>CM042431.1:23974589-24422089 GCA_023631565.1 Gymnocephalus cernua | reverse complement strand
AAACTCTGAGTCTGAGCCTGATCTCTGAGTTGATTGAGCCTGAGATGGGAAACTGAGTTTTCGGTTTCACAACAGCTGATTCGAGTTGGTTCAATCAACTCGGAGTAGGTTGACTCAGGGTTACGCGCGTGCACCAAAGACAGCATGAATGGAGCCATGATACTACGATTCACCATGGCAACAACCAAAAACAAACGGGTCGGCAGACATACTCATGCGCACGTACAGCGAGTTTGAACATGTATTTTGTTAAAAAAGCAACACAGCGGCTGCTGCAAAGAGAGAGAAATTGCGCTGGAGAAAATTGCTGCTAGAGTAAATGCTTATATTCCAATATGATGTATATCATATTTAATCATAAGCTAATATTACTTCAAATCTATTTCAGTTAGGTGCAATACTGCGGGCGAAAAAGTCATAGGCTACTAATCCCATTCTGAGGCTGCAGCACCATCATTAACAGAATTATAATTCATAATCTTTTATGTCAAAGGGTTTACATCATTCACCTGCAATACTGTGGAACTCCTTTTTAATGGCTCTGACTGGTCTGTGTCCAGGGAACACTAAAAATGTTTAAACTCTTCACTTTCACTGACCCGTAGACACTCACGCTCAAAGTGGACGCTGCTTAAACTTTGTTATAAATTTGACGCATTAAATCTTCAAAATATATGGTCATGCAGCAAATCTATTGAAAGCTTAGACTGTCAGGATTGAAGTAAGCCCAAACACAAAGCATGAGATGATTTATAGCAGTTATACAACGTTTCAGAGCGATCTCTGACGGCGCTTTATTAAAATTATTATTATCACCATGGTTGTAGAGACAACTGTAATGCAAGAATGTGCTGGGATGTAGAGCATGTCCACGATGGGTGACGTTAGTGATATGAGGACGGATAAGGTTATGTAGCTTACATAACTGATAGACTGGGAAGAAAAACCATAGCGCTCAAATAGGAAGTTATCTGGAAATTAAAATGCGTCAATATCATCTTCCGACATATGTTTAACTCCCTGCCATACAGCGTCTTCATCAACGGATCGTCGATAAAAGGAAATGTCATGTTTTGAGAAAAAACAATGTTTTAAAGTCTGCCTAACAGTTAATAAACCAACAATGTTTTATTTTATTCACGCCAATATAACAAACTGCGCTGAAATGCACCTGATCCAGACTGAATGAATGAGGAAATGAAGAGCGCTGTGTCAGAGGGAGGAGCGTTAATTCTCTTCATACATCCATGGGGAGGAGTCTTCAAGAAACTCGAGGTTTCTTGAAGAAAACCTGCTCCCGACCAGGTTAGGTTCATAGGCTCAGTTACCATAGTAACTGACTCTGAGGTTAAGTTACCTCTCTTTCTGAAACGGAAAACTCAGAGTTTCCCTCATCTCAGGCTTAACAAACTCAGAGTTTCCACTAATCCTCCTACCTGAAACGGACCTATGGCATGTCTTGATACAAAACAGCACAGTCAAGCTGGTATAGACCAATATGTGCAAGCTCATCATGTGATATGGTTTCCTATTATTGAAGTTAAAGATTAACTGTAGTTGAATCCATGTTTGTTGATTCAAACGAGTCCCACACTACGTCAGTTTCAATTGCACAATGCGTGTTGAAAAAGAGAATAAGTCGATCAGGAGACTTGTCATGCAACAAAACGTACAGGAAATGCCAAACTTTTGACAAGCATTTACATCACTGGATCAGAGTCACATGGTTGTTAAACAAGAGCATGCTTGCCTCAGTATGTTGTCTAGGTATAGCACAGCTTTAATATGCATCTCTTTTAATTGCATGTGCAGTGAAGAGAGAACATTAGTACTTGAGGACTCTTCTTGTCCAGTGACTGTTGTTCTTACCCAGATCTCCAGCAGGGTCAGTGTCTGAGCGGCAGTCCAGGTAGTCGGAGTCGACGGTCAGCATGGGGTCCTTGTCATCTTGTAGCAGAGTCTGAGGGTCGCCCGCCGACTCACTGCGGTAGACGACTCTGCGAGGCATCGCTAAAGCCAGCTCCTTCCAAAAGACTGAGGAAGGAGTCTGTGGAAACCAAACAATGCATTACACCACGCTGTTAAGAGTCAAACTGCACTAAACTCAACTGCGGAAGCCTTACTTGCATGTATCACCATATATAGTATATACTTAACATTTCTAATTTGAATTAATCCATTCATATTTTATAATTACCTTGAAATACATTTGTATAATATCTATAATTGCTTAGTTTTCTATTGTCAGTTTTTTCTTAACATAAACTCTGATTATTGCTTATTTAGTCATTATTATATAAAATACTTAAAATGTTGTGTAGGACAGTCTACTCACATGATTATTTCACTGTAATGTGAATGTTTAATGTGATTTCAAGGGAAACACAACATGCTCTGAGTGGTAGATAGGGGGCAGACAGAGTCCAGACACTAACTATAAACGTTATAGATACTTTGCACATGTGTATATATGTATTCATTTTACATATTACTTCCATGGGAGTTGGCTGAAATCCAATTTACCTTTAGGTATTTTTTTGTCAAAAGAGAAACACGTTGGTGTTTAAAATGACTTGTATCGCATTTTGTTTGTTCACTCAGAAAGCACTAAAGGTATTATTGTGGATCTTACCACAGAGTTGTGCCTCCAGGTGAGTATGGTGAGGCGGTGCTGGTGCTCACTGAGCAGCTGCTTGATCTCAGGCCTCATGCGTTTGGACTGACCTTCCAACATGATGAGGATGGGCCGCTCGCGCTGACACAACTCCAACAAGTGCAGAAGGCCCTGTCTGAAAACACACACAGCTACAGCGTGTCACAATGGGACACAGTGGAGACACTGTCGTATAGCAGCAACACTGATTTGTACTACACTATATCGTAATGATGCCAGTCATTTTACTCAGTTTTATACAGTATATAAAGTGCTGTTTGAACAGTGTGCTTTCTACATTAAATGTATCTGACCTGAAGTTATTGCAGCACCAGTCCTGCTCAAGGTAAGCATAAGAGAGCAACACGATCAGACGCCGAGAGCGACTAATGTTCATTAGCAGCTCTGCAGAAGGTTCTGAAGACAAATAATATTGTTGTACATTGTTAAAAATGGGACAGCTTTACATTACAACAGGAGCCTGTTTCACAAAAAGTGCTTACACACAGATCGCAAATGGTCACACAAATGATTGTTGCTTGCAAATTGTAGATATGTTTGCAAATGTCTCAAATGTGGCATTTGTTCGGATTCATTTGTTTAAAATAACATGAGAGGAAATGGTTTCATGTTGCAAATTGGGTAAAACAGGCCCCAGAATAACAGGTAATGACAGTGACAGCAGAATCTGAGATTTTGAAGATTAAAACCAACATTGGATTGAATATTTCCAACTCTCCCTTAAATTCCTATAAAAACCAACAGGCAGAAAGCTTACCTGAGCCAGGCAGGATATCGTTGTCATTAAGGTGCAGCTTGTGCGCATTTTTATTCTCCAGGTGAGGTTTGAGAATAAAGTTGACAAACTTCCTGTCATGATCATTGTTCACATAGGAGATATAGGCATCATATAATTTGCCATCTGAAGACATGGAGACACATACATACCAGTGGTGTTAATACTAGTCTTGTACATGATAACAGTAACCTTATAACACTTCAGAGGCCTCACCATTGAGTTCATTGTCTTCGTAACATTCTGCGTAGAAGTTCTTGTACCAGAGTTTGATGTTCAGGTGACACCTGCAGTACACAACAGCAGCTATGGCCAGGAGGAGGAGGAGGAGGATGGCTGCAATAACAGCAGCTGTGTGGTTGGGGCCAGCTGGAAAACATGTAATAATGTCTGAGAATAAAATAAAGAATAAAAATAAGCATAAAATAATCAACCAATACTTTGATTAAAAGGGATCATCACAAACGTCAGAACATGGAATCTGTGAGTAAGTAGAGTGTGTCCGTACAACTGGGTCCTTGCAACTAAAACAGTACTGTACACATTTCAATTCACCACTTGACCAATTCACAGCTCAATCACAAGGATTCTCATCTGCTGACTGGTTACATGCGGGGCCAGGCTCCCTGCCAAGACACTGTAAAATGATACAGACTGGATGTACTGTATCTGTGTCTGTCTGGTATCAACAGGTATGAGACAGCTGACAAAGTGTGTGGAGCTGGCTGACCTCCTTCTGCTCCAAAGATGTGAAACAGGTTTGGATAAACACTGATCACGTCTACAATACATTTTTATGATTTGTTATATAGCTAACATCTATAAGTGCTGCTCCTCTTTATTTATGAAGTCTTGCCTTTCACTTCAATCTATGTCCTCCAATCTACGTGGTCACATGTGTGTGTGTGTGTGTCTTTCATCTTTGGGTTGGTAATCCTTTCTTAGAAATAGAACACAATATGCAGGGCAGAATGTAAGAAACCCTGCATAGGTATCTTTAGTTGTCTTACTTAAATATGGCAGGCTGAAGTCAAAGGAAATGTTCCTCACTGTGCAGCTGTAGAGCCCAAAATCACCCGGCTCTGTGAGGTTGATCACCAGTAGACTGTTTACCATCAGTTGGCCAGCAACAGGAGACCTGATAAGTAGGATGGAAAACTTATCTTACTTTCACTCTTTGTTTTTAATGCAGCTGATATTTTAAAAAGCTTTAAATCACCATGAGGAGGTGTTCTGCGTGTAATGTGTGCGATTGGTGAGGGGTTGGCCATCTTTACTCCACTGCAGCGTGGTGTCACAGTGCTCTTCTCTTGGGTCCCAGAGGAGAGCAGTGCAGTTTAGCATCACAGAGGATCCCACATTCCTATAGAGACGGTCTGGTCCCCTATTTGGTTTAAATTCTGGGGCTTTGGAGCACTGGGACTCTGTGGAAAGACATATCATTGTTATCTGTGCTCATTGCAGGCACTCTAGACAATAGAGGCCTTCATGTGCACAGCCTGAGACTGCAGCTGGAAGGCACACTGAAACCAAATGCCTCTTTGCAGACGTAGCGTTCAGCCAGCCCTATCAACCCTCAAACTTCACCTTACTGTGAGAGCCACATAATTGCAGTTTCAGGTTTGAGATTACTTCATTATACTTACACATGGATATAACACTTACCTTTAACTATGAGACGCACAGTGAATGAGGCCGTGCTGTTGCCCTGTTGCATACAGGTGTAATTCCCTTGATCTTGCAAGCTGATGCTTGCAAACTCCAGGTAGGCCTTCCCTTCCTGGGTGGGGAGTTGGTGGCAGTCCTTCTGCCAGGTCAGCTTGGGCTGGGGGGAGCTCTGGGGCTCCAGAGGGCAGTTCAGCCGATACGGAGGCCCTTGCTGCCCCACATAGAGCACCTGCTCCTTAAACCCGCTCTCATTCACACAAGTCTGAGCTACAAATAGAGACAGAGGAAGTTTACACAGTCTTCTTTACATTAGGGATGCAACAAACCAACTTTATCTGCCCCAAAATTGGTGTTGATCCCTCAACTCAGGGACAATTGAATTTCAATAATGACATAATTAAGAAACTGCCTATTTATGCTGTGTGATCAAATATCAATAGCCTACCTATAAGCTTCCTTTGCTTCATTTAAAAAACAAAACACTTTGCCTAGCGTCTGTGGATGTTTGCATTCATTCTGTGCAGCTTCAGAAGACTGGGTTCGGCTTTAGTGTAGCTATTGGCAATGGGTGAGTGTCTAATGGTGCATAAAGGTGAACCTGTTTCTTTGGCTGACTCAACAAATGGGTGTTTTGCTGACTTCGTTGAAAAGAAAAAAAACACTAAATCTCCTTTTCTGTTTGTTTGGACATGTTCAATGCAAAAACTTACTATCAGGCCTAACTAGTCCTACGTCAGGACAGATTTTAAATACATCTCAGACAACTAATGAGATCTGCACTATTTAACCTGGACCTGTTCTTCAAGATATTCATCGCATGTGCACGTCGTGACACCCACAAATAACCCGCACAACTGCCCTCTCTGGTTCCTTTCTAGTTTCCCTTTTGCTTAATTCTTCTTCTTCTTCTTTTTACCGTTTCTCAAAGGGACACACATCCGGGTCCAAAGTCCGGGTCTGGTCCTCATGTTGCCAAGCAACAGCATGTGACTGCGTAATGAAAGATACTGACCTGCACACTGACCACATGTGCATTGACCTGGACTGGTATGTTTACCCATCCAGCATCCCGTAAAACTGACTCCAACAGGTTATAATGGACAAATACCCAAAACAATGAGGTGAATCCAACAGCTATCAACCAATCCAGTGTATTTCAAACTGGAGTTCCCAGTAAAGTGTATCATAGGTAACTGTAAGCGAATAACGTTTAATTTTCTACATCCTTACCGACTGCAAGGGAAGTCTTGTCCCATTTCCCGGTGAACGCCAATATGAAAGCGACTAAAATCACGGCCATGACCCGCAGTCTTCCTCTTCCTCCTTCCTCGGGTGACAAATAAACCGAGTGAAACGTTTTTGTAAGGCTACATTACATACCTAGTTCATTACAGTTTGGTAACTTTGCGGAGCCGTAGAAGTGACTGCGCACAGGTCCGCCATCTGGTCGCTCAACTGCACCTGTCCGCATACCTGAAACTCTTCTGACTATTGGCTCCCCGTGCTCACGTGACGTTTGCACCACCTGCGTACAGTCTGAGTGAATTTTGGGAGGAGATGATGACAGAAAACTCACTAAAATGCATCTACTCCAGTCTATGACTGCAGTGCGCCCCGCGCTCTAGTAAATTATCGTTTTTGTTGTTGTTTAGTGTTAGTGTTTAAAGGTATAGCCTACGCCTTTCTAAGGAGGCAAATTTTACACAGGATTTATAGAAGTTGTAGGCTAACTAATGACATTAATAATGATATAAATAATTTAGAAATCACCAAAAATTCTTATTGGCTGTTAATTATTTCTATTTGGTATTTGCAGTTATTCATGTTGTTAATCCATTAGAATCTGAATAAGGTTAGGCCTAAATCAAGTAGGTTTTCACTTACAATACATGTTTGGTGCATACAATAAACATATTAACAGTAAATAAAAAAATAAAATAAAAGTACTGCAACAGTCAAGAACATAAATACAGAATAGAAAATTACAACAAAAATATGAAAAAAGATACTATAAATAAATAAAGATATGTACAATATAACTTAATACATGTTCATGAGTTTGTCCCTTTCTGATATTATAATACCCATCATTATTAATGTAAATGTTCATAAGTAATACATGTTTTTTTATCATCAAGTCTGCAGCTGTGTGTTAAAAAGCTATGGATTGTCAGCAGTTTAGAAGTCCAACCAGTTGAGGTCATTTTTCACAACCTGGCAACCCAATTGGTGTCCTTATTAATGGTTATAAGTTATTCATAATTTATCATTAATAAAGTATAATTGTGCCTTATTACAGAATGGCATATCAGCCTTAAAAAACATGTTTGACTTCTATGTAGTTTCAGAAAGTAACATTATCCTCAGGTCATTAAATCTACCCAATTGCCATAAACAGTGTAGAGAGAGGACAGGAAGACAACACTGACATAAATGTAGCTATTACTGAAATACTGTAAAATATTTTTACTCCTAAATCTATAATTTGGCAAATTCAAAATGTCCCATATAACACAACTTTAATGGACAAAGACATTTCAGTATATGGGGCCAAAGATGTCCTCTTTTATTCAATAATATAAAATATATTGCAAAACATTCTTGTGTCTGGTTTACAAAAGACACCATCAGATTTGGTCTGCAGTAATAACAATCATCACAGCGCTTTTTTACAATATAAGGCAACATTGTAACACACAATCAGTACTGTATGTACAGTAGTAGCAGTATAAATTATCTTCAGGCGTTCATTAAAAACCCTCACATACGTCTCACAAATATAGAGATCCAACAGTAAGCTATCAGTACATTCTTACAATAGAATAAGAACAATCTCGTGGTCAATAAAATCAGTTACTGTACACTTGTTTTGTCCAAGAAAAATGAGTCTGTCTTCAAAGATGAGAATTCAGACAGCACTTCAGAGAGATGAGAGAATGACTTTAAAGTTAACTCAACACTGTAATAGTCTGGACACCTTAATGAACAAGGCAACACTGGGCGCATGTTCTCAGGAAACAATGTGTAACCCTTAAGTGTCAAATGAACTGTAAAAAATAAAAGCAAAGGCTGGTTAGTTTCAGCATATATGCAAACAAAACTAAAAGTGGTCACAACACTGTAAAACACATCTTAAAAATGTATGTTTATTAATGTATAATAAACACATAATTACAGCTACAAACTTCAAATGCCACATTTGTGTTTATGAGTCATCATTTAGGCAAATAGGGTTAAGTTAAATTTAAATACAATTTGAGTGGAATATTTATTTTTCAATGTATACCTTAGAAATTATTAATGAAGATTAATGCTGGCTGTAATGTACATATATCATGCAGCAATTTATTTGCTTTTACTTTAGAAACTGAAAAAATCACAATGCATATACGGTGGGATACAATTTCACGGTCAGGGCAATATTTCTCAAACGTTTTAAGGCAGTGGTTTCCACAAGTCAGAATGTCAACTGAGAAAAAGTGAAAACATCTGTGAAGCTGATTTATTCAATCTGATTCATCCTCAAACAAATGTAAAGCACACGATAGACACACTTTTAAAAGGGAAATGAGTTAAGTGGTCATGCTAATAAACCAAACACATCGGTTAAATTCAAAATATGAAGGAGCCAACACTATCTTGCTTCTGAAATCACTGCAAATATAGCGGGAGCACCTTGTTGCTTTTGTGTGGCGGTAATCGGTCCCATCATGGCCAATACCCGATGCACCTAATAAGGTGAGTATCAGCTCCAATAACGATCCAGCGTATCAGATGGGTGAATCCATAGTTATGGCACGACAAAAAAACTTTGGGAACCACTGTATTAACTTATGTTTCAAATATTTAAACAAAATCACAAGAGGCACTTGACATGTTATATTTTGTTATTTTGAAAACGAATGAGAAAGATTGTACTTTTTGTTGGCAACCACATACTACTTGAGTCTCACCTGAGTTCCTCTTTTAGTCTTTTGAGTTTATCAAAGAGTCTATCATTCTTGACCTGCATGGGAGCGCTCGGCACAAACCAGGCTGCAATGAACTTGCATATGACAACAACGTGCTGCAAGCAGAGAGGAAAATGTCAGGTTGTAGTCATTTGTTGTAGCATATCAATGTTGTGAAACATCAAAAAAAGACAAACGGTGAGCTAGGAGGACATTGTGTGTGTGTGTGTGTGTGTGTGTGTGTGTGTGTGTGTGTGTGTGTGTGTGTGTGTGTGTGTGTGTGTGTGTGTGTGTGTGTGTGTGTGTGTGTGTTGTGTCGGGTGCTAAAGTACAAAAAAAAACTGCTCAAAGAAATCAATGTAAGGAGAAGTGGTTAGTGGTTCCTTGTTTGGTCATGGTTAAGGCTTACCTCGAACAGGATTACAAATGCAAAGCGCACAGCTAAAATTAGCCAAAACTGTGGGGTAAGACTGTAGTCTTCATTGCTTCTGTAGTCTTTATACCTGTGAACAGAAACAGACCAGAAAGTGGAAGTTATCCCCCTACCAGCTGCGGTGATGGCCACCAACTTTATTTATAAAGCACTCATATAACCTGAGGTTATACAGTCCTTACAGCAACAGTCACAGTGCAATACTACCAAGACATCTAAGTGTACTGCGAACACTGAGCAGTTATTTACACTGGTGCTGAGCAGGATCAGTGCTTTTGACTATTAGCACTTAAAGTATATGTTTGCCAGAATAACTATCCAGCTGAAGAAGACAAATAAGATTGAAAGAGAACAAACCTGCAGGAAGAGACATTCAAGCCACTAGACGTAATCATCTGACTGGCTGAAAACTCGTTGCCTAAGCTTTGGTCATCCATTCGTGCAACAGAGAGAGTGTTGTTGATGTATCCAACCATGCAGCTTGAAAAACAGAATAACTTATTTAAAGCGAGTCTTGCACACAACATGACAGAACATAAACGTTTTCTCGAAGAATTCTCACTCAATATCTGTTGCTGTGCCGTTGGCACATGGGCCATAACGGTAATGGTACACTAATCGAGGGATGAAGTCTGAAGATACACCGATGACCAGCCCGTTTGCAATGACAGCTAAGACACCAATGGCCTCCAACACGTCTGTCCACACACCTGAGGAAAGGAAACATTGATGTGAAGAGAATTTCATCTACAGTATAAAAAGGCAAACTACATTTTCATTTTTTGTTCAAAAGTGATACTCACCAATATCGTTGGTTTTCTTAGGAACCATTCTGCGCTCCAGAGTGACCATTTTAATGGCATCCAGGCGTATCTCAATGATATTATTAATGAGGGCTAGGAGAGGAGCAAGAGGAAACGCTGCCACAAATATGGTGGTAAAGCTGAACTGGATCACTAAGGAGAGAGCAAAGAAGAATAGTATTTACCAAAACCAGTCAAGTACTTGTCAATAGTGCCTACTGTCTTATTATTAAAGTGTTTAGCGAAGTACATACCCATCTCCAGGAACTCATTGAACAGGCTGAAGGAGTCAACATTATTGAGACGGTAGTTGCTGAGCCAGTCTCGAAGCTTGCAGTTATCACACAGTTCAGCTCCATATTTGGCCTGCAATTCATCTTTCAGGTAGCAGTGGGCACATTTCCTCTGTAGCTTCTGAATTCTTCGTCGTTTCAACCACCTGCAGAGCCAGCTGATGCAAACAAGAGACAGCTTTCAAAATCCTGGACCCGACATAAGTAAAGTGGATTGTACAGTGATATACAGTATATAATTACAAATCTGATATGTACTTACGGTCCAGTGAACTCAAAGACATTGCTGATGGTTTGCTTGAGTACCATTATAATGGCCATTTGGATGAACAGATCTGTGAGACATCCACTGGGATGACACTGCACAGCAGATAGTGACATGTTTGGAATGCAATCAGATACAATATTCAAATGTAAAAAAGCATTATTTTTTTTTTTACTTAAAACTGGACATTTAGTATTTCTAAATGAGATGCATATGTATGTCACTCGCCTCCTCTAGCCTCCATTTCCCTGAAATTCGGACGTAACCACCAGGATGGCCATTTATCCTGTCACGTGTGTTCCAAAACCATGTCATCATTATTCAGGTTAAGACAGAGGATATTAATAAGTAAGAGCAATGACTTTATTTAATTTGGACATTAATTTAAAGTACTTTATGTTATGTGTTGTGTGGGTTTGGAATCTGAGTCTGGAGCTGAGTAATATGTTATACCAATAAGCATATTTTTTGATACCGATAAACAATGTATGACACAAACCCAAAGTTGCAAAATGTGAATATTGAATTTTTCGGCCAGTCAAAAACTTCTTACCTGCCGAGAAAAAAGGCCACGTAGAAGAGGGAGGAAAAATAGGTGAAGAACTGGAAGGTGAACATCTTGACAGTGAAACTCTTCTCTGTGGTAGCAAATGATCTTGTTTTTTCTGGTAAAGACAGACTTCATGTCAGTGTTCATGTAGTTCACTATTTGGTCAATAGATGGTACAATCCCACACACTTAAGAGAAGCCATACTACTATATTATATCTATTATATTATTACCTCTATTTACATTTTATTCATCTAAATAATTTATGTTGGTGCACACAATATAAAGATAATTTTAAGGGTTCAAATCTCAAGTGATTGTTTTTTCATTTCATTTTTTATAGGCAGCTTTTAGAAACTGTAATCAACATACCACAGCTGAACTTGACTGGCTCGCTGCACTGTGGCGAAGAAGAAGTACTCTGATCTTTTACTTAAGTAAAAGTAGTAATACCACACTGTAGAAATACTCTGAGATGTAGTGGAGAGTAGAAGTAGAAGTCACATAAAATGGAAATACTTAAGTAAAGTACAAGTATCTCAAAGTGGTACTTAAGTACAGTACTTGAGTAAATGTAAATAGTTACTTTCCACCCTACACCCTCAGACTCTCTCTCTCTCTCTCTCTTTTTCTGTACTGTATGTTCTGAAGCACTTCAATCACTTTTGTACCTCACCTTCCCTCTAGTTGCCCTCAGGGACTTTCCCTCCTCTGAATATCACCTGACCTAGCACATGTCTTTGTACTGCCGCTCCTCAATCAGTGTATGTATATGGTGGCTCAGTTCCAAAGTCCACCCTAAGCACTGCTCATGAACATGATAATGCCTTCCTATAATAAAGACACTGTGCTTGCTGCTATTTATATGTAAACCTTTCCTTCACAGTTTTTAAAAATGATTTTGGGTGTCCACTGCCACTGTTTTTGATTGCTGAGGTTGATTTGTGGGTAATTCTCATCTCAAGGGAGACAGTCTTGAGCCTTCACAGACTTAAAAAACATGCAGATAAGTCTGTGAGCCTGTAATAGTGGATATTGGATTTGGGTTACTGGATAGAGGAGAGCTTTTATTTTCTCTCAGCGACATCATTTTGTGTTCCAGACACTTTATCTTTCTGTTATTTGTGTGTCTGACCTGCTTCCTGTTCTCACTGCCCAACACACTGACAATTGCAAATCTGTTAAGCTCAGTGGGATATTAGTGTAAGAGCATCTCTTGAACATTTTATAATCAAAATAGGTACAGTAAAGGTACCTAATTCACAGAGCTTCATGGCAACAATCCTGTTGATCTGCAAAGACAAAGACATAGTCAGAGTCACGGAGAGTATCACTTAAAGGAGACAGAGATGCACATTAACAGAACGGCGTACCCGTGTCATGACAGTGATGATGAGGTAATGGAGGACGGCCCCTAGCATCATCGCTCCGCTGTTGGAGTATTTGCTCAGGAACTCCCACGATCCCTCAGCCAAGAGCACTGCTGCAATCACCCTGAACACCACTAAGGCATGTGTCAGGCCAATGATCACCAATATCTGTGGAAACACAAAAAATACTCATTTGTATTACTATACTTGTGAGGGCCTCCATTAACTATGACCTGAACCTTATCCAACTTCAACCTAATTCTTATTTTAACCTGAACTCTAAGTTCAAGCCATTTGATGAATATATATGAAGAGCATAACAATGACAAGTTCCCCACCATAGCTGTGACACAGATCAAAACCAGAGTGCTGCGCAGATAAGAGTGCTTATATTCTTTTGGTTCACAGTTGACGTTGTTCACAATTTCCAGGATCAGTTCCTCCTACAGTTAAATATAATAGAAAAATACACACAACCATGAATTCCAATGATCACTGAGCAGGTGTTACTGAAACGGGGATGTATAAAACTGATCATACCTCCTCCTCACACCAATCAGACACTTTCCATTCGCACACAAAGGAAGCCCGATGTCTCTTCCAAAACTCCAAAAACAGTGTTGCTGTGAAGATCAAGAATTTTTAGTTCATAAAACTAAAACAACAAAACTGAACAGTAACAGTTTTTGAAAACAGGTCAACTGGTAATGCCTTTGGCCAGTTTTGGGATATGGTAGCAGTTTTGCATTCATCTTTCTCTGAATCTATGAAAATATCAACATGGTTTAACATCTGCTGAAAAACGTTTTAATTTCACCATATACACATATTTGGTTGTAGAATTGTGCCACAGGGCTTTGTCACAAAAACTAGAAAGCAGCAGTAATGCTTTATTTAGACAGTAATGCAACATTCCAGTGTATTAATTTGAGTTTTTAACAAATTTATTTTCAAACCGGTATTGTAAGGGCTCTCCCATTCAGCTCGGCACAATTTTTCCTGCAATGTCAACATTTCATTGTCCTCTTTCTGTATCTCACCCTTGCCTTACACACTTTTTTCATATACTCATGTAATCACTTCTTGAAGACTGCAGTGACTGCTCTAGTTAACTGTACTTTTCCCACAGTTGTGATAATAAATGTCACTCAAATAAATCAAGCTGAATAGTGAAAGAGCATTTATATATTCTTATAGATCACTGCCTAACCACCCCCATGGCCAGATGGCCTGGGCTGATTAAGATGTGAGAAGCCAGGACGAGTAGGTTCTCTCAGTAATGTGGCATTTCGTTGGCAGTGCATATCTCAGTGATCATAAAACATCCAGGCAGTTGGATGAAATAAATATGAGGCAGATAAAAGACTTCTTTGTACAAGTTGTCCTGTGAAGCCAAACATGTTTAGACCAATAAACAACAGTATTGGAGAAGAGTTCTGTACCCTGATATTCCATTTTTTTTTTTATTAAATGTGCCTATTGCATGGGTTTACATGGCTATGAAGCAAAATTGCATCTGTAGGAAGTATGATTGTGATAAGTCACACTAAAGTCATCTTAAACAGAATATTGAACATACATGACCATTTCTATCGACACAAGAATAATTATGTCATATGGACACACAAAACTCACCCCACACTGCCATGAACATTGCAAAGAGCACCGTGCCATTATTATCAAACAGCAAGCTCACCTGCAGGTAGACGAGACCGGCAGTGAGCACAAACAGACAAATACACCATTCAGCTGCATGTCTACTGTAAATGCACTGATGTACCTTGGCGTATGTGCAGGTGTCGGAGAGCTGCCACACTTTGCATCCCTTGTCACAAAGAGGACACATGACTGTGTCAGACTCACAAACCTCCTTTCTACAACACAATAAGCACTTGATTTGTTACAGTGTGAATGCTCTGTTATTTTGACACAGATAGTGTGGAGTTGTGGAATAACTTACATGAGGGGTGAGCTGTTGAAGAAAGCAAGTCCATAAAGGAAGACAATGACCCCAATGACAGCAGGTGGAATGAGCAAATATGTGTACCAGCCCAACCACAGGAAGTACAAGGCCACCTTCTCCCCAAAGTAGTTCCTGACATGAGAACACACACGCACGCACGCACACGCACACACACACACACACACACACACACACACACACACACACACACACACAGAGAAAATGACAAACTCATGAGGCACACATGCAAGGCATACATTAAAGAACAGTATGTGGTACTTAACCAACATTCTCAAGTTTACTGTCAGCATATAAAATCTGTACATAATTGACATATCAAGCAAGACATAAACAGAAACTCTATATATTGATATGTAAAGTTTATAAAGTGTACATACGGCTGTGTTTTAGCCCCCTGGTATTTAACATAGTTAAACTTATGAAGACAACAAGTTTTCCCCCCAACTAGTTTATTTATTTTTTTCCATGTGTGTCTCTCAAGGTTTTAATAGACCAATTGCATTTGCAAAACCAACCAGCCGGTCCTTGCACAACTGAAAAAACACTGCTTGTTAATGAGAGTGGAATTGGCTCATTGTTGCCTCCTGTGCACGTTTGACTGATTTTGACAAAACGTGGAGTGATGATGTACAGTGTATCTTGTCACTATGGTTTGCTGATAGGCCTAATGTGGGTGCTAGCATCTTACAGCTAGCATACTGACATGAAGCTTACACATATCCAATTACTTTTTTGCTCAAAATTGGAGACATGATGCATTTTTGCATTATGTTTATTTATTTAAGAAGGGACAATGCACATTAATTAACAAAAGCACTTGAGTCCAATGTGTAAATATGGCAGGTTTAAGCAGAAATAAAAGCACATAACAGTAAACAATGATGAAATAAATATTAACTCAGATTATGAAAGTGTTTGGACCTTTTTTTACAGTCTATGGTTTGGACTCAATATCGGGTGAATCCAAAGACAACAGCTCTTATCTGTACCAGCATTAAGTACTGTTCATGATTTTGAGCAATGAGTCTAAACAATGCCTGCATCATGTGTGTGTGTGTGTGTGTGTGTGTGTGTGTGTGTGTGTGTGTGTGTGTGGGGGGGGGGGGGGGTGACATATTTGACATGGAAAACAATAATGCTGCAATAACTTCAACTGTAAAAAAAATAAAATAAAAAAAATAAAAGCAGGGTAATGAATAGGCTGTTGTGTTGCAGTTCAAACCTGACGGCAGTAATGGGTTGCCCTTGGAGACAGGCTGTCCATCGTGCCCAGCTCTCCTTCAGCTCTCTCTGTTTCTTTTTCTGAAAGCAGAAGCACAAACAAATACTGCAATTCTAAGGAAATTACCAACATAAAGAAGAGCTTTGCACATATTGGTAAACAAAACATCCAGCCAAACCGAAAACAGAATATTACAATGTAAAAAAATAATCTAATGGTTTTACCAGTGTATACTGTACATACAATTCGGGAAAAAAAATCAAAAATGAATGTTGCTTCATATTTTGAATAAACTCTGGAAATTAATTTACATTTTACTTTCCTGGACTTTTGATTTTGTGGAAACGTCTTCACCTTCCACGATGTGACAGAGTAAACACACATGTACATTTTTGCATGTATGTACTGTATGTTCACACACATGCCCACATATCCACAGCACTGAATGACTCACTGCATTACTGTAACATCCCTCACATAGCGCCTCTGTGAACAAATACATTTTTGGCAGCAATTTACTGTTTTTGAAGGGCACTGCCAAGTTTCACATCATCATTTTAGATGCTCTTTAAGGAACACAAAACACGTTTGCGGCCACGTGAAGAGAATAGATTTATCAGTAGATAATAGTGTCACTATCTTAAGTATGAGGATGTGTGAAAAGGTTGATTCAGACTACTGTTTTCATTCTTTATTCACACAATCTGTTTAATCTGCAGTTTCTGTCCAAAACCTGGTTGTTAACACAATTATCAGGCCAGATATGCTGACAATATTGCAACCCGTAATAGTGAAAAATCAGAGATGCTGTACTAGAACAATACTGTATGCTAGGATTTTTACCTCATGCAAGCAGAACCTTGCCTCAAAAACCTTCATCTTCATAAGATCCCGCAAACCCTCTGGGAAGAACAACAGGTGAGAAGAATAACATGAAAGATTAGGTGTCCGGTTACCTGAGGAGATTGTAAATACAGTTAGTCTTTCTCACCTCCTGAACGTATAAGGGTGTGATTCAAGATGAAGTGGATAATCCTTATCCTGAAACAAGGACAAGTATCACTTACAAAGCTGAACGTGCAACAAGAGACAGTAAAAACTAAAAACTAAAATTGTCATGGAACCTTTGAAATATTGCCTTTTAGTAATGCTAAAGAGCTGGGCTTTTAAAATATCACATTCATACAAACTGTATCTGTATGTATCTCTGTATCATATTTAAAAACAAAATTGTATTAAGATCATACGGAGCACATAAACAATCACAGATACTTCAAATGGCATCAGTGATTGCTACTAATAGCTACGGCAACATGTTTTACCTGGTGCTGAGTGGTACAGCGTTCTGATCCGAGCTCCAGTTACAAGCATCAGACACTTTGAGAAGATACCTGTACTTCTCAAAAATTTCTTTAGGTCCTTGGATCCCATAGAAGACAAGATCATCATCTATAATTTTCTAACAGGGATATATAAAGACGAGATGAATGAAATAGTCGTGTGACCTTTCCAACAGTAAAGACACATTTTTGTTCATTATTACTAAGACTTACGGTAACTTTCAAGTTCTTTTTTTTCAGTTCTTCAATGTATTCAGTTTGCTTCTTGAAAGCCTCTCTCTCCTGGTTATCAATTGTTTTGGCAACCAGGACGTAGTCATATGATAGAGGTGTGTACTGTTTGACAAACATCATACGGCAGAGTCAGACTTTCAGACATTATATAGATCAATCTTAATCTGTGAATTATGTTGGCCAGAGCTAGTTAGCATGTTGTTAAAGTGGACACATCAAATTCTTACCAAAGGAGGGAGTGATGTCTGTTCATTGCCATTCTCTTTTACCACTCCAATCAATTCCAAGAATTCAATACTGGGCTAAACAGCAAAATATTGAAAAAATAATACAAGTAGAAGTCATCCACACAATTATGTCAAATTCCACACATCCTTAATAAACAATTCCGTTTTTGAAATGGTATAAATGATAAATAATGGTTTTATGAAAAATTAATCCTGTTTAACTATGCCGTGGGGGTGTGTCAGTGAATGTCACTGTGGTGATCCTGACTCACCCTGACCGACTGAGAAGAGGGTTCATCTTAACTGATTAAACATCATGGCATGTGAAAATGCTCTCACCTTCATACCAATCCAGCTATTCGATTACAGGGCAGTCAACACACTGATACTGTACATGTAGGCCAACACAGTAAAGGTGTGGCAGACCTAGACATGCAATCTGACCAGTATGATATCAGGGGAAGCACATACACACCCTCTTTAAATCCTAATTTAGATTTAAACATGACTATGTAGTCTTGATTTGAGTAAGGGTGGGTTCTTGTACAGCACTGGAATCAGTTTATGTTGGAGCTATAGTCGTGGTAAAAACAGCAGGCCATGTTTAACACACCGTCCTCTGAACAGCTTCATTGTGTATCGATATGATCTCTATATTACATGTGTGAATAATAATTACCTACCTGCCTCTTGTGGCTGGACATGATGAGTTGACTGAATACAGATGCGACTTCCCCGATTTAAAAAAAAAAGGATTCAGTCACCATTCAATGATCCCAGAGGCTCTCTGTCAGCTCACCGATGTGCACAACTAGAAAATGACATGATGTGATCTTGAACAAGCAGTTGGCAACTTCCGTACCTCCTCTGGGAACAAGCAAGCGTGTTGTTGTATTACTAGCTAAGGAATGTAAAAGCGACTCTACCTGTTGCTGGTGTCACAGCATTTCTCTTAAACGTCTCCACCTTTTCTTCCCTCAGTTCAGTCAGTTCAACGGTGCCGTCAACAAACACACAACCAAACAGGGGCTAGCCTAGCCTACTGTATGTTTCAGAGATAATCGCGATATGGTTTGTCAGGTGCGATGGAATGACATATTTTTGTTGCATCCCCCTCCTGGTTCAAAATAATAGCTACCACTAGATGGAAGCAGTGACTTTAACAGCCTGTTAATCACTGACTGTACACACAGCAGCCAGCACTGACACACACTGCGACATTTGTTAAAAAGACATCAACACCTTCACACTTTGAGTCATGAAATAACACCTTCAGAGCATCTCGAAGTCCATAGTGGAGGCTAAGCATGCATTATAGGCTACCATTGAAAACATAATGGTTCATTAAGTAGGCTACTTGAGTGACAACATGAAAACAAACAAAATGAAAATAATGCCAATTCATTGTCACTATTATAACCTATAGCCTATTCATCATTGTTTCAGCGTTGGATCATTCTGTATAGCTACTATATTAGTTAAGCTGTATAACAAGCTAAATTAACACAGTAATATATTTAGCCTAACTCATGTTCAAAATAAACTCACCTTATTAAATGTTCCGGTGTGAGCTTGATTTATTGAATATGTAATATATAGGCCTATATGACGATTGTGTAGCTTTCCAAGTTGTTGCCTCAGTAGTTTTACTTCTCCTGCAAATGTCCCCATTTGACAACAGGCAAAACAAGTCTACATTTAGGCCTACAGGAAGTACCAAAACAAAAGTAATAAAACAATAGTTTGAATTCCAATGAAAAATACAAAAGATGTAGGCCTACCCACTGTAACTGTACGTTTTTAGTGGTGGAAAGTAGGCTAACTGTACTCAAGTACAGTTTTAAAGGTAGGCCACTTATATTTTACTTGAGGATTATTATTTATAGGATGCTTCACTCCATGCTTAAGTTGCTTTTTTGATACATGTAGTAATAGTATTTGACATACAAAATATATGACCAACTTATGAAAAACGATGCATAATGACAGATTAAACTAGCCTACCCAACAGTGTATCAAACTGAATTTATTTAACCACTACATTGAAATGCATGCTTAACGCATAGTAATAATCCAATCCATATATTTTACTGTTACTTTTACTTTACTGTTACTACTTTTACTTGTGTCAATTTACATTGTATGTAGTTGTTGGCTGTATATTTATATAATTAAAAAAAAATCTTTTAATCTTTATCTGCTTTAGATTGTACTGACACTTGCAGTCGGAGTAAGCCTACTTTTGTGAGCTTTGTGTTTGTGTGATTCCTATTGTGTGTCCTATTATGTGTTTCCCATCCTTTCTCTTTGAGTGCTAAAAAAAAAGAAAAAAGAAAAACAAACCGGTGACCCTCTGTGCCTTGTTATTAAAGATGAGTTTCACCATTAGTCTTGGAAGCCTTGGAAAGCAGTGCACACCCAGGAGGACCCACATATGTCAAGGAGGAGAGGCGATATAAGGCTCAAGAAAAAGTGGTCGCGAAAATAAGCGGCTGTATTTCTGTACTCAGCCACACCCCGCAGAGGAGGATAACATAATTACACCAGTACAGGACTGTGCAAACCACTTGAAGAGCGACAGAGGGGGCCGCTGCGGTAGCATCTGACCGAGTGGAAGTACAGGGTAGAGGTGGCTGGGAGGAGCAGGGAAAAGCTGCTAGACCCTTTCCTTAAACGAACAGAGGTGAACGGCTGGGGAAGATGAACATCACGCTGCTTTAAACAACAGAACAACACATTAAACTAAACATCCGAGGGATTGCTGAAAGATTCACTGAAGCTCACAATCCTGCAAAGGGCTCCTCAGCAAAGAATTGTATGTGATGTTTTATTTTAGGGGGACACAGTTATATGCTATAGCCTATAATCATGAGGGTTCACTCTCAATAGATCTTTTCTTTTTAATTGTCTGATCAGGTGACTGAGACGTATAGGCCTATGCCTATCCAGACAGGCATGAATGTGGTTGGTTGTGAAGAAGTTCCTGGAAGCTGCAGCTCACTCTGGATATTTGGACAAACAAATGCAAGCAAATAAGTGCTCTCGTGACACAGCATGACAATCCCAAACCCTTAGTCTGTCTTTGTTTAGTCTTTGTTAAATCTAGCCTCATTTGCATAACTCATGCGTAGTATGATGGCAGATGCTTGTCCAACAGTACCTAGGCTACAGTTTCACTTCCCAATTTTTCAACAATCAAGTGGATAAAAAAAAAACTGTTTTAAACAGTGCCACAAAGATAACCCAGAATATATCTGTTCTATTACATTTCCTCTAATTAAATTTAATTGACAGGTCATCACGAAAGGTGTCAAATCTCAAACGGTTGGTGACCATGACAACACTCCTCACGAAAAGCAATAATGAACCTCTGGTTTAAACTGACTAGAAACTAACTTGGAAACAGACGACCGTTGACCCAGCTATGTTTTATTTTATTTTCTATTTAAGCAGAATACTGATGTGCAAACATTAATGAAGTCATTAAGGAAGTCCATGGAGGAAAGCCTCAACTTGTTCGTTAGCTAAAATCGCTAGCTTAATTCGTTGCTGTTTTGCATGTTAGGTAGGCTAGGTAGCTCGCTAGCTATCTTAGGTTAATATTTCATATTATCTGGACTCGCTAGCTAGCTAGCTATGCATTTGTGTTCGTTCAGTACATGGATGTATTAAGAGAACGGTTCAGTACCTATCGCTAGCAAACATCTAAAAAGTAAAGACATTTAAATACACCCCATGCTCATTGGCTTGTGGTGTGGAGCCACTCCCCCTCCCCTTCCCTCATACCTCCCTCCCTCCCTCCATGCTGAAGTGATGCACTCTGCGGTCAGTGGGTGAAGGAGGGTAGACTGGCAATAGCCTGGTGGA
This sequence comes from Gymnocephalus cernua, assembly GCA_023631565.1. Lineage (NCBI taxonomy): Eukaryota > Metazoa > Chordata > Actinopteri > Perciformes > Percidae > Gymnocephalus > Gymnocephalus cernua. The sequence continues at coordinate 24,400,434 of CM042431.1, read as the reverse complement.
CTTAATGTTACGTTAGGCGAGGAGTCTCTGAAGAGGACTACTGCGAAGAGCTCGGTTCGGAGTTCAAGCGTAGAAAAGCGGTACAGACATCGTCTGGCTGGGGAAATCTTGGTGTACATGAGGACCGATAACCAAGCACGGCTTTGGTACACGAGAAACTCAACATGCACCGAATAACGGGGAAAGCGGGAGGGGACAATTTAATTGAGATGAGCCCAACAGACTCTTTCAGTGGTGAGTAACGTTAGGAAAACCCTGCCTGAGCCAGGTCTGCCCTCAGGCTGATTTCACATTCCAAATGTTGCCATGACTTGTGTTGTGCTTCATTAGTTTCCTACTGGGGAATCAATTATAAGACTAAACTGAGATTGGTATTCCCCAGTCTGTTAAGAAGAACTTTAAAATATAGGCTAATGCTCTCCAGGACTACTTAACAAATTACACTAAAACTAAAACCCTTTAAACATTACTCTATGTGAATATTTTATTGGACACAGCTTACAATGAACTGAAACGGTCTAACTTCCTTAACAACATAACATAACCATGACATTTCTCACTTGACAACAAGGTAAACAACACATTTTAAGTCAGATTTGCGTCACTATCTTTCTGGGACAACTGATATATTGCAGTGTTTATGTGCCAGTAACAACCTGTACCACCTTCACTTCACATTTGAACATTAATTTAAGTAACATGTGCTGAACTATTTTAAAATGTACCCACCCTGCACATTTCCCCTTTAACACTAGCTCTCTGACTTTCTTTCTATGAGAGCAGCAGTGACTCATAGCCAGCCAGCCTCTGACAGCTGGCCTGCTTATTGGAAACACTTCACTTATAGGCGCCCCTCGATCTCTGCTTCTGACTAAATGTAAAATTTGAACGTTTTTTTTTTTGCCATGGTGTCGCTGAATAGAAGATGATTCACCCTGTATGCCCTTCAGCAAACCTTATCTGTATGAGTCGATGTAATAGTGTTGTGTTTCCTCTGCAACATAGACAGAATAATATAGCAGCTAACTGCAGGATCATGAACTATAGTGTTACCTTGGTATTGTGTGTTTATGGTGTTGAGATAACAGTGGATGCTGTGTTATCCACAAATCGCAGCAGCTCCACAACATTAAATCACTGTAGTACTCTAATTCTTGATTATTTTAATATAGAGCTACATATATTCTACAATGGAGACTGCTGATGGAAAACAGCCTCTTTATAACTTCTAAGAACCGTTACAACTGAAAATATATACAGTATTCCTATTGTATGACGTTGGGCCAATATACACTCAAACAGTCTTACTGTTATTGGTATAGCCTATAATATCTCCAGGCTGCTAATATTTCCAGACTACACATTTAGAGTCTAAATGAAAAAAACAAGCTCTCACAGTTTGCAGTACTTTTCGTGCACTGTATTTAAATACAAACCACATGGAACTATATAGTTTGGAACTATATTGCAGGTACAAGTTCCCAGACTATTTAGGGTTGTGGTTTGACCATGTGACCATGTAGACTAACTTGGATTGTCACGTGTCATTGTGTCAATGCTCAGCCTTACTGCAAATATGGATTTCATTTATTTAGCATTGTCTGTGTGAACTGGCCTGTTAAAGCAGGTGTATATGTGTGTTCCTGAAACTTAAACAATATGACAGACAGCCAATGGCTTCCTGTAACAGGAAACCCTCACCTACTGTGTTTACAGATAGGCATAGGCTACTAAAGAGTAGTTGTCATATCTCTTGTTATCTCTTGTTATTTCAATACACCAGCTGTATTTGTTGTTGCTGTTTTATAATGCAGCAGAATGTCCCTTTTATTATCAGTATAGCTGAGTTGTAAAATAAGTTTGTTTATGTAAATAACAGATGTATATAAGGTTTTGAATCTGGAGTCTGTTGGGTGGCTGTGGTAATAAAACAGAAGCAACCATGTGGCATTTCCACTGTGGAAAAGATCAGCTGCTCTTTCTTGAACAAAGCCTTAACTGTGGAGGATCCTTAGCTAGAAAAAATAATGTTGGCTTAGCTGAGAGGCTTACACTAAGTGCTCTAATACTGTGTCCAACTGTGCAAAATGATGCTGAGAGGCATTCTAATATGTTGTGAAAGATTATTTTTTTAAACAAATGACAGCAATCCATCCACCAGAGTCAATATCATAACTGTTTTTAAGGAAGATGAAATAAGAAGTTGGATTTAACGTTGTTGTTAAAACACCATAAAAGTCTGGCATAAAAGGTTGTCTGTGTTTTATCTTTAAATGTGCTGTAACTTGTACTGTACTTGTACTTCATATTCGAAATAACAAATAACCATTATATGCTACTATAATTACATTTCTTAGTTGTTACCTTGTTACTGTGAGGCATTAGCAACCACTTGGTCATTTAAGTAAAGCTTAAGTGAAAAACAGTGATTTAGTACAACTAAATAAAAAACAAAAGATCTGCTGTGGGAAAAGGTGCTGTATTCCAGTACTGGAAAATGTCATTTATTTTAGTTTTGAACCACTTACTTATACTTTTCTGACTTGGTGTGTAATAACGTAGAGACCGCTAAGGTTTACATAGCACAAGGTTCAAATGCTTGTTTCAGGTCTGTGTAAGCACATTTTCTGTGTTGAGTCCAGACTAATTATAACCTCAGAGAGACCATCAATTAGGATTTCTATTTAAACATTTCTATTTAAACATAGAGGCTGAAACCTTCTTCTGCTTTATGTTTTTGGCGATAGTGGTGCCAACAGCTCTTGATGTTTGCTTTGCTTTTCCAAGTGCCCTGCTACTTGTTCATGTAGATTTCTTTGTCAGAAGGTTTTAACTGCTTTTGATAGGCAATGAATGACAGGTGAAAGCAGAACTTTAGTATGGTTAAGGCATGTTTCTCATACAGGCAGCTTACATTTTCAATCTCTTTAAGGGAGTATACCAGACTTCTCAGTCTTGTTTCCTGCAGTCACTCCTGTAGTGGTAGAATCACAGCACAGCAACATGGCTGTGTGTGTGTATTCTTTCACAGTGATCCTGTTAAGTCATGCTGTCTGGCCAGTGGGAGCGCTGCCACAAAATGCTGTACAAATATAGACCACAACATTGGCCGTCTGTCACTGCTGCCCTCTTAACTGAGGCAGCTTGTTTATATGCCTGAAACTTTACTGCCACCAATCTGCCTGTCTGAGATTCACTATGCTACTTGTTATTATTATACAATGGATAGAGAATACTGCCCGTATAAACATTGGCAATTCTATTCTTAATTTAATGTTCCTTATGCTACTGTCTTGCAGATGGTATAAATGGCTACCACCAACATGCCTCGTCCAGCACAGGATCCCTCCAGCAGGGACAATCACCGGTAAACACAAAACTTACCACATGCTTACACTCACACCTTCATACACACATTTCTGTAAAGCAACTTATTTTGCCTCGATTGTGGACAGTCTGAGAGAGAGTTTTATTTTCATACAAATTCCAAATCCTAATTTTTTAACATCCCGTGTCATTATACATGCTTGCAAGTACCTCAGAATAGTTAGCAAATTCTTGGATGGTTTGAATTTATACCAGCTACCCATTAGTCACACTGATTTTCTTATTGTGAACCCTCCACCAATCAACAGCCAACATGTGGTAGAGCCCTTGAGATTACATCCATTTTCCCAATCCAGTCATAATAGTTTACGACCTGTAAATGTCATGAGAGACTCAGAGATAACCTGTATGCTCCTGTCTATTCTCCCTCTTTCACACTGTGCTTAAAGTCCCCTTTAACGCCTGATGTGTGTGTAGAGACCTGTGAGTCTCTCAACACCAGCCTGGCCTCGCTGGCCCCCTCTGACCACAGCGACAGTCCGCAGTTTGAGGCTGAGACCTTAGAGCGAATCAATGCTTTGACTGGGGTAAGACACCAGTTCGAGGACACAGATGCATGCCGCTGTGTCAGTGTCTGCGTGTTTGTGTCTTCTCACTTCTTCTCCGAACTTAAACCTGTAACTGAGCAAAACCGGACTCTGATCATGGCTGACTTATAACATTCAGGGCTTTTGATGGTTTTATGAGTGTTAAACATAATCTGTAACGATGTGTAGACGTAATGCAATGCAAGTGCGGAGTGTCTGACAGTTTGATCACCTCTGTCTGTAAGGTTGCTGCTGCAGTTTTAGCGGTGTGTTGTTGAATTTGTTGTGTTGTTAGGCTTTCTCTCACTGTCCACTTGGTTCCTCCACAGCTGTCGAGAAAGCAGGCACTATTCCTGAAGTTTCGTTCCAGGGTATGGCATGGTAAAACAGGCTTGTGATGTGATGCAACTGTGTGCATATGTCTGCCAGCCAGCCTTTGTTTCTTTCTTGAGAAATTTCTGTTCAGTGTTGAGTTTCTCCACCGACACTAAATATTCAGAGAATATAGCTTGGGCATCAGAGTTGAAATCTATACACATTTGTTTTGGCAGAGAGCTGATGCTTGCTTCTGGAGAGCATGTTTTTTTTTTTCTGCAGAGAGTAATGGAAACATGCTGAGCTATGTGTCGATGTATCATAAGAGTTCATTAAAAATGGAAAATGCCTTTTCACTCGCTTTGTTCTCACCTGTGATAATCGTCTGCTTCACTGAAGAGAAATCAACAGCCTGGTGGTGTTACAGCATAATTAGAAAGTGCACACTTGCACTCACACACATAGTGCCTCAAACATGCACTGTATTCGCCATTTAATTTGCCTAGCTGATTTTGTGTGTGTGCATTTATGTGTGTTCCTGTAATTTAAATGTATACAGTCTGTACTGTAATCATGACCCTGCCCTGTGCTCATGACAGGACTGGACTTTGCTTTGCCTAACCAAATAATGTATTATACTGTAGGCTTCATCTTTTGAAACAGTGTGTAACCCATTTAAATGAAAAGTTGAATCATTACCCTTTTTAACGACAACTAATCTTTAAGAAAAATAACTTGAAATAAGCTTTTCAAAAATTCTCCCTCCAACTAAAGGCTATGATTTAGCCGAGTGGAAGATCACATGAAGGAGTCAAGAAGAGGGTAGGCAGCTGCATGTCTATAAACTGCCTCTATAATGAAGACTGGAAACAAAAGCTGAGTGTATGGTTCTCCTCCCTACAAGAAGTTTCAGCTGCATGAAACTTTTAGGGAGGCTCACTGAACCAGATACAATGTTTTCTGCAAATCTGGGAATCAAAAATTCATTTTTTCCTTTTTTAGCTCTGGAGAAAAACACAATTGTCTCTGTGTTTAGTCAAGTCTTGAGGATTGCAATTATGAAATATAGCTATAATCCAGCTATAATCTAGAGATCTAGAAGCAACCATTTACTACATTAGAACTATATTTAAAAAAAATCCTTCATCTTGTTGAAATAATATAGCAAAAAAAAGGAACGTTCACCATTAGCTCTTGTGGCTCTAACATCAGTGACAATCTAGCAGTTGTGATATATTTAAGATCAAAGAGGTGACCAGTTCCATTGAAGTTCTTTAGCCCCAAAAAAGAAATGCTTTGAAAGTAATATTTTAAAGAAACCCCTCCCTGAAACTAGTTGCCTATTTATCTTAAACCATGTTCTACGTTTACTCTTCTTAATTAAGATAAAAGACATACACTTGTTTAAACACCCAGTAGTTAGGGGTTAGTTGGTAAATGTATAGAGCTCTGTGGCCTCTACCAGCTTTACTGAGCAGAAGCAGCAGATGCACTGATTCCATATGGCAAGATCTGTAATTACAGAAAATTAGAGAGTTTTTGCAGCAACGTCCCAGTTAAAGAAAGCATCCACCCTGTCATGGTCAAAATGGTCCAATATAGTCTGGGAGGTAATGCAGACCAGTGGTTATCTTAGAACGTATGCATCATTTGGGCTAAAATAACTGTAAAAACACGTAGACACAAATTCTTCTTCGAGTTAGTACAGTAGGAATCAGGTTGGTAGATCCAGCTGTAGAGCTAAAGGCAGCTGTCTTACAGTATAGCACTACTTGTTTGAGGCACATGCATTATACATGCATTATGCACTGATAAGTGTACCATTTGCATTTTATACATTGTTGTGGTAGGATGTCCACATTGTTTAATTGATTAGTTTCAAACAGTCAAGTCAGACTGGGGAGATTATGCACCAGTTCATCAGTTTGGGTTTTCAGCCTTATCAGAGCAGTTATCTTCATATGGTCAGTTGGCTTTTCAGCTGACATTTTACTGGTTATCTGAAATATTAGACAACACGTTTGAGGGACTTTTACTCCCCTGATGGTCTTTGTTGTACAGTACAGTGATATCACCTCCCCTGATGCTGTGTTCTTATTACATTAGCTAGCTAGCTGGCAGTCGCTAAGCTATCACTGTGCTGATGTCATGTCTAGGAGACTCCTTAGTATCCCTTCTCCTGTCTCTCTCCCTCACTCTTTTTCTTCTGAGCAAGTGAGGGCTTGTTCTGGGAGGCGAGTAGACTGGATGGAGCTCCTGTGGCTGAGCGATCAGTGGAGTGAGAGTGAGAGAAGCAGTGCTTTCAGGGCTGGACCATACTCCCTGGAGAAGGGCAATTTTTTCAGACAGCCAGCCTTTCCGCTGCTGCATCATTACCCTAAAGGGAGTGGGCCATGGAGGTAAAGTGCTCTTCCTTTCCTCCCTACCCCCACAGCGTTGTGCTGATGGACAGGGCTAGCTTTGTCGGAATTACAGTACAGTGTGATGTTGTAGTTTTTGTGATGCTAAATGTTAATACGTTCTCTGAATTGTCTTCAGTCCAGTGTAGGAAGCTACTGTAGTGATGACAGAAGTAACTGGTACATGGTTATTTTTAGCTTTCTGAACAGCTGAAGCAGCACTAGCAGCAAGCAGGCATGCCTGCCTTCCTTTCCTCTCGCATTCCTGTGTAGTTCATTTCTCTTCAGCCCTGTGGCTACTGAAGAGACAGACACTGAAGAGCTGACATTTGTTTGGAATTTCTTTAGCCACCAACACTGGTGTTTTCAGACACTGTGGATTCCAGGATTTACAGCAAAGCAAATAAGCACCAACAATGTTGGAGTGTGGTGTCAATGAATTTGTAGTCCTTTCCACATATCCTTTGCTATGACGTGTAACCTGAGGTTGCGTTTAATGAGTTGACAGAAGACTTGATATCAAAGCCTTCTAAAGCAACTTTCTGTGATACAACAAAGATTTCTTTAAAAGCACATTTTCATCTTCAGTAAATCCAAATCCTATAAAGGGGACATGAGCAACATGAAACATAACCATAGCAGATTACCTCCATTTAGCATGCTATTTGTGTTTGGAGTGAAAATTTGATAATCAATGTTTTTGTTGTTTGAGACAAACAGTCGAGTTTGAAGTGGTGTGGAGGTCTTGTTCTTTGGGTTTTGCTGTTAGCCACTGACACATAGTTTGACTGTCTGGTCTGCTGTGGTGAATGCTTCTAAAGACTTGTTATGCTGATACTGTATGTGTGTGTGTGTGTGTGTGTGTGTGTGTGTGTGTGTGTGTGTGTGTGTGTGTGTGTGTGTGTGTGTGTGTGTGTGTGTGTGTGCGCGTGTGTGTTTATGTTTAGGTTTAAATGTTGTGACCTTTCTTCCATCTCATTATAGATCGACAAACAACAACACAGTAAAGACTCTGTGTTCTTCCGTGACGGAGTGCGCAGGATTGATTTTGTCCTGTCCTATGTTGACGATAAAGATAGTGAGAGAAAACAGGTAAGAAACAACTTCTAGGCACTGTATGTTCAATATATTTCCCTAGTTCACTTCATACAAGCATGTTTTTCTAATAACTTGCGTTGTGTTTCTTGATGAACGTTTTTTACTGTTATTGTTGTATTTCCAGAACTAAATATCTTGAAATTCTAAAATACCACACTAAAGAACAGCAGTGTTATTTCTACTTCTTGATTTAAACAGTGAGATCTGTTTCTTACAGGATATCCTCAGAGTTCACAGTGTGTGTCAGCGGAATGCCCCAAATACCACAATGCTGATAAAGTTAGATAAACTGTTATTCTTAGATATTGTCAGGAATTTTTTGAGAAGGTCACTTCTTGAGATAAACTCACTTACAGACATTTTTTCTTAGGGATATAACTTTGAAAAAGTTCTGTACTGTCGCTGGCCAGATGTGTGTTTTTTATCAGCTGTGTGGGGTGCTGAAAGACTTGTTTGACTAGTGTTTGACACTGAGCTGTTAGTCTTCACATCTCTGTGTTAGCACTCGGATATGAGGCAGTGTGTCACATTTTACCCACAGCCTTGTTAGTTAGTCAACACTCACACCTCTGGCATGGTCAGGAACTCGCTCATCTTTTCCACTGTATGAGGAAGGGCAAACAGGAGGCCAGTTCCTGTGTATTATCTGCACGTGTTGTAAAATGTGACAGCTCTAACAAAGAGGTACATTTTTTTGTTTGGTATTCTTTTGCTGACATAGACAATTCCATTCTCTGTGCTTATTTCTGAAAACGTTAAACCTAATTACAGGTGCCATACGGTAATGTTATTTTCATATTACCATACACTACCACAAGTAACTTTGACTACCTGTTTGCACTCAGTGACTGCTACTATCGAAAATACTGTGCTGACACTGTCTTATCCACACTGGTTTTAACAGTAGTTCATCATTGTTATACCCGCTGAACTGACTGTGACTCCATGTTTACTTTGATTTTACATGTTTTTTTTGTTGTTTTTGGCTTGATCTACCTACATTTGCAGTATTCAACATTATTGCAGTTGTATATCATCAGTTGTGTGTCATACAACGTGATCTACAGTGTATATCATGCTTTTCACACAAGTTTGTACTTCATTTTGTTGTACAATAGATTTTGCTGTAAAGGAATATTTATTGAGCTAATACATATAAATTGCTTTGTTTTCTTCTAAAGGAGAGGAGGAGGTTGTATGAGGCCAATCTAGTGAATGTCGGCCTGGAGCTGGAGATCGAAGATAAATCGGTAAGAGCGTCCAGTTATTGATTTGATTATGTCTAATGGGAAAGGAAATTAACTGGCCCACAAAGACATGCATTTATGTATGTGTACATCATACAACATATCTGTGTTGTTGTGTTTGTGCTGTTTTTTAGATTTTTTCTTGTTTTTACAAAGACTAAAAACAATAGAAGTGCTTTTGTGATAAAACTATAAACCAGTGCATAAGTGTCTTTTTTTTAACACAGCAAAAGCAAACTGTCAATTATCTTTATACTATAAAGTCAACTAACCATGAATTTTACATAAAACTTTTAAAAGGCACTTTTTAGGTATCTCCTTTTATCACTACATTAGTTTTTTAGTTTATGAATCAGTAGCCCTATACTCATTATACTGTATCGCCTGCCTCACTGTCATTACCATCAGGAGTCAGACGATGGAAAGACTTATTTTGTAAAGATCCACGCTCCATGGGAAGTGTTGGCGACCTACGCAGACGTGCTGAAGATCAAGGTGCCATTCAAGGCCAACGACATCCCAAACAACAGCGAGATGCCCATGAACTGGATGTCCACCCCCTTTCGTCTGCCGGAGCACATCATGCACCCCGAGCCAGACTTTTTCACAGCTCCCTTCGACAAGAGCAAGTCTGACTTCTTCCTTATCGGTGACAAAGACACGTTCTTCCCCCCATCTAATCGCAACAGGATAGTAAGTATTCTGTGATCTTTCTTATCTTGTTTGTGAGCTCCAAATGAAAACATTCTCCTGACATAAAATCTGAATTTGCTACAAATGCTTCAGTATGCTGCAGTTCCGTGTGCAGGCCTACACACAAATTCAGTAGGTTATGTCCCTTGTAAAGAATGAAATGGTATCTCTATTATTAACTGTTGTGAATACAGAAGCAACTTTAGAATAATGTTTTCATCCATACATATTTCAAGCCTCTGAATAACAAAACACTATGTCCCTCTATTTCTCTCTCTGCCCAGGTCTACTACATCCTGTCCCGCTGTTCCTACCTCAGGGATGAATGTGGAGATAGAGACAAGAAGGGGATCAAGAGATTGCTCAACAACGGCACCTACACTGCTGCCTTCCCCCTGCATGATGTGAGCCTCTTTTGGTGAACTTTTGGCACTTTTCTAGAATTCGAAAAAAAGACATTGCTTCAATGCAATCTGCACTAATGCTGTTGGAGGCAGTGTTGGATGAATAATATTGCATTAACGCTATGCATGTGACTGTGTCTTCTGTGTGAGTGCAGTGTAGATACTGGACAAAATCTAAGGATGCTAACTCTGAAAGTGACAGATACAGTCTCTACAAACACTGGGCCGGATTCTTCTGTTTCTTCAAGGAGCAGCCCCTCAATCTTATAAGGTAAGACTCAAAAACAAAGTAGTCATATCTGATGTGTAGTTACACAACATTAACTAAAAGAATTTACAGCAAAAAATGTTTTTCCCTTCAACAGGAAGTATTATGGGGAGAAGATAGGCATTTATTTTGCCTGGCTGGGCTTCTACACTGAGATGCTGTTGTTTGCTGCAGTAGTTGGGACAATTTGTTTCATCTACGGATTCCTCACCTACGATGACAACCGGTGGAGGTGATTTTTATCAAGAATTTGAGCCTGTTTTGTTGGTCTTTCAGGTGTCATTGTTTTATTAGATATTATTTTATTACTAACGTCATTGTACTTTTTTGTTGAAAATTACTCTTATTTCACTGCAGTAAAGAAATATGTAGTGAGGAAGTAGGAGGGAATATTGTCATGTGCCCGCTGTGTGACAAGAAATGTGGCTACTGGAAACTCAGCTCAACATGCAACTCCTCATGGGTGAGACATCCTGGCTTTGTGACTGAGTGGTTTTTGGTCATCATGAATTATGTTCTCTCTACAATATGTGACATTACTTTGGTTGCAGCTAAATGTAAATAAATCATTATCTCATCTCACTTTTTTCATTACCTCACTATTTCTTTATGTTCTTCTTTCAGCAATCACACCTGTTTGACAATGTGGCAACGGTGTTTTTTGCTATATTTATGGGGATTTGGGGTGAGTAAAAATGTCTCTGCAATTTGTATTTTCTAGCCACGTACACCACCTAGTGGGAGCTGATGAATTGTCATTGAAGACCACTGTTACTCACTCTGTATTTAAAGAACCTATTCACCCATATCACAAACGTCATAAACCTTTTGTCTACTGAGGTGCTGAAATCTGACCCTTCTGCCACCACACTGGTATAATAGAGCTGAATGGTGGTCAAAGCACTGAAAAATCAGATGTGTGGGTCTATGCGCTGCAGTGACGCTGTTTCTGGAGTTCTGGAAGAGGCGGCAGGCTCGTCTCGAGTACGAGTGGGATCTGGTCGACTTTGAGGAGGAACAACAGAAGCTGCAGCTTCGGCCAGAGTATGAGGCCATGTGCACCAACCGCAAGCTGAACCGCATCACTCAGGTGTTTGTGTGCTCATGAAATACTAATATGCTCTATAATACTGTTCTAATGTACAACTCTAGGTCTCTGTAGACATACTGTATGGTAAGATTAGACAGATTACAGTATACAGTATGTTGTATTTATTGAATAACTCTACACACTAAGCTGGTTGCAGACATTCATTAGGCCAGTTTCTGAACTAAAACACTCTTGTTAATAGAAACTCTTTGATCAAGAACAATATTACTAAAGTTAAATCGACCAACTGTGTTTTCAGGGAATCAGGAATACGTAGTTGGTGATAGTGACAGACACAGATGTGTGAGATTAACAGAAACACAGTGCTGTAATTTTCCATGACCACATCCCACCCGTCTTTAGGAAATGGAGTGGGTTCTTAACAGGACTTCTACAGATATAATGGGGAAGTTGTTTCTGTGCTGGGCCACCGTGATGCTCTGGGTAAGGGTGGCACTTAACGTAGAATGCCACATTGGTGAGGAAATGGTTTTGGTGTGGTGTAGTTTGTGTGGATAGCAGCTATTTCTGGAAAGACTCAGAGGCTTAAGTTTCCTTCAATACCACGTTTGTCTGGTGGATCAGTATCTTGAAAGGCTGTCTTCGCTAGATGAAAGAATTGGACTCAGACACCTACAAACAAAGAGCTGTGATTGGGCGACCTCGCTCTGCCTTACATCTGAGGCCAGTGGTAATTAAAGGAACCTGGCCTTTTAGAGCTGTCTTTTCAGGATATAACAAAGGGTGACTGACTCCCGTGTCCATGCTTTGCTTGCTTATGATGTAGGAAATGGAGCCGTACTTACCCGTAACAAGCAAGTGTGCACGCACATGTCTGTCTGGAGCCACTGTCCTGTTATGGGTAAGCATAGTATCTTTGGTAAACTTGATGAATCTAAATGTCTTTCCTCCTCTAACTGTTCCTCCACCCTGTGTCTTTTTGTCTTTCCCATATTGTTCATCACCATCACTAATATCATGTGGCTAGGGCCAGTATATATAAAACTTCTAAGAAATGGAGTTCTCTCAAAGCATTTGGGATTTGAGACCAAATCAGAACACTTCTTTATTCATGGCATTCTAAATTCAAAAAATATGGGCAAAATGATGTCATTCTTAGAAATGGGACCCATTTAAGATCAAAGACATACGGCTTTAAACATACTGGCCCAGAATATCACTGTTGTGGACTCTTTTTAGTAAAAATCTGTAACATATGAATGAGCTAATGGGAAGCCAGATTACGGAATATTTCTTTTCATGGGGAATGTTTGCAAACTTCAAGCATGACAGTTACTCCTAACATCTATATTGGCAGTCATTCCCCTTGCTTTATTCATATGTCTACATGTGCTTCGGTGTTTGCACTTGCATCACAATTGGTACGGTGTTCTCACTGTACTTTTGTCTTGTGACATGCAGTTGTCTTTCATGTTGTCTCTGTTGTCTCTGTCCTGAAGATCTCATTGATCATTGCCTGCATCATTGGGGTGATAGCGTACCGCCTGGCGGTATACGCAGCCTTTGCCAGCATCATGAAGGACAGTGACACCAGCAACCTGCAGGTGGTTGGCCCCTACATCACGCCACAGCTGGCCACCTCTGTCACAGCCTCCTGTATCAACTTTGTCATCATCATGATCCTCAACTTCATGTATGAGCGAGTGGCTATTTGGATCACTGACATGGGTGAGGGTCAGGGCGAGAGAGCGAGTCCCATATTATTAGGTTTCTCTGTCTTTATGTATCCATTATGCATTTCATATTGATCCTTGAAATTGTTATCATGCAAAATGTGTTCCTTTTTTGTTTGATGTATTTAAAATCTATGTTTTATTATGTTTTACTATGTGGCAGAAATTCCCAAGACCCACCTGGAGTATGAGAACAAACTGACTGTGAAGATGTTCCTCTTCCAGTTTGTCAACTATTACTCCTCCTGCTTCTACGTGGCTTTCTTTAAGGGCAAGTTTGTCGGCTATCCTGGAAATTATGCATATATGTTTGGCAGCAACCTGAGGAATGAAGAGGTACAAGATATAACAAAATTGCATTGCATAAGATAAGCACTGGTACTTCAATTTTAGTCTGAATTTTAGTTAATGTTTGTTTCTTTCCCATCCCTCCTCGAACTCAACATTCAGTGTGACCCTGGTGGCTGTTTGATTGAGTTGACCACCCAGCTGGTGATAGTGATGACTGGTAAACAAGTGTGGGGCAACATCCAGGAGGCTCTGGTCCCGTGAGTACTCCAACTGAACTGACCATTCAAAGCATAATTCTTCTGCAAACAGAAACATATACAGAGGGGTTAATTTTCACACTCTCTTAAAGGAGAATTCCGGTCGATTTCAACATGTAGCTCTGTTGTTTATAAATTTGGAGTGCTGTTGGTAGTGCTGCCTACACCGTGTTATCCTCCTGCTAGCGTTAGCACCCAGGAGACTGAAACAGGGCAAAAATATTTTCAAAAATAGGCATATGCTTATTTTTTAAAAGTGCTGTAGTACAACTAAAAGGAGACAAGTTATAATTGAGGTAAGTTTGGAGACACTACCTTATTTAATCATTAAATTAATAACTATTTTTGTATATGTTGTAGTTTGTAGACGGTCCCTAAGCACTCGTCTTGCCGTCTCAACACCGGAACTAAACAGAGCTGAATTCGCAAAACTTTTATGCATCTCTTTCACATCGACTGCAGTCAGATTCACCATGTTCACTCGGAAGGAATCACTTCACATGGGTAGGCACTTTTAATGACATTTCGAACATGTTAAGAGGCTAAAAGTACATTTAAAATTTGCCCTGTTTCAGCCTCCTGGGTGCTAACGCTAGCAGGAGGATAACACGGTGTAGGCAACACCGATTGTTTTCATTTTTCTCGCTACTGACAGCACACAAATTTACAAACAACAGAGCTATGTGTGGAAATTGACCGGAATTCTCCTTTAACAGGCTTTGCAGCCCAATCACATAACTCAGAGATATATCAACCATGACTGGGGCCTTGTTTTGATATCATCTTTGCTAAGATGATTTTTTGAAATTGTCAGTTAGTTCATTCTGCGAGTTGAGTTAGAAAATAACCAAAGTAATGTAATATAATATAGCATTATCTAAACACAAAATCAATAAGATTATGGCATTCAAAGAAAGATTTCTTTATTGCTTACAATTCAATACAGCTTCCAATATGGCTGTTGGAGGGTGAATTATGTTGCCTCAAAGCTCTCTATCGCCCCCATGTGTCCTCCAGGTGGCTGATGAACTGGTGGGGCAGCAGGAAGGCACGAAACCACCCAGAGAGTCTGTACAGCCGCTGGGAGCAGGACCACGACCTGCAGGAGTTTGGACAGCTGGGCCTCTTCGACGAGTACCTGGAAATGGGTAAAGATTCAGTACACAGCCAATCCATTACACAAAGAGGGAGATTTAGGGACACACTTGAAAGGTTGGCTACAGTCAAGAACATTTTAGTGAAGTCCAGTTTCAGTTAAGACCAGGCCAAAAGCAAAACTAAGACAAACATTGGTTATTACCTGTTAAAATACTGAAGCAACGTTTAGGAATATACACAAACACAGATTTTAAACTATTTGTGATGCTGGGAGAAAATTAAAAGAACTTTTAGTAAAATAACCCAAATTACTGATTTTTAGATAGATAGATAGATAGATAGATAGATAGATAGATAGATAGATAGATAGATAGATAGATAGATAGATAGATAGATAGATAGATAGATAGATAGATAGATAGATAGATAGATAGATAGATAGATAGATAGATAGATAGATGGATGCAGTGTCCACTGACATTCTGCAGATGGTGCTGTTTCCATCCTACTGTCTATCCTCTCTGCGTCCCAGTGATCCAGTTTGGTTTCATCACGCTGTTCGTCGCCTCCTTTCCCCTGGCACCCCTGCTGGCACTTATCAACAACATCATTGAGGTTAGAGTGGATGCCTGGAAGCTAACCACTCAGTTCAGACGTCCTGTGGCAGCAAAGGCCCACAGCATCGGAGCCTGGCAGGAAATCCTCAATGGGATGGCCGTACTCTCTGTGGTCACAAATGTGAGTGCTGGACAACAAATGTGTGCTTTGTATCTGCTCATTATCTTCCCAGTTGTGTCTCGAGTTTTTTTCGTACACCGTTTCTTTCCCTGCTTTCTAGGCGTTTATTGTGGCCTTCACCTCTGATATGATACCTCGGCTCGTGTACATGTACTCCCAGCAAGAGATGAATATGAAAGGCTACATAAACAGCAGCCTGTCTGTGTTTAATATCTCTGCGATTCCACTGGCCAACAAGCCTGATGACGGGGAGAACCCTCCCTGGTTCAACAGCTCCATCGTCACTACCTGCAGGTGTGTGTGATTGTAAGGCATGTTTCCATTTCGGTGTTAATATATGACAGTGGTGGAAGACATACTCATATACGTTACTTAAGTACAAAAAGAAATACCATCATGTAAAAACTTCTCTGTTGCAAGTTAAAGCCCTCCATTCAAAATTCTACTTGATTAAAGTAAAATGAATTATTAACGGCATTAAAGTATCAAAGGGTACATATTTATTTTGCAGAATCACACTTTAAATATGTTACATTATATATTATTATTATTATTGATGATTTAAAATGTAACCAGCATTGTAATGTAGCTAGTTGAGTGAAGATAGTTTGAACCTTTTTATAACCCTGCACACCCATAACCTCACTCCGCCAGATGGATTGCTTCGCATTTGCTCGGCATATCCATCTGGGAGAATTTTTGGGAAGGAATGAAAATACTGGTTAGCTGATTGGATAAACCATCTGTCTATCACCACCTATGTTGGTGATAGACGGGCCAAATCAACCAATCAGATCAACGAAGTGTATGACGGAGCCACTTGATATATCAAACTCTTGCCGAAACCAGTCGGGAGAAGAGCAAAAAACAGTGCCGTTCTTTCATTGAAGGAATACTTTCTAATTCGGATAAAACTCGCGCGATAGCTACGCTCATCTCATCCGTGGAAGCCGCCATGTTGTTTAGACTGAACAGTCGCTTCTCGTTGCGTCACACCTAAACCCGCCTCAAAACCAACGCTGATTGGTCGATCGTTTGGCGAACGGCTCCAAATTTTCTCTATCTCGAGATGCCAGACTGACACCCATGGCGTACGCCCAAGGGGGCAAGCCTGCCTCCTCAGAGTAAAGCCTCCTATGGCGCCATTTTGATGCTAATAAGCCATCACCCCCCGTTAGCATTCCATTGACTGCCATTCATTTTGGCGTCACTTTGACAGTGAATAACTTTGCATCTGAAGCGTTTAAAGACTTCATTTGACCATTGTTTATTTCTAAAGAAACACAACATTGTATAAAAGGCTCCATTACCTTGTACCTCACGTTATGGCTCCGTAGCAGACGTTTTTGTAAAAATAGGCTAACGATTGTGTCATAGCCACGCGACTTACTGTCGCATAGTAGAGGAATTACCGTACAGTACAGGAGAAGCTTGCAGGCAGTTTCGACGTACATTAGCTGTTTAGTTTAATTTCTACTATTAACTAGCATTTTAGTTAGCAATAATTAGCCTGTGCCTATGTTATCTTCTTACATATACCTACGCTCTCCATCTCTGCAAGATTGGAAATGATTGAGATTTCTCTTGGCACAGCTACCAGAAGACTTACAACGTTCAGACACGTTGCTCACGTCACATCTACGGCGGCAACCTCAGTTTGCAGCTGCGCAGTAACGCTCAACCATCGCCGGAAAAGTGCTTCTAATAGACTACACTTGTCTCCGTCCAGAGCAACGGGATCTGTCGGTCCATTTTATATACTGTCTATGCCTACGCCCAAAGCATTGTTAAAACTTTATCACTCTTGTTAGTTCTTCAACCTTAGCAGGTCTAATGAGCCACAATAGTTTACAATAACACCTGTAGAGGTATGCAGGGCCTATCATCCATAATAATGTATCAGTATATATTTTTAATATATCATATATATATATATATATATATATATATATATATATATATATATATATATATATATATATATCATATATCATCATAAAAATCAAAGTAACTGGTGATTTAGAGTAAAACCCACAATGATTGCCTCTGAAATATAGTGGAGTTTAAGTATAAAGTAAGTAAGTAAAGAACCTCAAAGTTGTACTTAAGTACAGTATTCAAGTACATGTACTTAGTTACTTTTCACCAGTGATATATGAAATGTCTGATCATGGTGGTGTGAAATAGTCCAGTGCCTTCTGGACACATTGGTGCAAGAATTAGTTTCAATCTTTATTTTTTTTCGCTAAGAATTCTAATGTAGTAAAAGCCTCATAAATACAGCTAAACCACTTGACTTAAATCACCATTTAACTACACTACTATTAAAATTATGTGTGGTGAATATTGTATGTGTACTTTTTCATAATTGTAATGCATTTGTATAGATAATACCGGAGTAGTTATTACTTCCTTTTCCATTGCACAATGCACCGAAGAACAATCTTGTTTCAAAGCCTTTATAAACATGTTCCTTCTTTGTAGGTATCGTGATTACCGCTACCCTCCTGGCCACGAGAGACAGTACTCCCACACAATAGAGTTCTGGCACATTCTGGCAGCCAAGCTGGCTTTCATCATTATCATGGAGGTAAAATCCAGCCACAGTGCTTTCACCAGCACCACCAACACTTATTGACCACTTGAACCGGGGCTCACTTTTTTACCCTGGGCACCAGTAGTCGATTGTTAGAGTAATATTAACCCCCATTCTACCGCACACACAGTTTATTTTCTGCAGCTCTTCCTGACTCCAGCTTCAAGTAAAACTAACCTGTTGTTCCTTCGTGTTCCACAGCATGTTGTGTTTATGGTCAAGTTCTTTGTGGCCTGGATGATTCCTGATGTTCCCTCTGAAGTGAAGGCTCGAATAAAGAGAGAGCGCTACCTTGTCCAAGAGTATCTCCATAACTATGAAGTGGAGAAGCTGAAGATCCAACTCAGTCAAAATGGCCATAACGATTGTACCTGCCCGCCCATGATCTATCCGTCTCTACCCAGACATGAGATGCTGTCAGAGTGTCTCTAGCCCAGAGAGCTGCTGGTCAATCAGCTGGACATGATGGGAGGACATGGTGATGATGTAGATTGCCCTGCTTGTGTATTATGATACTGACCATCACTTTGCTGTAGTGCCTG
Organism: Gymnocephalus cernua; assembly: GCA_023631565.1. Classification (NCBI taxonomy): domain Eukaryota; kingdom Metazoa; phylum Chordata; class Actinopteri; order Perciformes; family Percidae; genus Gymnocephalus; species Gymnocephalus cernua. The sequence continues at coordinate 24,381,790 of CM042431.1, read as the reverse complement.
TGTTGTTTGTCAACACACACACACACACACACACACACACACACACACACACACACACACACACAGTTTACTCCATTTACAGCCATCCCATCCCTCCTCTTCTGATCGTGAAAGTGCACACAGGTGAAAGACAAAGTCTCCATGCATGCAGAAACGTGTATGTAAACCTCTTTCTCATATTTATGGCTTTTCACTCAATGTTGTAATCAGATTGCTGATGATAATCAACATTTGCTGTAAGAAAAGAAAGAGAAAATCATATACACTGTGTCTAAGCCTAACAACTTGCTCTTGTTTTAATATGACTATTTAATGAAGTGCCACTATATAAGACTGAATGCCTTAATATATCACACTTATCATTGGTTCTATCTGCCATTAGAATAACAATTGATATTTAGAAACTGAGTGCTTGCTTAGTATAGGTTTTGAGTGTTTCCCTTGTTCATATGTGCAGCTGATTGAAGGATTCCAGTTTCATATATTGTAAGTTTATGTTCAACTTGATTTTTTATTATTTTATTCTTTTCAGTTACTGCAACAAATGTGAGCATTGTTTATTTGCATTGAGGTCACACCACAGATGTAACACAATTTTACCAAATGATTTTTCATGTTCATAGGCTGGTCACAGTCATAACAGCCCAGCAATTTCTCCAGGCCAAAATCTGACATGTGAATTAGCTTTTTATGAAGACAAATCTGTGCAGCTGTTAGTAGCCTACTGTGAGTAAGGACAGATTTTGTCCTGCAATGGCCAGTTTTGGGCAGCAGCAGCAGCTGGTGCATGTTGACTGTTGACAGTGAGTCCTGTTCCTGGAGATGACTAGCGGTAAGCCCTGAGAGAGTGAAGAGATTCCTTTTTAATGTGCCTCTGTTTACCAACACGTCGGAGCTAATAAAAGCCTGCCCCTACCTACTGAACTATGTTTGCTCCACTACACAAAGCACATCAGCCATCGCCCAGTTCTTGTGCTTCTGTTTTCCTCAGCTGTGTCTTTGTAGAGAAGGAAAGATACACATTCGTTTTTTTATTTTATTTTGCACAAAGCACTTAATGAAACATGACTACCAAGACATAAACATGTCAGTGTAAATGTTGTCATGACACTACGTATTCATAATTAGTCTTTTGAATCTGTGTTCATTTAAATGGAATAACAGTTGTACTGTAGGTAAGAGGGAGTCTGAATTTAATATTTATCATGCTTAAATGACAACAAGGAGAAAGTTGTAGCTTTTTGTTTTAAAATTATATTAGGGACATTTCATGTTTATTTGGCTGCCTACATAGAAATATGTGAGAAGTATCTGTTGTGAGATATTTGAATTTTAGGTAAAATAGCTGGCTGGCTGTGCAACAAACTCAGCTAAACTCATACCTGCTGATGCCTTAATACATCTAATACCTTGTGTTTTTTTTTTATTTCCTTGCATATCTCTTTTCTTATGTCTTCGTTTTGTTATGCTCTAGTAATATTTTATTGTATACCATTACCATGCTTAGAAAAAAAAGTGAACCTGTTTACTGTATGCTTAAAGTTACATTACAATTTCATGTTTTCATTCATTTGTTTCTGTAATTTTTGTAATTGTCCTGTATCCAAATGTGTATTGTAAACAAAGCCAAATCTCCTAAATAAAGTACCAGTTCAACTTGAGTAATTGTTGGACATGTTTGGATCAATACTGTAGCCCATCGGCTCCTGTGCTGAGAACATGGAAGTTTCTGTTCACATAACAGATGGTCCAGAGAGAACACTGATAAGTATTCAGTGTTTGTTCACACTGGTGGGTGTGTTTTACACCAAAATGTGTTGGCATGGTTGTTTCACTTGGCACACCACGAAGCCACTTAAACAAAGACATGGGCAACACTCAGGTTCAGGTAGGTTGGAAAGTGTGGATGACATTTATGAAACGACAAATACAGCTTTTGTACAAAGTATTGTAATTATGGCAAATGATTATAATGCTTATAAGCTAAGCATGCTTTTCTATTAGGTTCAAATATTGTCCATATTTAATGTTGTGTGTACCGAAGCCCAAGTGTTGGCTATTAAATGAAGCTTTAGATAAGGAAAGAGAGGATACAAACTATCTTGTAATAGATCTGCATTGTAAACTCCAAGTTGAACCTCTCTCCCCATTAACATCCAGCCTCCTGAGGAAGCCTTCTGCGACCTGGACGCACTTCGAGGTTTACCGGTGGTCCAGCTCTACGTGATGCCGTCCTTCTTCCTGACGGTGCTGATCCTCGGGCTTCCCCTCAACCTGCTCTCCCTCTGGGTTTTCCTCCACCGCCTGCGGCGCTGGACCCGCAGCACTGTGTTCCTCTTCAACCTGACCCTGGCTGACACCTCGTGGCTGCTGGCCTTGCCCTACCTCATCTACTACCACCTGGACCAGCTGTACTGGAAGCTGGGGCTGCCACTCTGCATGGGTGTGAGGATGTTCTACCACAACTACTTCTACCTCAGCATCTTCTTCGTCACCTGCATCAGTGTGGACCGATACCTGGCCATTGTGCACCCGCTGCGCTCTCTGGTGCTGCTGGGCCGGAGGCAGACCTGCTTGCTGTGTGTGGCGGTCTGGGTGGCCACACTGATGCTCAGCATACCTGTTGCCAATATGACTCTGATCCAGACTTGCCCTGGGAGCAACCGCACCATCTGTACCCTGTACATACTGCTGAGTGAGACCGGGGAGAGCCTCCCCTTTTCCATTTGTTGTTCCACCATCGGCTTCCTTTTCCCGCTGCTCTCCGTCTGCTACTGTGGCCTGCGCAGCGTCAGAGAGCTGCGCCACCGGCCGTGCCGCCCCGACTCGCACAACAAGCAACGGCGGCTCCGGCGGGCGCTGAGCGCAGCGCTAGTTATCTTTGCTTTGTTTTACCTGCCCTACCACCTGAGCCGCAACGCGGCCATCGTGATGCGGGCAGTCTACCCTGACAGCCCCGCCTCCTGGCAGCACGCAGACCTGGCCTTCGCCTTGGAGATGTGCATCTGTAGCCTCTTCACCTGCGTGAACCCTCTGTTCAGCTACTTCATGGGCCGCCAGTTCAGAAAGGAGTTTTACGGCATTTTTGCTGTCATGTTTTCCCAGTGTCCAGGCACGCAGGTGGCATCAATGATATCTAAGCGGACCAGGATGACGGTGAGGAAAAGGCAGGGGATGTCTACTGTCACACCTGTGTCCGCACTGCCTGCACCTGGATCGCAATGAGCTGAATAAATGTAGGCTAAATCAATAATGTTCGTTGTGCACAATTAAACTGTGTATAAAACTGTTTGTATGCCCTTTGTTTAATCACCTGTTTTCTTTGATTACTGGATTACGATAAATACACTGTGTACACTTCTCAGTCTCCTTTATCTCATATCAGAGATGTGGTCTCCTTAACTTCCTTACACAACACTGCCTCTGCGTGGTTGACTGCACACTGTACTTTACGGTCTCGTTCCACATATGTGAATGGCATGTCTTTCTTTTATTCAGTGAACAACATTGCAATGCTCAGTTTATAGCCTATACGTTTTAGTGAAAACAAACCTTTCTGCCTAAACGTGTCCCTGAAGTTTTAACACTGTGTGTAAACGCCGCAGGTCAAACTAAAACCGAGAAATAACCGGATGTAAGGGGGGGCGGGGGGGGGGGCATTGCTTTGTGCCTGCTGCAGCAAGATTTCTAAGTGGTCGGAGCTATAGTCCTTAAATCCTTTTGTAGCCTATTCAGTTATATAGTCTACCTAAGTAAAGGAGAGAGGTTATGCAATTGGCAGTTGTCACCGTTAACAGTAGTAATTGAATCAGAGGAGGGAGCGGAGGGAGGAGGGGCGCCGCACGGAGCTGCTGACAGGTAGACGAGCTGTGCGCTGTCCGCGGTGCTGAAACCTCCTCCGGCTGCTGCCTCACCGGAGATCCTCACCTCAGATTAGACCGGAGCTCCGTTGACCTGCACCGGCTGAAGATTTTCACTTTTTCCACCTCGATTTCTCAAAGAATACAAAAAAAAAAAATCGCTGCTTGGATCTTAAAATGGCACTGCATGGATTAACATTGCGCAAGGCAAAAGCGGACTTATTTGACTGCTGTTTTGTGACTGTGAAACCAGCCCTTTCAGACTGAACGTGTCCCCCCCCCCCTCTTTCTCCATTTTCTGGCTCATCTTTTTAAGACATCGAGACGTTTTCTGCTTAAAAACCAGAAGCGCGTTATTTGGATTAATATCTTAACAATATGCTCATTAATGCAGCACTTCCATTTGTTATAGTAGTATAAAAAAATTTAAGATCATTTGAATATGGAGCCAGGCACTGAGAAAGCTGCCCCTACCACTAAGGAGGGAATTAAACAGATCGCAGGAAAGGCCCTCGGGAAAATTTACAGGTAAGGCGAAAGAAATTCCCATTTCTGCATGTCTTTCTATGACAGTATGAATCTGTTGTGAGAAATAAAAAAAATTGAAAAATGTCCAGATGTTAAGATGACAGATAAAACATGCAGTGGCTTTAAATGTGTTTATTACTGAATTACAATGAAATCATGAGGGAAATCTCTTCGTTATGAGATGAATCACGGGCAGGATGTTGAAAGCAGAGTCGTGTGGCCCGAATATTTAAAGATCAGATATTTCCCTGGAGGATGATCCCCTCCACCAGCTGCTGTGGCTGTTTTTTAATAATTAATGAAACAGAACGAGTCGTGACACAAGGTCGGAGGATATCTATTACCTTATGTATCTAACTGTATTAATCCAAGATCGATGGACTTCATATCAATTTACTTCCTTTATTCTTTATACTGTCAGAAGGACTTAAATGAAAACTGATAACTCACTGGAAAGCAAACGGATCCATTCAATTTGAAATCAGAAAAAGGGAGAAGGATGCAGAGGAGCAGTTTTCATACATATACATACAATAACATTTTATTATTTATTCATTCTGATTGGAAATGCGAATAAAAACGGCCTTTGTTTGAATATTAAGCCGAAAAAAGCAAACACTTTTTACACAAATCATCTGGAAACACGAGCTTTAAAAACATACAGATACTTTATATGACCATTTTTTGCAAGCACACGACATTCGTTGAAATTCTACTCCTTAAATGGCTTTCAGATGTTAAACTTGATTTCAAGCTGCAACATTGAAACGTTCAAAGCTATGCGTGAAAAAAAAAATCTGTTGGTTTCATTTAAGCTGTGGCAGGCGGCCTGGTACTTTACTGGACGAGGCCTTCACATTTCAATGCTTAGTTTTTTTTTTAATTAACTTACATTTCTTTGTACAAATTTGAAGTGAAAGCCAAAGCAAAATGCCAACGCCACATGTATGAGAGCTAATAAAAAAATAAAAATAAAAGGGCAAAATTAACTCTAAACAACGATGGTGCTGATATTACTGCAATGCGGTATGAAGGTATGTTTTTTCCCTCGTTTGCCAACGAGTCTTTCTTTTACATAAACATGAAGAATTTCAGCAGGGAACGAAAAAAAAAAGCATTTTGACTTTAACTAAAAGGGAGCAGGCTTCCAATCGGGCCTGATGAGGCAAATTAAAAGAAAAAGGCCTGGCGTTGAAAGAGAACGAAGTAAAGATGCAAGCATAATTTCATCTGTAGCTGCAAACAGCCTGTAAGAGGCACATGCATAAATGCACGAGTTTTTGTTGTTGAAGAAAATCAACGAAATCACATATTTTCCACTGATAGTTCTCGCTCCTTTAAACGCAGCTAAATCTGCCTGCATGTTTGATTCCACACATCCGACATGCCGACATTGGATGTAACCAAAAAAAAAAGAAAAAGAAAAGAAAAAAAAAAAAAAAGCATATATATAATCGGCTCGTGTCGTGCAGGAGGTTGGAAAAGCGGCAGCAGACAGGTGATGCGATCGAGCTGACGGAGGATGGGAGACCCAGGGCGGACCAGGAGCGGAAGAAGCCCCTGTGTGACTGCACATGCTTCGGGCTTCCGCGCAGATACATCATCGCTATGCTGAGCGGGCTCGGCTTCTGCATCTCCTTCGGTATCCGGTGTAACTTGGGTGTGGCCATCGTCAGCATGGTCAATAACAGCACGATCCATGAAAACGGCAAGATCATCATCACAGAGGTGCCTGTAACCCCCCCCCCCCCCATGCACGAGCCCCACATGCTTAATAAGTGATGAGGGCCAGAGCCTACACTATCAATAGGTTTTTAAGCACACCTGGAGGACCTTAATTGAGTTTATATTGCATTTCTTGTACTGAGCATATATGTTACAGTAGCAAAGTAGAAGCAAAAACGTGTAGCTTGCTTTATTTTTATTCGTAATTTTCCTAAAAATCTGCTTATTATATGTGCTTTGATTATTTGATCGATCATGTTATTTACCATTGGTGTCGCTAAAATAGATCCAGATATATTTCTACTATTACACTATTTTCCACTGACAGTATTTCACATTTAAATAAGAAGCATTTTAACGAGTTCACCATGTTAATTTGGTTTTCTTTTCTTTTTCTCTTTTTTTTTGTCTGAAAGAAAGCGAAATTCAACTGGGGCCCAGAGACCGTGGGGATGATTCATGGCTCCTTCTTCTGGGGCTACATAGTTACTCAGATTCCAGGAGGATACATCTCATCAAGACTGGCTGCAAACAGGTAACTGCACGCGACCATTTTTGGAAATAAACTACGAATAAATAGTGCGGGTGGGGGTATGAGGAAATAGATTTCTAAGCATCAGTCTCCCTGTTGTAGATATGTTCGTATTTTTATGAAAATGTAGGTGTAATATTTGGATGCTTGTCTCATGGTTTGAAGAAAGGAGCCTGACCTTACAGCAGATAAACTGGGGATTTGGCTGATGCCCACCAGGCGTGCCTCCCCATGTTAATGAGCTCCCATGGGACCACCATGTCTAATCCTTTATGTTCAGAGGCATGGCAGCCACGCCAGTCAAAGCCCTGTGTGAAATGCAGTTCTAAGTAATGATTGTTGTATGATTTTAATGGCCATACTGCACATTATTTTCACATTATTTTACTAACAACTGACTAGTCAGCTACAATTAGACAAAGGGAACAGAACAAATGTGCAATGTGCTATTTGAAAATTCTGTAAATACAAATGTGATGCTATAAAAAGCAACCAAAGTAGGATAAGGCCTTGTACATCCACATTAGGATTGCTGGGTTTCTCATGAGGGAAATTGAGCCTAAAAAAGATGCAAATCTTTCAAGAGCTTCATCATGCCAAGTCAGCTGAGCCCCCCTTCTGCTGCAAACACCTCCTGTGCTCACTCCCTGGAAACTGCCTGTGTGTGTTTGTGTGTGTATGTGTGTGTGTGTGTGTGTGTGTGTATGTGTGTGTGTGTGTGTGTGTGTGTGTGTGTGTGTGTGTGTGTGTGTGTGTGTGTGTGTGTGTGACATCAATTAGGATTGATGTATCTTCCTTATCAGTGTTTATTGTTCCAGCATGTGAAGTATCATACAGTTAACATTGTATGGATATCTTATTGCGTATCTAATGTTTGAATGTCTTTGAAGTGCTTGAATCAATATTGCTGCCATGTTGTATCGTGCTTGAATAAGATTATCTTGTTTCGATGATATTCTGGTAAATAATTCCAACACACTGTTTATCCAGAGTTTTCGGTGCTGCCATCGTGCTGACATCCATCCTGAACATGTTCATTCCCTCTGCCGCTCGGACGCACTATGGATGTGTTATCTTTGTGAGGATATTGCAAGGGTTGGTGGAGGTACGGATGCACAGTTTGCACATCAGATCCTGACCTTTAAAATACTCAATAAATGATGCCTCATTATCAAGCTGAGAGCTAAACTAATCCCCTAATGAAATTGTCCTGACATTGTGTATTTGACCATGTTTTACAGTTTGACCATCCTCCTTTTCATACTGAACTCTCTGGCTTTCTATTTGAATTTGCACTAGAACATGAAACCCATTATGGAGAGCTTCCATTCAATATACTGTATACAATTGTCAGATCAGTACAGCAAACAGTATAAACCTCTGAATAGCAGGGCTTATTTGTGTTGGTTTCCCTGGCCAAACAGATCCATGTTCACATAGAAACATCTAGAACAAAAGAGATAAAAACCACTTGATGTGGGCGGCTCCCACAGCTCAACAGAAAAGAAAAGATTTCAGAGAGAGATGCTATTATTAGACTGAAGGTCATCCTCCTTTGTGATTTAGTTTTTTGCTGCACGCTGTCGTTTCAATAGCAGCTCATGACTGTTTAGAGAGCGAGCCGCCTGTGTTCAGCACCCATCGACTTATTACTTCAAATTAAACATTAGCATTTCAGGGTGTCTCCCACTGCAAGCCCCAGCAATTTGTGTCTATCAATGGTTGATTGTATGCCACTTAGTTTGTAATGAAGATTTAATGGGAGCAAATTCAGTTTTTTTTTTTTTCATGAAGTGGGCAGCCTGAATCTGCACTGACTCAGACCTAACCCATTACTCTCTATTAGAAAGGTTAGGTACAATGCACGTCCGTTTGTTTGTTATTAACTGCAATTTGTCTTGCATGTCTTTGGCAAAAGAGAACAGACAGCATTAATCAGTTACATTGCATAAATTCTATTGAGTGAAAGTGGAAAAATAGATGTTAAATAATTAAGAAGATTAAGAAAAACACAATGAAGTTAAAGGAAAATGATCTTCGTGTGTTCAGACTGTGACTGTAATGTCATTTGTCTCCGTGCAGGGAGTGACTTATCCAGCCTGCCACGGGATCTGGAGTAAATGGGCTCCACCGCTGGAAAGAAGTCGTCTGGCAACCATCTCCTTCTGTGGTACAAAATCTACACACATTCTCATGTTTCTGTGATTGGCTCATTAGTGTCACAGAGACTTATCATCATATTACTTCATACACTGCAATGCAGGTTTAGAATAACAAAATACTCCTACTCAAATGTGTGTGTAAACGTGTACTGAACACACTGAGACGACACTGCTCTCTGTATAAGCAGCATGGATCAAATTCTGCCTGGTCATAATATTTTGTCCTGTTCAGGATCATATGCTGGTGCAGTGATAGCCATGCCTCTGGCTGGGATCCTGGTCCAGTACACTGGATGGCCCTCTGTCTTCTATTTGTATGGTGAGTTTCACTGTATTAACACCTTAAAGTGAGACTATGCAACTTCTCAAAGAATGAACAACAGAAGTTCTCTCTTACAAATGAAAAGTTGAATTCATAAGCTCTAACTCGCACCCTTGCTCAATTTAATACACTCAGGAGTTGTACTGCTACAGCCATTGTTATGGCTACACCATTCTATCAATTTTACGTACATATCTTGTGCATCATTTTATACACATTTCCCCATAATGTAGTCTGACTGACATATTTGATATCTTTAACAAACGTTGGGATCTCCACTCAAATTTAAAATACAGTTTTGTGGGTGTGAGCAACGGTTGGCTGCACAGCATGAGTTTGCAATGTTCATCTCTCTCATGATCTGTTCAGGATGCTTTGGGATATTTTGGTACATGTTCTGGGTCTTGGTGTCCTATGAGAGCCCAGCAGAGCACCCGACCATCACAGACGAGGAGCGGCGTTACATCGAGGAGAGCATCGGGGAAAGTGCTCAGCTGATGGGCGCAATGGAAGTGAGTTCTCAATCTGTATCCATTGATCTGTAACACCACGCCAAGAGCTGTACGTCCAGCTGATTCTCTGTTTGTTTTAACAGAAATACAAGACCCCCTGGAGGAAATTCTTCACCTCCATGCCCGTCTATGCAATCATTGTGGCCAACTTCTGCAGGAGCTGGACCTTTTATCTGCTTCTCATTAGCCAGCCTGCATACTTTGAAGAGGTGTTTGGCTTTGAAATCAGCAAGGTAAATAAACCCAATAATGCCTGGTGTCAGCCACAAAATATCTTTCAACGTCATTGAATCTAATGTTCAAGATTGCAATATAAGATTTCTCAGATATGAATTGCAAATTAAGAACCTTCTTGATATCGCTGCTTTGATCTGTCCTATTAGGCGCTGAAAAGTATAACAATGCTGTTGTTTATTCATTTTATAATTTGACATTTATTCTTGTGCTCTAAATAAAAGTGTGATTCTCAATATAAAGGAGCTAGAATCAATAGTTTTTATAATAACAATGTATGGAATGACAATGTGAAAACGTGACAATGTGAAAGGGGTCGCTCGTCGTGACGGAGCTACAGTACAGAGAATTATCTCTGGAACCTGCAGCTCCTCGGCTTCACGGAGCTTCATAGTGAGTGTTAGCTCATTGTTTAGCTGTCCGGCCCGCAGCTTTACTGTTTTGGTTCACTCTCACAGCTCTCATGGCATTGCTTTAGTGTGGTATTAGTACTTTTACTTAAGTAAAGGATCTGAATACTTCTTCCACCACTGGTTGGTAGAGACCAAAAAGAGGGTGACTTATATTGAGTGCATGTAGTAAAGTTCTTGAGCTTTTACAGTTTAAATGGTTTACCTTGACTTATTACTGAATACATTTATGTTGATTTAACCTGAAAATGTAATGTGGGAATCAATTCCTTCATTTTTTTAAGTTGAGTCACGGTTAAAATTCTTTTAGTGAGCCCTTTCACAAAACATTAAGTGGAATAATCTTAGGTTTCTTTCACTTAGGTTAAGGAAATAGATTTGAACACTGATTTGGAAGCAAATTGTGTTATTTATCGGGGCAATTTTACAATAATTGCTTCTGAAAGTGCTGTGGTTTGGTACTTGATCCTGCCGTCCATGAATGAAGGTGTCAGACAAAGCTTCCAGTTAATCTTAAAATTTTATAATCTTTACCCTCTCTGGAGAGTGTGAAGCATGAATCAAGCTGGTTTGTCAGGTGTAATTCAGCTTCAGGATGTGCTGCTATGACTACTGCAGGTGAATTATTGCTCGGATGTGATGCTGCAGTCAGAGGTTGAGACAGACACAAAGATTGGGTCTGAGAATAGAAGAAGAATCACTTTTGCTTTGACAGTTTCTTTGTGGCTGTCACTTTTGATTTAGACAAGTGTTGTGATGGTTTCTCAGGTTGGCGTAGTGTCAGCGCTCCCTCACTTGGTCATGACCATCATCGTGCCATTAGGAGGCCAGTTGGCGGACTATCTGCGGACCCACAACATCATGTCCACCACTATGGTCCGGAAAATCATGAACTGTGGAGGTGAGACTTTGATAATCCACTCTCTGTCTGTTACCATATTATTATAGAAGTATTCCTCACCAGTTGACTCTCTTCTGGTTGTTTTTAGGGTTCGGTATGGAAGCCACTCTCTTGTTGGTAGTTGGTTTTTCTCACAGTAAGGGGATGGCCATCTCTTTTTTAGTTCTGGCGGTGGGTTTTAGTGGATTTGCAATATCAGGTGAGTCTCAGAACAATGGATTCTAGTTTAAATTATTTTGTTGTTATTCAAAAGAGCACAAAACTCAGAATTTTCACTCTCTGTTGCTGTAGGTTTCAATGTCAATCATCTGGACATCGCTCCTCGCTACGCCAGCATCCTCATGGGTATATCCAACGGGGTGGGTACCCTGTCAGGGATGGTCTGCCCTTTAATAGTGGGAGCCATGACAAAGAACAAGGTGAGTCATTTCTTCATACGTTGATGTGAATGTTAATGCAGATAGGAACATTTCATGTTGAACACTTTAGACCTTTATATGATGGCCGGGGTTAGCTAGTTGCTCCAAATCACATTTGATTGGATAAATGTACATTATTTAACCACCCCAAAGTTTTAAAGGAAAAGAGAGGCATTTTGATATAAAATACATATATTTGGCATGTAACAGTAATAGATAAATGAACAATAAACACAGGGACACAGGATTAGGATTAGCACTTTAACACTCACACTGCTTCATCAGGACTGAGTGTAGTTTGATCATATTTGACACATGATATTTGATATTGACAGTGGCCTGGCAACCCCACAGCTGTCATCGGACTTTGATTCTAAATCCTGATTGGTACACAGATAGCATGACATCATCTTTCTCCAACTACTGTACCCACTTCAAATCAGTGGGAAGAGCACAGATAAAAACACAGAAACAGGAATCATTCATGGGAAACCAAAGCGTTGCAAAATTTGGCAGAACCTTTAGGGGCCCCACTGCTCATGGTAAGAAGTCAGTTGAGAGAACACATTGTCAGGGCCTTAAAGAAGTGACTCAGCCTGGCTGCAACTGTTTTCTGTCTCTAGACCCGGGAGGAGTGGCAGTATGTCTTCCTCATTGCTGCCCTAGTGCATTACGGGGGAGTGGTGTTTTATGGGATCTTTGCATCTGGGGAGAAACAGCCATGGGCCGACCCTGAAGAAACCAGCGACGAGAAGTGTGGTTTCATTGATGAGGATGAGCTTGCCGAAGAGACGGGGGACATTACGCAGAGTTACGGCGCGCTGGGTGGTCCGGCTAAAAGCTACGGGGCCACTGCACAGCTCAACGGAGGCTGGGTGCAGGACTGGGATAAGACGGAGGAGTATGTACAGGAACCGGCCGGAAAGATGTATGCTGAGCGCGGCTACTCTTAAACCAGACAGTTGTGGAAAGTCTGCTTACAGAAAACAGACTCTCCATCACGGATTGCACAACATTATCTTAGATATTTAAATCCATTCTGTGTATTCAAGTAAAACGGTTACTAGATTCAAAAAGCCAATGTAAAGAAATAATTAATTGCAATGCAAAACAATCCTCATTAGATTCTCATGTTTCTCATCACATCTACCTACTGTAGGGCTTCACTATACAGAGAGCAAAGAAAACTGCAGGCCTATGTTGTACTTCTTAGGCACCCAAACCTCATCAACCTACTTGAACAACATGAGCCAGATGACACTGCAGTTGACCATCATATAGGGTCTTTCTCTGAAATACCACTCTGATTGCACTGAAACTATAAGTATTCTAAAAACAAGATTATATTCTGTTTCTCAAATGTGTTTTATGTACTGTATATATGTATACTGTTTCTGTGAGACTATTGTGGATTTTGGGTCGTTGATCTGTGTTAACATTAATATAAAAGGCCATATTTTTCATGGACAGTACCTTTTCAGGGAGATGTCTGCTTGCAAAAAAAGGTCTCCTTCTCCTGGAGCGAGGCCTATAATACACTATAAGACAAAAACAGCGTGAGTGAAGTTGAACCGTAGCGTTTTAGTGTGTGTTTGTTTGCATGAATTTGCTCAGATCAATGTTTCAGATGCAGCCGCCTCACAGTCATTGATAGTCTTCATTCGGCTCACTGCTTTGTTCTTAGATAAGCGTCTTCTGCCATTTTAAATAATAAAATGAACTTTCATAATCAGGTGCCAGTCGTGATGTGAGACAATTCAAAAACGTTTTGAAGGCGATTGCTCAGAAGACATTGTTTATTGATGTTTGGTGTGCACTGCAATAAATTTGGTGTACCAGCCGCCACCCATCACATTCTGTTTTGTAATGTAACACTGGCTTGCTGTATCTAACTGTAATTGTTTTGGAGTTATGTGATGCTCAACATTAAGGTGTGTGTTTAAACAAATTACTAGTGTCTGGAGAATCCAGCTTTAGTGCTCATGATGCAGGACACGTTTTTGCATTTTGTGAGCGAGGAATGCAGTAATGTATGTGAACAACCAGGTCGTTGTGATCTCTTGGTGTTTCTTGGTTGTTCTCATAGTCACCAAAACTACTTTGTTGACACTTTGATATTGTCACGTTTGAGTGAACCACATGAGATAATAGATGGCTCTTTCATCACTTTATTTGCCATTTGAACACTTTTTGCTGTATGAAATTTGCAAGGATGTTTAAAAATATATGAATATTTAAGAATGTTTAAGATGACCAAAAGATGCTATTACGGCTTTGTGCCTGAAGTTTATGTAAACAGATAGATGTGATTTTATGGCTTCTAATATTGTGTTTAATGAAGAAGTATGTTGATGTCAAAAAAATGTTGTAAAAAAAATACTCATATCATTTTATAAAAAACAACCAAAAGTCACGTTTTGGTCATTCTACGTCATCTTTTCATCTTGCGTGTTGATGTGATGTTCTGTAGTGCATTCAGCTGTTTATTTGAAGGTTAGTGGTGCTCAGAGACTGGAGCCAGACTACCTAACCAGTTAACCACCTTCTCCAATCAGTGTTGTGCATCTTCAATTCTCTTCATGTTTCTCATTAGTAAATCAATGACTGAGGTCTCTGGAGTCCAAGAAGAGAGTATTGGACCCTGTAGCTTGGTAATTGGTATGGGGAAAACAGCAATGGTAACGCTATTACTGTAGTTTACATTCCTACAATTCAGGATCATTGTCTGTCTTCCCAAAGAGTCCTGACTTTAATATGCAGCATAGATGAAGAGGTGTCATGCAGGTGCACAAAACTGTGATGAACCTATTAAACTAATCTCACACTTCTCTGAATTGCACAAAAAAGAAATATCAGAGGCATAGCCTGAAAAAGAAAACGCATTGTGAGAATGTAATGCGGAATACTGTCCCCTCAGTGTGTCCTCTACACAACTGAGGTCAACTGTGTTACATGCAACATCTTTTATAGAGTGTGGTCTAGACCTACTCTATCTGTAAAATGTCTTGAGATAACTCTTGTTATGATTTGATACTATAAATAAAATGTAATTTAATTTAATTGAATCTTCAACTATTGACCCAGCTTCTGCATTAAATCGTGACAAATCAATACTGTTTAACTCCAGTCTAATGAATCAGAATAAATGTTGGTGAGAAGGTTGTGCTACCTTTGTACAGTAGTTGTCATTGTATTTTCTAGTTATTTGTTTCATGTTTGCTAGAAAAACACTGAACAAACACCCTGAATTAAAACACATAAAAGACATCAAGGCTCATGATAGTGCAAAGACGGTCAATTTACATTTGAGTCGAATACTTGATGTAACTTACAATGAGTGCAGCTGCAGAATGAAGTTCGATTCCTACATTATCAGTGCTAGAAGCAACCATTAGTCATAAATGTAAAGGGTAAATGCAGCTGAAATACTGACTTCACAAGGTGAAACCTGAATGCAACATCAGTTCAATGCAACTTTGTTCTGGGATGATGCCATCCAATGAAAATCAGTAATAGCATTTACTTTTTGGAGGATGAGTTTGTTTAGGTTATAATGGTTGCATGACAGTCAGGCCAAGAGAAATATTCATTTGACCAAAGAAATAATTATGAAAAGAAATAATTAAGAAAATAGAGGCAGACGTAAATTTCTTAAGTCAATAAAATAAGAGATAATCATAGGGCAAAAACAAAGCAAGAATCTGTGGCAAAATAGTATAACACAGAAATATTGATATATAGATCACAAATACTGTATGTTGGTTTGCACATATGCATAGTGTATAGGCTATACAGCAAACGCCACACAGGGAGCCGTGAGTGAACTGATGGAGGTATTATGACTCACAGTTATATCTGAAGTCAGAGGTGTACAGAGTGAACGAGAAAGGTGATATTACCTAATGTGGCGCCTCTGTGCTGCTCTGCAGTGTGTCAATCACGCTGCTCTGGAGGCCTACAAACTGCAGCCCGTCACTGAGGTGGTAAATAATTTGCGAAGAGATGGCGTCCATCAATCCATATGCATCACTCAGAGCTCCTACATACAGCAGGAATGGGGAGTCAGGATGAATCAAAGACAGTGATACTAACTGGGCCTTTCAGCCTGTGTAGGTGGGAATGAGTCATACGGAGCAAATACAGAATATAAGAGCAGTCCATCATTAGAGGTCTGAGCAGCTTCTTTAAGGTATTCATTACACATGATATCAATGTGACCAACTGGAAGCCATTTAATGTGGTACGTTTTCCAACCTTCTCAGTAGGCCAGGGTGAATATATGCAGGGAAAGTCTCTGCAGCCTCTTACAAATGAAACGTTTGCGGCTCCGTCTCTCCTAAGAAGAAATGATAGACAGGCACGAAGTTTGTGGGGGTGGGGGTTAAGGTGTTGACCATCGGTTTTATGCACATGATGGACAGTCTGAATCAATTTAATGTGCAGCGGCAGCATTGAGTCTACAGTAGCCCTGCTCTGTGTCGACTGATGCTTCGATCACAGGAAGCAGCTCCATGTCTGAAACACCTCCAGTAGCAGCAGTGGCAGCAATTACAATAAATCTCAAGTTTCTCCTCCGATTATCTGCTCGGCTGAGGAGGGAAACCATTAACGCTCACCACCACCTGCTTCTCAGTGCACATGTTAATTTGACAGAAAACACAATTGTGTCACCGGCCACGTGGAACATGTTTTCTCATGCCTAACCAGCCGGAGTGGTCATGGCTGTTGCACCGGTGACGTACTTGTTGGTGGGCGCGGTAATTGGACATCATCTGTGTGTCGACATTTCATTCATAGGTGGGAATTCTCTCAGCATTCACCTGCCTCCAACCTCCACCCTCTGTTGTCTTTGCAGCATCTCAGACTTAGTTGTTGTGATGTTTGGTGCGGTTTGTGTAATAGCGAGGGCAAGTGAAGGGGGATTGATTAGTTGTCAGTATGTGGGGCAGGTGCAGTTTGGCTCCTGGGGGACTGTAATAGGATGAGGCCCAGCCAGAATGAGTGTTTGATGACGGGGTTGCACTCCTCCCCTGGGACTCTGCCTGCATGCAATTATCCTCCTGTTTCCTTCTCGAGTCTACAGTCCAAATTGTACAGAGCGATCTCTTCTCACTGGCTGCCTGAATATCCTTTAACTTACAATTTAAAATACAACTCCCTCATTATGCAAAAAGATCAGGTAATTAGAACCCACAATTTCAAAGCAGTATTGGAGTAATTATTGTTTTATGGCACCCTCCAGTGTGACATTACACTATCTTGGGGCAATTGAATTCAAAAACGCCTTCTTCTCCTCCCTTGCTAACTGCTTTATTAATGGAGAGCTTGGCACCCCAAATCAGTCTGCCTCAATAGACATGTTATATGTCTCTGCTCTCCACCCACTGCCACACACGCAAACTGTTCAAAACATGTTTTGTTTTCGGATTGCTATATTTCCGAAAGGATTTCTGAATCTTCCCTACATTCATTTTTTTAAATCTCGTTTTTGCACAAAGCTTTTTGCTTAAGATGCTCAGTTTAGAAAGAAAAAAACTCCCTTTTGTGACATGCAAATGGCGTCCACTGTAAAACATCTCCATCTTGTTGAGCTCCCAAAAGCAACATCAACTGTGTGCTGTGATTATTTTCATCTGTGCACTGAAACATGTATCAGTACCAAACTACTACCACAGTACTGAGGCAGAGAAACAATGATGCCTTTTAAGGGCAACATGTTCAGACCCGCCATATGTGGAGGGAAAATTACTTCTTCCATAATCAGAGGAAGAGGAGGGAGATTGCTACATCCAATTGTTTTATCCTCCACAAAACTGGTTTCCTACAGTTGCATGTGAGGTAATCTATCACAGGTCCTTCCAGTCCCCCTCCCCCATTTCACATTACGTTGACAGCTTCATACCCTCCTCTCTACAACATGCTCCAATCAGGCTTGTATCACACACACAGACAAAGGATGAGAGGCTGATAAGATTTTACACGATATTCTCATTGCTTGCAGTGCTTTGCTTTGGAATCTGGATAAAATGACAGAATTTGCAGATAAGGGAACATTTATTGTGTTTTAATCTTCTACCTCACAATGAAAAAAGGCATCTGTTAACCATAAAATAGCTGCAACTCACAGAACTTCTCTTTTAGGGCAGCATCTAACAATTATTTTCATAATCAATTAATCGTTGCAGCTCTACTTTCCTTTGTTCTTTTTCGTTGTACAGTACTCACCGGCTTTACTACAATGCAACCCCCTCCCTCTGTGCCACAATACAATCGTGTTTCTGCAACCACAGCACCTCACCGGAGCATCTGACAGTGCAGTTTTTATGTGTTGTCCTGAAAAGGACGATGTAAACTTCTTTCATCCTGTTCTTCAGACTCAGTAGAAACATTACACTTCCATCCATCATTTTTTAGCTTCACTGCGAAAACCCCAAATGAAAACATCAATCCCTCTTGGTTGGTGCATGCCTGATGATGGTGGCCACTGATCATCAGCGTCCTGTGAGTGGGGCACAGGTGTGCGGAGGGGCCCTCCTGCCTCTGTGATCCGTCACTGAGGCCAGACAAGGGCCAGGCTGGAGCGGCTTAGGCACGTGCCGAGGGAGGGCTCTATACCCCTCCACCCGCTCCTCCACCCCGCCCCTCAGAGGACTCCCTATTCACACTACCAGATGGGGGCTGGATCTGAGTTTTAATGAACGTTATCCTTCAAGAGCCTTTAGAAGCAGCAGAACAACAGTCGCCCGGAGCACGTCTCACTGCAGTTTGTTGCCCCACGCTGACACAGAACAATATCACACTGGATAGAACGAAAAACAAGTCAACGATAAGATGTGAGAGCAGGAAATACTGTGCGTTTCATTTCTAATTTTACATCCTCACTGTTCCAAGAGATTAGCTGCTACTTGAACAGAGTTAAGAGACGTCGCCAAGCTAATATTTAAAGTGGGCTGGTGGTAGATATTATGGAGCTGTGTCGACCTCCTGCTGTTTGAAGTGATACAATAAGACAACCCAGTACTGGTAAATAGCTGCTCTATATTAAGGGGTGGTCTTAATACTTAACAAGTGGGACCCTTTTCAAAAGTGAAGTTTTTTTATATTCAAATAACGCAGCTCCTTGTCAAGAAAACTAATGATTTTTTGGCATCAAAAGATTGACAATAATAGGCTTTCCTTTTTATTATTATCACTTGTCAGACATCGTATATATAAATAAAGGTAAAGGTAAATAAAGGGAGAGGACTAAATTGTAGGCTTCTTATATGGAGTCAGACTCACACACATGAATCATCACCACGGCTGCTAACCCACTCTGCCAGTTATGTGTAAGGCTGTGAAGAAGAGTGAGAAATGTCTAAAAATGAAAAAAAACAAAAACGTGTCAGTGTTCAGTCCCCAAGGTTAAATGTGCTGCTTGGTAACAGGATGCAAATTATTGACTGAATAAACTCCAGAAATGTGTCCCTAAATTATTTTCTCACATTCTGACCTAACATGATGAAAATTTTAATTAAATGAATTTGCATATATATTTATAACCTAGGACCAATCATTGTTGGTTTCCATCCAGCCAGATGCATATGTCCTTCATTGGATGGAAATAAATTGGTTGTGTAGATGCAGCCCCTTACTCAGTGACCCATGTCTGTCTCAACGTGAATTGCTTTCACAGCGTGTTAAACGAGCCGTGGTCGTGTTGGTGTTTCCTCCCGTACGGCGGCCGGGTCTCTAATCCGCTGTCTGCCAGAGTTATGTCACACGCAGCTATTGTGGAGGGTTTGATTGAAGACGCCTGGTCTGACTAACTGATCCCTCGCCGCAGAGCTGCTCTGACACACAGGAGAGGTCTGAAATGTGTGAATTGGCAGTCGAGTCACATGACTGGCATCAAGCCAATAAAAATGTTTAGATTCAGAGGGAGTGCTGAAGAGGCAATATTGACAGATGGTGTGTGACAAAGTGAAAATGATTTTACGTGGGCACAGTTAGAAAATGGTAAATTGGATTACACAATGCTTTTGCTTTTTTTGTAATTTCTTTATACCCCCCTGTCCTTTTAAACTAATTTCTAGGCCCTCATAAATAAGCAGCTACAGAATTATTTTTAAACAGCACATCTATAATGTATTTGGTAGAAAGGGGGGGATTTATGATGCTATAAATGAAGACTTGAATCTCCAGAGACCAATTTAAAAAGTGTAAACTATTCACTGCCTGACAATTACTCAATTTAATTCAGTCAGATCACGTGCTGCTACTGATGACAAGGCAGCATGAGATGATACCATCTGTCCAAACCAGTCTATGGGCCAAACCTTGTAAGCTCTGCATTATTAACAAATATCCAGTTGTATTGAGATGTTTTTTGTTTTTTTCGTCTATTAATTCCATTATTACAAAGTACATGGATACATTTACAAAAATATTTAAGCTATACTGTGAAAGAGACAGGGTAGTGCAACGTATTTTAAGGCTTCCACATCCACTAAAGTCTAGAATATTGACATACATTTGTTATCATATTTCCATCCTGTAAATGTATCCAGTATGTTGTGCTTTTGATTCTCATTATATTTCACAAGTTGAAAAAAATGCAACATAAAGAGTCAAGAATTTAAATAACAAAAGAAAAGAAACATCTGTGAACGACTGGCTAACATGTAAGAGGTGTGTGCTTTTTGTGTGCATTTTGCACTGAAAATAAAATGTTTTTGCGATACTAATACTTATGATACCTGAATTTTGGTACCGATTCCAAAATGCTACTATTTTACCATCCTCTGTTGGAATCTGAACAATGATGTTTTTCTACAAAACCAGTTTTTGTCATTTAACAAAAGAAAGTTCATAAATGTTATCTAATCCAAGCAGCCACACAACAATTTTGCCTAATCAAAATATAAACAAAATTGGAAACTGAACTGAAACTGTCTGATTAGAAGTAAATGTGAATCTGAGCCAGCATGTGATGCCAGCTTTTAGTCACTGACAGCTTCCAATAACTTGTGCTATCGTCACATTTTGTTTGGTATGAAAACATTTTGAGGTTTAACACCCGTCCCCGGTCAAGCATTGCATATAGATATAAACAGACTACATTTGTTTATATATCGCATTACGTTCGGCTACATTTCAGCATTTCTCCCATCTCCAAAGAAACCACAAGACTGACAGTCACTTGTTTAATGCTGACAGGAGGTCTCCCCACACACTCAGACCTCTGACATCAAAGTCCCCATCAGAAACTTTCAAAGCATTTAGCTCTTTTTCTACATCCTCCCTCAGAGAGGGACAGGCCTCAAACAAGGCCAGAAAGTGTTCAGTCAGTCTCTGGAAGGACACAGTTCGGTTTGTGCTAGTTTGAGCCCATTCGCCCTCACTTATGCTGTATTCCATATCAGAGGCCCACTTTTTCAGCACATCACAGTATGCATCTCTAAATTTCAGGTGTTCTTTGGCCAGGTCTTTAATAAGTGTAGTAGGCAATGCAGAACACATGTGCTGCAGCACATTGTGTTCTTTCTGCAGCCAGTCCAAGAGAAAATCCTGTGAAGCAGTTTGTGCAGCAGAGTTTTTCGTTGTCAGCAGAGCTGCCGCGATGACCAGACGGAAATGTCCTGCTGCTCCTTCACATCCCTGGAGGACAGAGTCTACTATATGCTCTGTCTGGCAGGCTTCAGTGCCTTGGCTCAGCAGAGCACCCAACCTCTCCATCAGCATCAACCCCTGCACCTCAGCATCAGCACCAATAGCTGACAAGTCTGTGAGAGGACTCAGGACTTTACAAGCAGATTTGCATTGAATTATGTGGCTGCAGAAGCCGGTAACATCCTGATACTCACTCTGCTTGGTAGTGTCAAAGAGTATCTTCATGATGGAGATGGGCAGCTCAGGATTTTTCAACAGCCCAACAAGCAACAAGTGCTGACACCGGGAGATGTCTGAGAAAGAGACGTCTGTGTATCCAGGGAAGACAGCTCGCAAACTTTGATTTGTGAGCTGCAGCTGCTTCTCCATAGTCCTCCTTACGGCAGGGTTATTGTGAAACCTGGAAAAGAGGTGCTCGCAGTACCGTGCCCAGTGAAAAGCTCTGGACAGAGTTTGTTTATCCCAGTGCTCCACCACACCGCTCTGCGCCGCCACGGCCAGAAGCTCCGCCGTGCTCGCCAAGTTTTTCAGCACCGCCTCCATGTGGCGCTCTCCGCGTTCAGAGTTCAGCCTCTGAGCGCCGGTGGTGGACGCTCACTGTGGAGGAAAGACACAACTTAGCTAGATAAATATTCACCCAAACTGTCTGACGCCGAAAAACTGCTAATCGCTATTGAGCTAGCTAGCGGGCTAGCAACAGGTTAGCGAACAGTTAGATTCTAATAACAGAAGTCAACGTTAAACAAGACTTCCGGTGGCACGTTTCAAAACAAAATCCGCTTTAACGAATGATGTCCAGTCCAGCGTTAACGTTACACACAAAAGACAGTATGGCACACGGAATATTTTGTTTGTTTTACTTGCTGTTGTACTCACTTGTCTTGTTTTCTTTTCTCTCGTCCGCCTGCCTGTTGGTGCCGCTGTTACCACTGCGCATGCGTTCTTGATTGCTAAGCTTTGGCCAATTTATTTTCCTTCAAAATAAAAGCCACCAAGTAACTTACTGCCACAATAATAATAATAATAATAATAATAATAATAATAATAATAATAATAATAATAATAATAATAATAATAATAATAATAATAATAATAATAATAATTTCATTAAAATAATTACATTATGCCGAATTAAGGTAAGAAGCAAAACACACATTTTGATTTTTTTCATTTTGTTTCTAATGTTTTAATGTTTATAACATATTTATGTAACACATCTCTGCAATACCACACAAAACCCATCTAACTAGGATTAGAGAAGAAACTTTCATTCAGCATTTTTGACACCAGATCATTCATAATGTATGTTTTGGGTATTGTGTCTGCTTCATGATGATTTATACGACTACAAAACTTCAATTTGTCATTCAAATTCAGTGTTTATTCACAAAATTGTAGATTTGACATCTCAGGATCTTTCAGTTGGATCCGATTACATATGGGCCAGCAGTGGAATGTAGCTAACTAGGTAGCCTACTTACTTTCCTTGAGTCTTTTCTTTTCATGCCACTTTCTACTTCTTGTCCACCACATTTCATAGGGACATATTGTACTTTTTACTCCACTACATTAATCTGACAGCTTTTGTTAGTTACTTTACAAATTAAGATTTTTGCACACAAAACACATGTAGAGTATACAATATTATGTGTTATTATAAATTAAACTACCCAACAATATGCCCACATAAGTAGGCCTACAGCTGAAATGATCAGATGATTAAACACTTAGTTGAATGACATAACTGTTTTAATCGTTTTCAGTTTCTAAAATGTGAGGATTTTTCTGCATTGAGCAGCCTACTTTTACTTTTATTAATACCTTTAAAACTGAGTACACTTTCCTGATGATACTTAGGCTACCTACTTGTACTTAAGTAACATTTTCAATGCAGGACTTTTACTTGTAACAGAGTATATTTACAGTGTGCTATTAGTAGGCTACTTTTACTTAAGTAAATGATCTGACATGGGCACACACGGACAAAAATGAATCCATTAAATCAGTGTAGCCTATCGAAGGATTTAGTTTCCGAGCTGACCTGCTGAATTCAGTCCAGAAATGCAATATTGAGGCAACACAAAGCTGAGAGAAGAGGGAGGCACTGCCAGCTGGATCAAACTTCCCTCCCATTAGCAGCAGCGTGATGCGTGTGTGTGTGTGTGTGTGTGTGTGTGTGTGTGTGTGTGTGTGTGTGTGTGTGTGTGTGTGTGTGTGTGTGTGTGTGTGTGTGTGTGTGTGTGTGTGTGTGTGTGTGTAGTCAAATACTTGTGCAAATGCGCAGCGAGAAAGACCTCCCCGGTCCACATTGGTTCAGTGTTTGGAGCCTATAACCTGTGGGTCGGTGCACCGCGGTGAAAAGCATGAAAACTGGGATCCAGCAGCTCAAGAGTGAGAGAAAGGTGCGCACCAAAGAACTGAACCCTCAGGGTGAGCACAGATAATGCGCTTTTATTTGGCTTCCCTTTTGCAAAATGCATATCAGTCTTTTGAATTTCTTTATGCATATTTTAGGTTGGGGGGTGTAACTTGTGTAACGTTATAGCTCCTTGCATGGGATGTGCGCTTAATGTCATGTATTCTATAGCCTACTTACAAGTGGAACTCAGTTAAGTCTTACTTCTGGACAGTTAAAGGGATGTTCTTGCTTTTTTTATATTTCTCTCAAAAGTAATTCAACTCATCTTTAATTACACAGAGTCGGACATATTTTCCTCACTTGCAGCTCTCAGTAATTTCGTTGGTTTTAATTAGTGGGTGCTCTGAAGTATTTCAGTCATAACTCATCAGGCGTCCTCCTTTGATCCTATTTCCAGAGTGATTAAATGTCTGTTGTGGCTGTTTTTATTTGTGACAGTTGTTGTAAAGAAGGAGACAGATTTAAAATCCTATAACAGTTGTAAATGAAATGTGCTGCAGATTGTTTGAAGAGGCCAATGAAACGCAACCCAAAACCAATTTATTGCACTAAATTCAGACATAGCAACAACATATCTGTGTGGTGCAGGAATAAGTAAGTTGTGTGTTTGAAATGCAGTTTGTTGATGGTGAAAATGTTTACAACACAGGAGTCTTTAAATGCAGGCCTGAGGCTGCCTATAATATTTTGAAATGATTCAGTCTTTAATAAATCAGTGCAAGATCACAGCTAAGGATCTATGACACTGGTGCACTAATAAACACAAGAACAGTTATTGGAATGTGTGATACGATTTTGTGGAAATACAAACAAACTTTGTGCTGTAGGCGTATTGTACAGTTTAATGTTAGATCCTAAATGAACATATTCTGCTTTTGTTGATATTTTCTGCTAGAGACTTTGTACTTTACTGACCGCAGCTGATGATTACAATTTGATGCTTGAAAACAACACTGACTCACAACACACACAGTACTTATCTGCAGTAGAAACATGCTGAGTTCTCTTGTTTAAATGGTCAACTCAGCCTCGAGATCAGTTTACTGTTGTACAGTAGAGGAGAAATGCATGAAGAGCGGCGAGGGTGAAGACAGAGACACTCTTGTTTTTTTCTAATTGATGTGATTCAGCAGTTGCAATTCCCATCCATATGCCTGTCCTGGAGCGATTTGCAGTAGGTTATGATGGCTTTACTAAAGTCATGAGGCTTTTCAGACTCATTTTCAGACTCATTCAGAAATGTAATATTTCTGTATAATCTAATATCTCTGGGCTATGTAGTTGAAGTTTTTCTGATTCTAGTGCTGAGCCTTTAATGTCAGATTCTATATCTGATTCTAAAAAATAACATCACATAGATGCCCATTGACAGATATGTCAAATACATGTGTTTTTATTGACACTAGTGAATGGGCTTGTATGAATGGGCCTTGTACTGTGAGACATGATATGTTGTCCCATTGCCCTTGTTCTGTCTGTCAGCCTGCACCACAGTGGACTGTGGGAATGTAGCACCTGTGTGTGAGTGCTGCGCTCCAGAGTTTAGTGTGTGTATGCAACGAGGAACTCTTGTCTTCAGGAAGATAAGACGAACTTGGTTGGACATCAAGGTCCTGATGTCCAGTGTGGCACCACCGTGTGATTTGGTTACAGCCAACTCTAGAGGGACCTTGAAATGTTACACAGCTTTAAAGGTCAGATTCCTCACATTGTGTTACACTCCCTCGGTATTCAGAGGACATTTTCAGCCATCACAGACTATGAACTTATTGTTCATGGCAGCTTTACTTACTTGTTTGAACAGGATCTTTTTGTAATTTGCATCAAGTACAGGTGCTATTTGCCTATCATTTAACATATACTGTATGATGTTCCTGCTTGTGTCTTAGCTGGAGGCAAAACTTTTTTTAAATGTAACAGCTTGATTTCCTTGTCAGAATGTGCATTGTATTTAGCCCACTTTATCTTTCTTTAATGAAGTCTGAGCAAAGAATTTAGCAGCGATAGAAAAATAGAAAGGATGAGGTGGAACAAAAAATCCCATCAATAATCCTCATCCTCATCTATGTTGTCGTCTGTGTAAGTTTTCTGACTGTAACAATAGAACAGTTTAGATGTCTCTGTCAGCTCAAACCGCGATCTGGCACAAACCACCTTTTAAAAGAACCCCATTTTTAAACAATCCTTAAAGAGTCGTTGCCCATTTTATTCTATTTTTTTCTTCCTAATTCTTAAAATGATGTCCACCAAACTCCCTTTTCATGCTAGGTCTTACATCAGGTGCCCAGTTGTTGTTGTCAGTTACTCACTTGTCTCAGCAGCAAATCCACTAATGGAGTGACACTGGATTGAGATGTGAAAAATGTTGACATTATAGCTCAGACGGTGAACGCTTGGTACGCTGTAGCACCATATTGGAAAAGTCTGTTAGAAATGTGTCATTTACTCATTGACTTCACTTTGCAGGCAGTGAGTAGCTGTTAAATGTCACTCTGAATATTGATGTCAAATGCAGTCTCTCCTACAGGCTGTGATGTCAGGCCTGCTGCAGTGTCTGCTGGATTGGATTGATTAGGACTCTATGATAGACTGTATCTGTAATCTGAAGGAGCTCTTTATTTGTGTCTGCTGTATGTTGAACAGTGGAGACGCACACACATGGTCTGAAAAATGTGCAAGAACATTTATAAGACATTATATATGAAGTATTGCTTGCAGATTTGCTGTACTGTATTACACAAATGTTACTTTTATTGTGTGCATTTCGATATTGATTTCCTATATACAGTACATATAGACACTGAGATTCTCTTTGCAAACTCACATTGAAGGTTAACATTGCGTTTCTGTCTGTGTCGTCTTTGTGTGTCTTGTCCTTTCCTTCCTCAGGCCGTCAATAGGGAACCATGTGCAGCTCCCTGAGCCCCAAACAGCCCAGTGGCCCCGGCCTCACAGATATGCAGCAGTATCACCAGTGGCTGGCCAGTCGACATGAAGCCAGTCTGCTGCCCATGAAGGAAGACCTGGCCCTGTGGCTCACTAATATTCTTGGTAGGAAACTCTTTAGCAACACATAAATGCATGGCACATATGACTACATACTAAGTCTGCCTTCATAAATACCTTTGCTACTCAATCAATCTAAAATTTCTGTTAATGGAAACTGTAGATCATAAGTCAGCATCAGGGTTATTTCAGTGTGTATATTAGGCTAAATGATCTAGGCTCAGTTCAATTAGCAGTAAAACATTGATTTATGCCGACAAATTGGGCCTATGTGGTGTTGAAATGTTTACTTGGTATTTGTTGTAGTTGTAAACAGGTTTTCTTGGAAGAATATCTTGCAATACAAAGTGTTGTTGCTGAGTCCTTTTACACCCTGTTCTAGAAATAGATTGGCTTTGAATTTCCTCATCTTCAACGTTAATTGACCTGGCATTGCTGATGTAAACACCTTTAACAGGGGACTGAAATCAATCTGATCCTCATTACAAACTATTTTAAAGTCAGTAGAATGTGTGAACCAGTTTCCCTGTTCACACACTCTCCCATAGATTTTCCTTAATTGAATAATGGCTGTCATTGTCATGAATAATGCACAGCCATAAGCAGCAGAGGGAACATTAGAAGCTTTGTGCAAGGCTGCTATTGCATAACAAATCACCCTGTGCAGTGTACTTCTTCAACAGTGCAGTTACAAAACAAATGCATAAGGAACTCTGAGGATCTGATTTGAATTAAGTGACTTTAATTTCATTGGGTGTATGCATTAAGTTAACTTTCAGGCTAACACATGACAGGCTCAGTGTGGTTTATATGAGCATGGGGAAATGCAGGTTTAACTGTGGCACCAGTAAGCAACCAGTGTCCACGCAACAATGTACTTGCTACCAGAATATAGGTGACAATGTAAGAATCCAGCTATGGTTCGCTGAATTTCCAAGAAGCTAACTGTCTGTTCACTAGTATTTTTTTAAAATTTTTAACAGGACAGCTAGGTGAGAAAGGGGAGAGAGAGGGGGAAGGCATGCAGGAAATCATCACAGGTCGGATTCGAACCCTGGACCTCTGCGTCGAGGCATAAACCTCTCAGTATATGTGAGCCTGCTGAGCCAACCCGGCCATTGTTCACTAGTATTTCATGTATCTGCATTTTATAATTTGTTAAAAAGTGTATAGTCTTTAAGAAAAGAGGCAGTCTGCTGATGCACGTCATTATTAGAGGCGTTTCTTCAAAGTTTGCTTTTGAAATACAGTATGTGTAGCTGCACTTAATATGGTTAAGTTCATTCACCCATTGTCTGTGAGTTACTCCATGGAACACCCTGCAGACTGTACACAGTCCCACAATATTTTTTTCAAATCAACTGAATGCCAGTATAGTTCCTGTAACTGACTTCTGTCTGTGTGTAAAACAACTTCAGTATCTCCCCTGTTATCTCTGGCGGCCTGTGTGTTTGCACTGAAACCAGCTGAGATAGAAACCTCTGGCCTGCAGTAAATACATAGTGTCCAACCAGTTTGTTGGTTTAACCCACGTCCCGAGCGTTCAACACCTTAACATTGTAAGAAAGAAGCGGCTGATATGCTAGCAGGTTTATAGTTTCAGGTGGGAGGAGCAGTGCGGCATAACGATAACGAATTGAGTGGGAGCTGGATGCTTTGTTATACTGATGAGTCATATTGCTGTTGTGATGGGGGGGGGGGGGGGTTAAAGGAACTGAGCAATTTATAGGAGTGAGTATTTGAGTTGAAATGTTTCTCTCAGAGGCCTCTGGAATATATTTTCCTCACATAGCGAGGAGCGAGGGAGAGTTTGAGCTTATAAGACAGGAGCTCCCTGAGTATTTCTCAAGATTTCAATCTCTCTTCTCTGGGCTCAATTACAACATTTGGAACTCATTAAACGTCAAAACCCCCAGACCCCTCCTCCTGTAAGAAGCAGAAAAGGGATTTTTTTTTTTTAATCTCTGCAGTTTCTTTCCACAGACACCCCCCTGCCACCACCTCCTATTCACAATGATCTAACTATGAAGGAATGGTCCTCTGGAAGTCAGTCAACTGGACACCACATGTTGATCACCAATCTATCTCTGCAACTATGCAGGATAATGAGGAATAATGTGCACAATCAGATGCCCCCTTTTCATGTGATCTTGTCTTTGCCATCCCACGGTGTACTACCAGAAATACCCCCTAGATTCCCCCAAGTCATGTTGTAAAATGTGCATATTTGGCTTCTGCAGAGCTGCCTAAACCCAGCAGCACCGCCAAATCAGTCAAGCAGTTTCTGAGAGTCAATAACATTGCATCAGGTTCAGCTTCAACTGGGAATGGACTGGAGAATACATTTAATTTACTTGAACTTTATTTTAAAATGAGCATTTTTTTGTTGAATTTATTGCTGGATTCTCTGCTTTCTTTATGTGTCCCCTGGTCAGGTCTAGAAATCACCGCTGAGAGCTTTATGGATCGCTTAGACAATGGCTTCCTGTTGTGCCAGCTGGCTGAGACACTACAGGAGAAGTTCAGGCAAAGTAATGGAGACCTGCCTGCCTCTGGCAACAGCAAGGTACAGAGAAACCTAAGGATTACAGTAGTCTGGCCTGATGACGGTTACAGTGTAAACACTAATGTGGAAGCCAAATCTTCGCTGAAAGTGTTCCTGGATTGACTGAGTTTAAATGATTCGACAGAGGATTGATTCTGAGAGGGGAGAGTAACTTTTATTAGATCATTTTGATTGACAATCATTATGGTCTCAACTATTTGAACAATCCTGTTACTTGATTAGAAAAAAAAGTGAAATCCAGACATACCACTGTAAGAAATACATGTTTTGTTTTTGTTTACTCAAATCCATGTTTAGTTTAGCCACAAATTATGAACCAGACTGATTATGGGTTATGGGACCAGACTGCTTGAAGACAACAGTATTGAAGTGTTACTCTCCGTGAGACAGGAAACAGCACAATCCTGATATCAGGTTTCCCTTAATAAGATCAATAAAAGCTACACTTATAGAGTCCCTCCCATCTCAAAAAATTTTAATATTATAACCTTTAGAGAGTAACACAGACACACACTCAGAAAATGTAAAAATGGTAAATAGCAGTATATTTGATATCCACCCTGTCCATACTGTAGATATTACTTGTTGATTGGTTTTGTCAGCTCAGCAGCGACCATGAATCCCAACTTTGCAAGGAGCTCCATAATTTCAGAAAGCAGCGCACAAAGGGTGGGATGGGGGATGGGGGCCTAAAGCCTTCAGCAGGGCAAAAAAAAAGACTGGCAAGGACACATTAACTGATGGGGCCCCACATCCCCTGTGAGAATTGGCAGAACTATGTTAAATGTTCATTTCTTGTAAGCCTTGAGTGAGGGTTTAATTAATTTTATAAGATTAAAGTGTTACCCTGCAAGTCGAAATCATATATTTTACTGGGTCAGTGCTCAAGAAAACAAACCGAGGGGCACAAATCCTTAGATTGTATCAGCTTCTGAGCTACTGCAAGAAGGTTTGATGTCTTCAGCCTATTACTGACAAATCAAAAGAAAAAAATATTGTTGATGTATTTCCACTTGTGTCTAGTGTGTAGACGCCCATACAGACAGACAGTATTAAGCACATTTGCGTTCACTTTTGACTCAAAGTTTTTTTGATTAGTAGTCCAGAGGGACCGAAACGTTAAAAAATGGTGATGCTGTAGCAAGAGCAGAGAGGGGGATTTTACTTTTTTCCAATTTTGTGATATTTTCCAATGTACCTGCACAGAAGAATTGTTGGATGTGCAAATAGTTTCTTCAAAAAAAATTGCCTTTAAACCTGAAACTTAGAGGTTACAAAAATACAATTGCTTCTGTCTGCAGTGATGAGTATGACAAAAGCATTATCTTGCAGACATGAATACTTATTTTTTAATATCTGTAGTGACTATAGGTATCTATACTTTCTTACACATTGAACTGACATCTGGTGCTCAGTGGGACAGTGGGGAAACACTGATTAGTTTCTGTTCAGAGAAAAGGAAGCAAAATACTCTTTTGTTGGCTCTTGAGTGAGAGTTGTTGATGTTTACAGGCATTACTGTGCTGATGACGGTAAGTCTCCTGATCTCAGTGTGAGTGTAGCAGCACATATGTGAGGAAATGCTTGAGGTCAGTGACCGTGGGACGGCAGAGGATCTACTGAAATAGAGAAGCCTATTGATCGTGGAGGTCAACACACAGAGAGAGTCCTGAGGCAGATTAAAAAAGAGAGAAAGTGGTCTACCCTGACCTTTACAGTCAAACAAATGTTTTATAGTGTATATCTACTTGCAGCTCACATTAAGCGCTTTCAGTTTAATGAGCCATGAAAGATTAATCATGTTCTCCATTGCCTGATACACTGGACTTCATCTTATGTCATTTTAAATGTATGATTCATATAAAACAATTGTTACTTCATCAGCATATCATGGCATTTTATACTCTGTAGTTGTTTACTGTTACATTTTACCACATTAAAGAGAACTTTCATCGGCTTTAAAGCTCATTATAAGTTGTGCGTGGATTGGGACTAAGTAATTCCAGCAGAGAGAAACAATAAATCCCTTTGCAGATACTCGCACGTCTTCCCACGTGTTTACATCAATCAATATCAACCGCAGATGCAACTGCAGATACATTACAATTTATTATCATATACTACAGACAATTTCATAAAAAGTTTAACATTTTATGAAATATGCTTATTTGCTTTTTTGCTGAGAGTTAAATAAGAAGATCGATACCACTCCTTAGATGTAACAGCGGTATGGTCTTCTCATCTAATTTCTTAGAAAAAAAGGCAAATCACTGTATTTCCCAAAATGTGAACTATTCCTTTACAGTGTGCATGCACAGCTGTGAAGGCTGATATGTTGAGAACCTACATAAATCATTTATAATCTTCCTGAGTGAAAGAAAATTATGTTATATTTAAGCAAAGTACTTCCTTATCCGTATTATTGTTCCCATCTCTCGAAACATAATGTCTTCCAAAAGTTATGAGCCTTCTGTGCAATTATTAGATATGTAAAGGTGCAGATAATTTAGCAAGCCGCAACAGAAATAACAACAAGCCATTCTGATTGTTAGATCAAATGAAACTGGCAATGTGGTCGACATTATTTCTCTAGGAATGCAAAGTAATTCAACAACAGAAAGGATCCCAGAAAAAGTCAAAAGGAGAGCCTGGAAAGAAAAGAAAAATACCCACAAAAGCCTGCATATTTCCAGCATGAGCTCATTGCACCTTTCTCATAGCACAGACGCACATATCCTGTATAAAACCACAGCGCGGCGCATAAATCTCTCAGAACAGACCGTGTGGGGGCTGAAACCCATAAGCATGTAATTTGATCCCAAATCATAGAAGGCCTGGTAAAGTAGCCCCGGTTTTCTAACCCGCCATCTCCCATATCGATCTGCATGGAAAGGTCCTTTCCTGAGCTGAAACCAGCAGATGGAGAAGAAATCAGTGTAGATAAAAAAAAAGTGTGTGGCTCTATGTTTCGATGGAAACTCACAAGTCACCCTGGTGGACGTTTGTTTTCTCTTTGTCAAACACAAAGTAAAAGTTTGTGTTCATTTCTGTGTCTTAGTACTATTCATCAATTAAAGTTTCTTCATCTCAGGTTAATTTCTGTGTAGCGTACATTGAGACATGGACTGACCCCTCTATGTCTCTGGCAGAGTGTCCCCTATCGGAGGATACCATGTCGGCAGAGTGCTCCCTCCGGTTCCTTTTTTGCACGGGACAACACAGCCAACTTCCTGGCCTGGTGTCGTAAGGTTGGAGTTGGAGAAACCTGTCTGTTTGAGTCAGAGGATTTAGGTGAGTGTACTCCTTTTCTGAAAATCTGAATATTGGACAAACAAGGTAGTCTTTATTCAAGCTTCAGATACAACACAGTCAGCCTCTTTGTCAGACTGGCACTGCCAGGGCATTGGACTCAGATTTCTATCTCCTGTGAATGGTGTGATTGTGCAGGTAGGGTATCACGCAGTTTGGACTGCTTCCCCCTCCTCCCCGCTGAGGCTAAGAGGACTCACATCTCCAGTCTTCACTTTAACTCCTCTGACATTCACACAAAGCTCACAAGGGCAGCAGCCTGTTGGGAGCAGCTCTACCTGACAATAAGGATGCACAAAATGTCTGGATAAAACAAAGGGAGCACAGGCAGTAGGGTGTGGTGTTAGTGAGAAACTAGGCCAGTGCTATGCAAATGTTTTCCTCAGCCCAGAGTGGGTACATTCTGCTCTCTTCCTCATTCACACACTCACTGTGTTATCTACTGTATGCCTCTCTTGTCTATTGCAAGGATTTCTTGTATGTAATTTCACTGAAATATGCTCACAGTTAAGACATGCCTGGACTGAAATAATCAGATGTACAGGAACAGAAATATCGAGAATATTCATACAATCTTGTAATTTCTGACTAATGACTGCTCGACCATCGCTAAGCAATTCCAACTATGCAAATCATTTCTGAAGGCCAAGTCACACACACAGTAATTCATCGACACTGCCGTAATTGTGATATAAAATGTTGTGAAAATACTTGTGAAAAAACAGTAACAGACTTCTTTCTTTCTTTCTTTCTTTCTTTCTTTCTTTCTTTGTCTCTCTCTCTTCTGTTATTTGTCTGCATGGATTTATCAGTTTAGCAGTAGATGTAACAACACCAGGTTTGCTCTCATGCAGTGGATATTTTTGTCTATAATGCATGGTGTGGTGTGTCACGTGTAACTCACATCTTGTCTCACTGTCTGGTTTTATATTCTGTGAGGTTAAAATAAGCAAGTCTATACATACATGCCACATCTGAACATTATTTATTTTCATTTGATTTGGGATAACCAGGATTGCAGGGGAGAAGAACTTTGAATGCATGAAGTTCATGAGCTCATTTCTGTTTGCATCTTACCATCACTCAGTGACTCATCCTCACTCATTGCCTTTTTCCAGAAACCATACAATGTCTATACTGTAATTCCCCAATGCTAAAACGTAATCTCTTCCTGTAGTTCTTCATAAGCAGCCACGAGAAGTGTGCCTCTGTCTTTTAGAGTTGGGACGGATAGCATCACGGTATGGTCTTGCTTTTTATATTTTGACTTTATCTATGACCAATTTACCATATACTTTTTAATTCTACACTTATGGAATGACATTACTTGTTGTTTCCTTGGTCTAGCTACAATGTGGAGCCTCCTGGCCTTATAAAACTGGAGAAAGAGATTGAACAAGAAGAGAAAGCACCTCCACCACCTCCATCACCTGTATCCCCAGCTCAGCCCCTTCCTCTATCTCCCTCTTTATCTCCATCCCTGTCTCCTTCCCCATCTCCAACTCCTACCAAAGTCAATTCCAGCAAGAAAAGTACAGGGAAGCTGTTGGATGATGCTGTAAGTTAGCAGTAGTTAACCTCTGCCTCTACTTTTGATGTCAAGTGGTAAACGTCTGTAATATGTTTATCTTTGTGTGTGTTACAGGTAAGACATATCGCTGATGATCCCCCTTGCAGATGTCTGAACAGATTCTGTGTAGAGAGACAGTCACAGGGTCGATACCGTGTTGGGGAGAAGATGCTTTTTATCCGGGTGAGTTTATCACAATAAGACATTTTAGATGTATGCAGCATCTGGTGTCAGTTTCAACAGCAATAGAAAATAATTATCCAAATTCTTTACATAGTTAAACGTAAGAATACCACACAGGAAGAAAAACATCGTTTCATATTAGCAGTATATTTCCTGTACTTTTTTTTGTAAAGTTTGAGGTACACATGCATATTATTTTACTTTTTATTCCACTAAATTTATTTGACAGCTATAGTTACTGATGACTTTACAGATTCATATTTTACATTCAAATCATATAATCAGCATCATCTATCCAAGTTAAAATTAGCTCCACTTTGACCAGCGCCAACATGAAATGTTATATACACATCAATGCGTATTAAAACACTGACAGGTATCTGCCACGAGTACATTTACCCACAATACTTTTGCATGTGTTCTGTTACGTACATTTAGCTAATAATCCTTCTGTACTTTTATTTTGAATGGAGGACTTTCACTTGTAATCGAGGATTTCAACATTGTGTAGCTACTTTAATAAAGTAAAGAGTCTGAATACTCCTTCTTCTCCCTACTTTACTTTATATACTGTTTGCTAGCTTATTGTCTAGCTATGCATCACATTGTTAGAATAAAAAAACTAATTCTCCAAAGTAATTAGTAACTGCAAATGCTGGATAAATGTAAGTTGAGTAAAAAGTACAACATTGCCCTCTGAAATGTAGTAAAAAATATAAAGTGGGTAATAATCAAGTGGAGTGCCTGTGTCTTTAAACTTAACTGGACATTCACTTTTTGTGGTTTATCACTCTACGTGTTTTATTGGGTTGATATATTTTACAACATAAGACAAGGACAGAGGAAAATCCTCACAAAAATGACACAAGTTCCCATTTTTGCTCATGAAATTTCACCCATTCTCTTCATTTTAAATCAATTTTGGGTTGACAACAATACGGTCTCACACTGCAGTGCAAAACCCTCTCTATTCACACAGCATATGGCAGTATGTTGATACTTGAGCTGGTTTTGGGATGAAAGTAACCCATTGTGTCTGGTGAGCCCGCCTTTGCTGTGAGGTCTCATTTACTGGTAATGGTATTCCGACAATGTCCATCTTCAGCCAAACATAATGTGGCTCACTGGCTATAAAGGGAAAATAACACCCACACATTTTCATATGCTCTGAAGTTACTACTTGGAAAATATTTTACTAAGCTTTTATCACCCATCCTGGCCATTGAATTAATTACATCTTGTAATCACACTGAATCTATCAACCCAGGAAATGTGACTCGACTCTCTCTTAGTGGAGGGATAAAGGATATTGGAGGAGGATAAATGGAGGCTAACACAAATTATAGAAGTAGCCTTGGTCCCCTTTGGATCCTGGTTACTTGGCAACCCACAACCAGGATTCACACCTCTAAGAATGTGATTCATGCTGACGGTATTTTTCGAATGTGGAGACGTTCAAAAGAGTTTACTCTTGGATGTCCTCTGCTGTCAGCCCATTATATTGCAACTAATAATATCGTTGTTGTAAGGTTTAGATGAACACAGGTGTTTTGTAATATTAGTGAGGACAATAAGGCTCTAATTTCCTTGCTAGAATAACATAAGATACTGTGTAAATCGGAATATTTATCATCATTTGATGCCTTTTCGATGACTGAATGCTTCAGTCTTTACTGTGTTGCTGAGCAACCAAGGACAAATGGTGAGAACCTCACAGTTGGTCCAACGCAGGCTTCAGTATATAGTCTATATTATCTTACATGCCAGGACAAGTACATTTAATTCATATAGATTCAATCACAAATATAGTTTTCCTCTTTTATTTCTTGTTTTAGTGTTATCGTTTCATACTTAGTTCTATTTTATTGCCTATTTTATTGTTTTATCCTATGCTAATTTAAAATATTTGAATATTTGTTTACATATTTTTGTGTGTGTAGCGTGGAGGGCGGCTACAACTGCATTTCATTGTGCAATCCTACATTGTAAAATGAAAATAGAGCTAAACCTTGATCTTTACAATCTGTACAGCATACAACTCCCTGTATGCATAGGCCCTTGATTTAGCCTGATCAGCCTGCACTCTTCACAGTCAAAATGCTTTAATTGAAATTCCTTAGATTGTTTTACCCTCCGGCAGCTGCTTCCACTGAAAAGGTGTGAATACAGTAAGGCCTTTTCAGTGTCTATAACAGTGGCATGCAGCGCATATAAGAGTCTACTCCACAATTATCTGTATATGACTGAGAGACTGACCTCAGCTCCTGGAATAAATGAGGTGATTGTAGCCTCAACAAGGGGGCAGAGTAACATCACAGTGTTTGTGGGAAGTGCTGTCCAAGCTCAGCCCCGGGCCTATGTCCTTCTCTGGGCTGCAGAGGAGGGAATGGGCTCCAGCAAGGGTCTTGTCCCAAAGCAACGTGATTGAAACCCGTCTGCATCACACAGGTCCATTAAATCTACAGTCACAAAGCCTGAAGGCCTGGTGCTGGTGATTGGAATCACTGCCCCACCAGTGCCCTCTTGATTGATTCTTTTAAGAGGCTTATAAATGTTGCATGTTATGCTGCTGGAAGGCAGGAAGCCTCATATCTAGCCAGACTGAGGCGACAATCTCATGAGGTAGTTTACCCTTTTTATCAAATGATTTAGTTTGGTATTTGTCTCTCTCTCCTACGGTTTGTGTTTTTAAAGATAAAATATAGCATCAATCCCAATATTCTTAATAATAACCTGTTTGTTTACTATTTCTTCTGAGAAGGGCATTTGGTAAACAAGCTCCTTTTAGTAGAGATATAATGTTGGGTTAATGAGGTACAGGGGTAATAAGGCTCCATAGTGAGACAAACATGTTTTATGTGCGCAGCCTCTGGGGAATGCGAGTGTCTGAGCATCCAATATATTTAGCCTTTTATTTCTTCTTCTCTTTATTATAATGGCCAATGTTGCCTGGTACCCAACCTTGAGAATGTGCCCTGTGGCAGGTGGCATTATTTTGAAGCAAATGTTGCAGATTGAATGATGAAAAAACACTGCATAATAATTCCTTGGTTAAACAGAGTGTATAATGTAAAAAGCCATTGTCTGATTGTCAGTCAGTCAACCACTTTGGTCCAGACTGAAATATCTCAACAGCTATTAGATGGACTGCTATGAAATATTGTAGACACTCATGGTCCCCAGAGGAGGAATCCTGATGACACTGGTGACCCCTGACTCCTCTAGGCCACCAGCAGGTCAAAGTTTTCACTTATCCAGTGAAATATCTCAACATCTGCAAGATCGATTGGCACAAAACTTTGTAGTGTCATGGTTCCTTAATGATCCAAATGACTTCTGAGATCTCCTGATTTCTTCTTGTGCATTTGTGGTTATGAGTGAAATATCTTAACAACTATTGGATCAATTACCATGGAATTCTGTTCAGACATTCATGCCATCCTCAAGATGAATTGTAATACCTTCTATCTAGTGGCAATAAAAAAATGTGTGTCCAATACTTTGGTTTATGACCAAATATCTTCAATACTAATTACATTCCTATCAGCCTCAGCTGTGTTTGATGTTAGTTAGCAAATGTTAGCATGTTAAATTTAGATGGTGAACATGGCAAACACCTGATTACATTAGCTTGTTAGCATTTTTATTGTGCACATTTATTTCAAAGCATTGCTTTGACCATGTAGTATCACAGTGCCACCAGCCTGGCTGTTCTTCCTTAGTCTTGTTATGTTTTCATGTAATTCCATAAATCAAACAGTGAGATGAATCAATCATTGTGTTTGTCTGTAGCCTGCTCAACATTAGGCTGGTTAAGAGATGGAGAAAGCTTCCCTACAGGGACATCAACCAGTCTGGGGGCTCTAACATCAATCAACAATCTCTGACATCCAAGCCATGCTTAACTGTTCATTGAACTTCTGCCTGAGAACCAAAGCCTCAATCAGTAAATTGACATTAGTCTTATAGAAGGAAGGGCTCAGCAACAACCACGTAAAGCTCTCCTTTGAAACGCCGACATCAGAAGTGACCCTATAATCCGATTTTTTTCTGCAGATGCTGCACAACAAGCATGTGATGGTGCGTGTTGGTGGAGGCTGGGAGACCTTTGAGAGCTACCTGCTGAAACACGACCCATGTCGTATGCTCCAAATCTCCCGGGTGGAGGGTAAGACGTCACCCATCTGCAGCAAGTCCCCCAACATCAAGGACCTCACCCCTGACAGCTACCTGGTGGTGGCGGCCCACTACCGCAGCAAAAAGTGAAGACATGTGACTGAAACCTGCCATTCATAAAAGGACACAGAGGATGACTCTTTACATTGTTAACTTGCTAATGGACGTGGCTATATAACATATATCTGTTCTTATACATATTATGGCTACAGTTTATGAGCAGATTAAGCCTGGAATCACACCGGTAGGCCTTAACAATGTGCTTCATTTAGTTTTACAGAACTGAATAATGTGTTTATCATTACAGTATAATTGAATTACAATTTAGTTGATCAGGCCTACCTGGCTGTATTTCTACATGTTAAAATTGTTTTCTGAATGAAATTAAGTAAGTGGTGGAGGTTTCAGGGTCCTTAAGAAGCTAGTCTTCCTGGGCAACCTGATGTATGTGATAGTAGAAAGCAAGTTTTTCACAAAGGCAATGTATTGTTTTCCTCCTTTTTTTAATTTGCCATTTGGCTGATCATTTTATCCTAACTGCCTTACAGTACAATGAATACACAAGTGGCTGTAATTGGCACCTCAAGTTTCAATTTTAACTTTAACTATGACAAGAGAAGAATAAGTGGAAACTTTTATACTTCTATAGTATTTTTGTAAAACTGCCAAACCTCCACTAGAAACCAAATATTGGTCTTAAAATGTTATGGCTTTCTCTTTATGATGTATTTTTTATTAGACTAAGAAATGAAAGCAATGCTTAGACCGTTTACATGTTAAATAACTATTCTATGAAATGCATTTTTATACTATTAGCATTTTAATAATTACTCATTATTAGGAAACATCCTGTTTTGTATCATTTCTATTGTAAGAACATGGACAATCACCTGTACAAGATGCATTATTTAGTTCAATGATTTATGATTGATAGTAATACAGTAGATTTACTCATATGAGGTTCTGCAATTCTTCAATGTGTTGCATGTTACTGACCCCTAGAGGTAGTGCCACCACTTGATAATCTTTGTTTAGTTTCTTACAATTCATAGATTCATGACATTATCATTAAATGTATTAATTTGTGCATCTTTTCCCCTGGAAAAATAATAAGCGGGTTGGATCAAGATCCCTAGCTATGCAAACAGGCTTGTCTGTGAAGCACAGCCATCCAATTTCTGTTACAGATGTAAATTTTCAATAAATTCTCAAAACTTTAATCTTCATAATTCCAAATATCTACTTAGTCTGTAATTATTTTCAGCAGGACTGGGTGACTTTTATGACCCAAAATCGAAACTTTAGGAAGGAATATGCTTCTTTTATATATATATATATATATATATATATATATATATATATATATATATATATATATATATATATATATGAAAAATACTTGGTAAATGTTTAACAAATCAACTGCAACTTAGGGAAGTTGTGTTTTTAGCAAGTATATATCACTGATCATTTTAACCAAATCTAACTCTTATCTGAATTTGAATCATCTTTCTATAAAACTGTATTTGTCATGAAATCCACACAAAAGTAGCAGAAATGTGATTTATTGTAGCAAATAACATTGGCAAATCTCCTGTTCTACAAAATGCAGAGAGCTCCGGAAGCATCTAAGGATCAAGTGAAGGCTTAAAAATGCACTCAGTTAAGCAAGTCAAAGTAAATACTTCACTACGTACAGTACACACTTCACTTGTTCTTTTCCTTCAGTTTTTTCCTGTTTCCATTTTAGTTGACATGAATCTCTCCCAACATAGTGAGCGAGCATGTTGGCTGTTCACCAAATGTTGAAAAACTGTGCAAAGAGATGTCTAACAAAAGCTTCTGTTTTTAATACGGCAATTCACAAACACATTTCACGCAATTTAAATTAAGCAGGCATCACATCAGTGTTTTGCATACATTGTGATTCAATGCAACAAACTCAAATTGTGCAGAGAAAAAAAACAAAAAGGGCTTTTTTAAAAGGAGTAATGGCAAAGACTAATGCAATAGGCCTTGTTCACAGTTATTAACGACATTTCCTAGTGCACATCCTTTTCATTTTTACAGATTGGAGAATGTTTTAGTGTCATATATTATTCAGCAGTAATATGTAGCTGCTGCATATTTTGTCAAGTATGTAGTATGTACTTCCTTACTGAATCACCAATTTAGTGACTATATGACGTTGCACCGAGTACAGACTTTGTTGTCAAATATATTCTCTACACAATGTCAAAAACACAATACCTGGCATTGCCTTCATCAACAACAAGGGACTCCCATGTGACATGTGCACTGCACTGGTCATGAAAACAGCCCAGGAACAGGCAAAGCACATTACAAGTTCAGTACAAATCAACAAGTTATAGCATTGTTTGCATGAGTCTTGCCAACAAATATAGCCCTAAATAAGGTGAAATTATATACTAATCCTACAAAAAGCACACTTAAATTTATGTAAACATAAACTCGGTTTTACTTGTGAAATTTGTCATTTGCATAACAGATTTTTCGAGAAGTCATACAAAAAGTCATGTGGTCAATGTGTATTTACAGATTCTCCACAATAAAAACCATAAGCAATGTAGTGAAAAAGCTGAAAAGTGTTGGAGGACAGCTTTGTCTTAATATGACAATAGTCACCAGATATACTGCTGGACTTTATAATCATATTCTTTTGTGTTATCTAATGCTGTTCACTGTAAGGCTGTATTAGCAATTGTCAAAGAAAACTACTACAGTAGCATCTGTATTTGCTTGCATGTGTCTGTGTCATCCCTAACTTGTCCAAAAGGTCAAAACTGGCTTGTATAACTTGGCAACCAGGGGGTAAGTCCAGCTGTTCTGTCTGTGATCACTTCAGATGGTTTTGCAGAAACCATGACAACCGTAGCCGTTTGTCTCAGAACATCATAAAATAGGCACACACAAAAATTCAAAAACTGGACAGCAGTTCAAACGTCTTTCAAGTCATCTTGACATCTACTTCATGTTGTTTTGGACTTCAGAGTCAAGACTTCATCTTGATTTTCAGCCAACTTGCCACTAGAGAAGAAAGAAGGGAATCATCAAAACAATCTCCTGTTGATCATCCCGTTGTTCTAGAAATCACACCGCTTGAGGATAAACACAAAACTAACCTTCAACTCGCTGCCCCCCCCACCAGACACAGAGGTTGTCATCGCCTGTTTTTCAATCTCTTCCCGTTTTTTCTTTTTCCTCTCGACAGCTTCTGGATTTTTAACACCCCTGTATGTTGTCTGAAAAAGAGAGTGGAGCACATCTTGTTGATATGTTATAAGATATATACATTCTTAAAAACATGCATGTTTTTTAAAAGCATTTTTA
Organism: Gymnocephalus cernua; assembly: GCA_023631565.1. Taxonomy (NCBI): domain Eukaryota; kingdom Metazoa; phylum Chordata; class Actinopteri; order Perciformes; family Percidae; genus Gymnocephalus; species Gymnocephalus cernua. Next base: position 24,339,954 of record CM042431.1, on the reverse strand, counting down.
ATCAATACTTTTCCCCACATTTTACTTTTCAAAAAGCACAAGGCATGTTCAATCACAGCTGGCAAAGGGGCATTCAGCTGCCAAATAAGGCAATACAGCAGCTAACTGAAATGTGACTGTGGGTTAGGGCTCAGTGCTTTCATCTGCAGTAGTCAAAGTGTGAATCGTCAGTGTCAGGGAGGGATTTAAAAGGGGCAAACTGTGATTTGGAGCAGAAAGGTGGCAGTTGAGATATCAGCCAGTCCAAAAGATTCACTTGGCCAAGAAGAGTTTTCATTCTGGTCCATGTCTACTTACCTTGATACAACTTTAGCATGGCTCTTACGGGTTTGCAAGTGGCTTTTCTGTATGATAAAAAATCACTCAGCGCACTGTCATGTGCATCTACCTTGAATGTTGTGTATATATGTAATAGAAGGCTACAAAGTAATGCTACATTCAGTTACCAGATTATTAGGTACATCTAGCTAAAACCAGTGCAATCTAAACAAACCTACAGAAAATCATATATTTGTAAAGGTTAATGTTCAGTTTTTTGATTAAACTGTTTAAGATAACGGCTGAGCTTTTTGGTTAATTTGGAGTCTGTGGGGATTTGCTGTTGAATTGTTATACTGAGAAATGTTAGATTAACACAATTCAACAACATTACAAATGAAAGCACACAATAAATCCTACCTTAATGATGATATAATTTATTGCAAAACAGTTACTTTTAGCTAGATGTACTTATTATTTTTTCAACGAAGTGTATTACTGTCTTATACACAAACAAACGCACGTTAACTTACCTCTTTTTGTCTCTTCTCAGCGGCCTCAGCTAATTGTCGTCTCCTTGTGTCCTGAAAAAATACCCATAGGAAACTTCTAAGCTCCAACTGTAAACAGACAGTCTTTACTGTTTGGGCCTGGGAGCATATTTACATGCTAGCTAGTGTTTACAAAGGCTAAACACAGTCAACGCCTCCTGAACATGACCTAGTAGGGCCTATTGGTGTCCGACAGTACTAGCTACAGATGATTCACGTTAATCACATTCACATAGCGTTAAATTAAATCAATTTGCGTCAATTCATATATTACTGTTGCAATCCACGTGCGACATTGTGACCTATGTAGCTAGCTAGTGACACAGTTGGTAATAAAAGTTTTAGTAAATAAACCTACTGGATCTGGAGTGACAACAACGTCGTCCGCTGCTCCACCAAGGCACGGTAAGCACATCCCCATACTGGAGTTGTTAGTCCAGGCAGTGAAAGGCAACGGAGAAAAAGAGTTATCAGTGTATCGGTTTAGCTACTCTAACTAGCTAGCTAGCTACCTAAGTAGTTGGAAAGCCAGTTTAAAATTGGTGGGCTGATATGGTAGGCAACAGAGGCAGCAGCTTCTACTCCCAGCGGCTGTTTGGTTGTCTGTCATACCGTTACCGCTAACGTAAGCTAACGGCTTCTGTTAGCTTACAGTAACGTTAGTATTCTAGCTAACAGCTAGCTTAAGGCGAATACAAGCCCTGTTATTCTCCAAGCCACCTAATAAAGTATGTCTCCCCACACCTCTTGTTTAATCGCGTCGACATTTGGAAAATGTCTGTTTGAAAGTCAGACGTCAAAGCCAAATATGTATCGGTCTAAGTTTGTTTTGGTCAGAGTTCAACTGTCTGACTAATCTGCCAGGGTATGTTCAATAACGTAAAAAGGTTTTCACACCGCCGCGCGGTAACTCGCCGCCTCTAGTCATTTCAATGAGGGAAATGCGGCAAAGGGTGAAGCGGTTTTGATCACGGCGGTAGGGGTATGAACGGTTGAGGCCAACGCTCGCAGATTTGGCTCTGCCGCCCAGAGTTTGCCGTGCTGAACTTCTAGCGGTAACGACCGTATGGCAGGAACCGCTTTTAAAACGCATTGCTTTTTTGGGAAACGCTCTTACAGGTAACGTCAGGGCGGTTGCCGCGCGGCGCTGTGAAAAGACCTTGAAGGTTAGTATGGAATTTCGGACGCAGCAAAATGCACAAAGCCTAGCGTTAAATGTCATGTCAGCGATCAAAACACTACGACTACTGTATTTTATACTTGGTGAATCGTAATTAGTAGTGGCCACACTTTAGGCAACCTCATTGCGTTACAATGTGTTCATTGTAGGATTGTGAACGTAGCTCAGTGTTACAAGGGATGGGTGGGGAGCATAGGCTACTACAAGCTGGCCCTCTGATTGTTGCCCAACACCACCACCCTGTGGCGAAGGACAAATCTAGTGTTACAATTCACCATGGTAACGATAATAATATAATACACCCATTACTACTGCAACCATATTTCTATGATTGCAACTCCCCAACTCACTCACGACCATAGACTGTAGGCCTATACAGTCATGCTCATGACTAGCACATAAATGCAGAGGGGCGGTTAAAGAGATGTCCTAGATTCATAACGTTACTCTGTAATGGGTTAGATTAAAGGTAAACATGTGTGCTCATGTGGGCCATCCAGCCGATAACATTACAATCAAAAAATAAGTAAACTAACCGATTCAAGTGTAATTAACCTACATAGCGTTAGCGGATTGTGCCAGCCATAGCATTGAAGTAAACCCTACAGAGAGTGGTTATCTCCTGGTTATCAATCTGAGACTATAGAAACAAGCTCCATGTGAAGTGAGTGATTTGCCATACAGCAGTTCCGTCCAATCGATAATCCACAATCAACAACCTGAGAGTTTTAATGTTGTACCCGGATACCCCGACAACACTTTAAACTCCACCCATCCATCCTTGCTGCACCGCCCGGGCTACTTCACAACTCGAGTGCTGCACTGTAAGGCAGGTTCATGAGATTGCACAGCTTTTTGTAGTTGTACAAGTTGTCACTCAGAAACTTATTGATTGGGGATTTGTACTGAAGGCGCAGGTACATGCAATGGAAATCAAGGTGTCACAGGCTCTTGGCAGCTCCTCGGGTAGGTTTGACTCCCTTCTGAATGAGGCACACTGAGGTAGTTAACCAAGTAATTGGAGTAAAACTGCAGCTAGCTATGCAACTAAAATTAACCAATAACTACTGAATACTGAATTTGATATGTTATCTGTAGAGGCCTACTATGTTATTTACCCCATGCTTGATTATTTGTAATTTGTTATTAAGTGTTTGTGCAGTCAATATGTTAAAAAAAAAACATCCAATGTACATTTTGTCTCTGTGGCACACATGCTGTTTTGCAACTTAAAAAAAAACATATATGTACTCGAATTTAACATACTTGGAGAAAAAGCACAGTTAGCAGTTGTCCATTATAATTATATTAAACTGTAAAAAGCTACATGTATAAGTGATGAGTGCAGAAGAGTTCAGTAACAGTATGAAACTGCTCATCTACTTGATGACAACTGATCCTTTAGGATTCATTTATTCATGAAGTGCCACATGGGCACTCCTTTTGTGACATTTTCCATGAATGAGAAATAGATAAAGTAGGCCTAGTCATTAATTAAAATACAAATGACATCGCAATTATTTGGTGTGGCGTTCATTTTATCATTGACGTGTCAGGAAAGAACATTGTAATCTTGTGCTGAAACATCTCAGTCACAGACTGGAGAAATGAGAGCGTGACTGTTTTCTAGGGAAATCCAGCAAACATGTCCAGCGACATTCAGTTTAATGAGCTATCTAATGCATGAATGCCGGGGCTTTTATTAGCTGTTCTAAATCATCACTGCCCCAGGCCAAGATGAAAATGGCAAAAACTGTGGTTATGTCCTGATAGATAATGGGACAGTGTTTTCATCTGTGTTGAGCCATGTGGGTAATATTCAGTGTTGCACAGAGACTCTGAGAGGGAGCAAATTGTGACGTGGTAGCTCTGCTGGAAGCTGGGTCAAGTGTTACTATCGTATAATCATCAAGCGTTGAAGCTGGTTTTGATCCTTCAGTTTGTGCCCCCTCAGTCACCCCATGTTTTCGGGTCACTCCTCAGTGACTAGTGCACATAAAGCAGAGAGCTCAAAGAAATTGTTTCAGAAAGAGTGCATCCCCGTGGACTAATAGAGGAGTTTTGTGTGATGAAAATTGAGAAAATCTTAATTTAAAAACTCATTTGTAGCTTTTTGAAATGATCTTTCTCTGTCTACCTTTTCACTTTAGACAGAGAAACTTAAAAGAAGTTTTGTTCACATTAGATACTTATTTAGGAAAACAATATTCACTTTAATTTTCTAGCTGCAAAAAAATATAGTCTCTAGCAAGTAGCAACCACAAGATCTTTTTTTGGAATCGTCAATTTTTGCATGCTGTTTTTACAATGATGGTCATTGTTTAGAATTGTGTTTTTTACTTCTTAATGCAGTTTGGCATATCTCAACATTTATTTCACCTGAAAGAAGCCAACATTTTATCTGCACACATTGGATTAGAGGAGACAAGAGTGTTGTGATTTTATGGAGACATTTAGGTGGCCTTAAGTGATCACTGCTGATTAATGTAAGCTGTTTCAGTGATGTAAGGCACACAGACCAGTTTGGAGTAGCCATCATGTAATGGAAAAACGGCAGCATAAATGCCCTGCAGACTGGATATACACCCCCTCTAGCCTATGTATTAAGTTGATAAACACTGATGCTCCTTTTATTCAATTAACAAGTTGCTGGAGAAGATGTCTACCTGGCTGCACTCAAACCAAATACATTTTCTCATCAGCTGTTGACATTTCCATATTGCAAAGTGTTGGTGCACATACATGGCTTCTATTATTCCATCTTCTAAGGTTATCAATAAGCCCAAGATATACGGCTCTTATTGCAAAGTTTCAATTTAGTCGTGGTAATTGTATTTGCCAGACAGTCTGGTTGTGGTGCCAATTGTATATGCTTGGATAGATTATACCTGTACAAGGTTAATGGCATCACACTTTTCTCAACATCCCATCATACATTCATGATTACTTGAGAGAGGAAATAAGTGACCCGGACTTTGAAATGTATTAGTTTAAATAAATAATCAATGTGCCAGGAAGTTCAAGCAGGAAGTATCTGATCATCAATCGATCTACCTATAGAGTCTTTGAAATCCTCAGGACAGTATATTACTGCACTTAGACTACACAGCTGTAATGGACAAAGCACTTTTTGGGGAGAGTAATTTTTGCTGACCAGTTGTCCAGAGCTCTGGTAACCTAGACTACTACGTTTCCAAGTAGTCACTATTAAGTTGTTTAGGTAGGGTATGTTGGATGTGCAGTAATCTTTGTTAATGGTGTATGTCAGTGAAGCCCACAGGGAGGTTAAACTCTACTTTCACACAAACATATTGTTTTAATTGTATTACAACACTATCTATTCTTGCAGGCTTCAGTTACACAGCCCTCTGGTAATAATTGCTGTTGCTGTAACAAAGTAAACCATACATCTTTAAAATTTAGCATTAAATAACATACTGCACACACACCAGCATGTCTGTCAGCCATGCGTTGTGTTGTTTTCTCGTGGGCTCATTTGAGAAGAGATACTGAAGAAAGATGTCACCGTTAAAACCTGTGGAGAATAACTTCTGGGATGTAAAGTACCTCTGAGTGTCTCTGAGTCATGTTGTGTGGACTCTGAGTGCAGCCCTTCGGCCTTTCCTGTTGGTTATGATGAAGCCCAATGCACACATGAGGGAGGGAGCCCACATCAGCACACATGAAAATCTCTGACTGTAGATGTTATTTTGTAAACAAATTAAAATGCATTATTGTATGCTAACTTGGTTAACCAAGGCAGTGACCTGTTTAGGTTTCAAAATGGTAGCCTCCACATTATGTAATAAAGCCATTACTGCAACACACTGGCTCAGTGGCTATATGCAAAAATGGTAAATATGAATTAATAACGTGCATAAAGCCATTTTTCTTCTCATTGTGCTGATTATTATCCTTCTTCCATATTGTTAGAGGTGCATTTATTAAAATCTATCCCAATTATCATTATTTTACTTTTGTTAAATAAGAAACAAAAATCAGTCAAGATTTTCAGCTAGTAACGTTGGAAAACAAACTCCATGGTAGGGCAGCTCGATTATGGAAAAAAATCTTAATCACAGTTATTTTGGTCAGTATTGAAATCTCGATTATTTAACACGATTACTCATTGATTTTTGGAAAGATGTTGCATTTATTGAACTTAAAAAAAAAAAAAAAAGATCAACAGTGAAAAGACCTTGAACTGTTTTTTCATACAGAGCACAAGACAAAATAAGAGTTTACTTGCAAAACGTAATGTGCAAAAGTATTGTTTTGCTTGATTACATTGTTTTTGTTCTAGAAATCAATCAAATTTGTCCCTAAACAGTTTCATTTATTAAGATTAGGTGTCTGGTTAGCCTGTATTTGTTATCACATTTCTGTCAGTTTAACTGTTAACTGGTTTTAATAAAAAATATAACCTGATGAGGTGAGTTTTGGAAAGCCAGAGGCCTTATTGTTCCACATTAGTTTCAAGTATCAGAGTGTAAAAAAGAATTTTAAAGATGTGTTTAAAAAATGTATGAGTGCAGTAACACGAGCAGGCTAAGTAAGGAGCTGGACTGCTGTGATCACTTTCAAATTTTACTGATCTGGACATTGAAGCTATTCCATTTTCCCTTTGATAATCTAAGAAACTGGCATCATGGTTTGAGTATGTGACATTCAAGATAAAAGCAATGATGAATATTCTTTAATAACACGATATCAGTACTTTATACTCACACATTGATCACTTTGTGTATGTTTAATAGGATCATGTCTTCAGGAAGACTGTATATTCCTGCCCCTGCTGGAGAGTCGGGCCTCCAGCTCCTCTGGAGTCAACAGGCATGTTCCAACCAATCCCATCAGCCATTCGGTGTCCTGGAGCTCCTCTTGGGCCAACAGTTTCCACTCTGGAGACACAGAGACAGGCAGCGACCAACTCTCCTGTAAGTTTGCCAGCAGCACTAAAGGTTTTTAAATGCATTACATCCATCTGAGATCTGCCCATACTTGCTGGGCAAATTTCTGCGCACTTAATGTGTATATAAAGTGTGACGTTAATACTGAGAATTTAAGCTAATTCCTTAATGAATATGGACCATGAGCAGTCTGCCCTTGATCTATTAGTCAATTAGTTAAATGAAATTGGCAAAGGTTTTAACCATCAATTTATCATTAAAGCCATTTATCAAGCATGAAAATATTATGTTGCAGTTCAGACCCTCAGTTAAACTGTTTGCTCTGAACTTTTGAAATAACTTCATCAGCAGATCCCTCAGCTGCGAAGCCTCAGAGCAAGACATCAGTTGTATGTGTAGACCTAGACGTTAGAGGTCTTTGTCATTCAGGAGCCTCTTGAGCAAGTGGGGACTTCTTTGATCCTTTGAACACAGAACCTTTCTATGCAACGAGAGATGTGTTGAATACTCGGAAAGGTACAGCTTTGATTGTTTCTGAATGTGATTAGATATCTCTCCCTTCATGTAAATGGAATGCACTTTCCACCACAGATTTGGGGTATTTGTTATGTTTTAATTGTGAAAATTATTGTTTGGGTTTTGATGCAAGGACAACCTGAAAGTTGACCATTTTGTCTGGAGTCTGCAAGACCTGAGTCTTGCCAAAAGTAGTTCATGGTTGTTAATTTGTATGCATGGCTGAGGTGAATAATGCAAAAACCCTTTGTGGTTCTTAGTCGGAGCTGAGTGCTGACATCTCATCTTTTTAACCACAAGGTGGCAGTATTTTATTTATCCAAACACCTTGCTCCCTCTGCAGAGCAGCCGTCTGACCTACATCTCTCAACTAACAGGCAGGAATGGAAGAGATAACATTTTAAATGGGACTGACCGTATAAGAGCTGTTTACTTATTTATTTATCGACCTAATGGAAGAAATGCATTTGCCTGGTAGTTCAATGGCGTATTATAGGGGTTGGCACGTACAGCCCTGCCACCAGTCCTCAATAAACATCACACCAGTGGGAGGAGTAGAGGCGTGCTGAGCTGCAAGAAAGCAGATGGTATTTTCATCTATGACAGATGCCAGACTACTCCCCAGAATACCAGCGCAGACAGAGATTGACACACAAAAGCAGGACCACAGACCAATCTGCAACTTGTGTTATTGTGACCCTTTGAAGACTGACTAGGTCACAACAGTCACTTCAGTGTCAGCTCATAAACAACACAGGGCTTTCCTCCTCATGGGTTTCAGATCATAATTGGAGGTAACTCTGTGTGGTTGACATAGAGATACGACCAGTGACTTTGCAGATAAACCACGATAAGATCTCTGTTTGGTTCATACTGTGCAATTGAAGACCTAAGGCAAAGTGATAAGGAGACACTAGTGTTTTGACTACATATTCTCACTAAGGTGCAGGTTTAGATACCACATACATTGGCTGTGTGATTAATAATAAAATGCCCACTGTTCCATTTTTTCCATGTCACATATAAATGCTAAAAGCTGTGAAAACAGTGATGTGCAGGGGATAATGGAGACACATCAGGGCACTAGAGTTAACATCACTAAAATAAATAAAGAAACCACAAATGAAAACAAGCTGACAAGAGAAAGAAAGGCAGAGTGGTGTAGCAGAGACATATCTCATTTAAGTTTGTTTTTTTAATGAAAGTAAATATATGATATTGTATATTGTATACATGTACTGTCTCAATAACCAATTACAATTTCTTCATCATTTTAGCTGAGTCCCTATGTTGTGCAATAAAGCCAGCATTACGTTACCAGTTTTAACATTAGACTATCAAACTATACTACCACAGCCATTTTGTATCACCCTGCTCAGTTTTTATGACTGATATATAGCTTATAACATTTGTTCCTTATGAGGGATCCCCCTGTCACTACAACAGCAGTGTGTCAGCACAGCTGAGCTGTGAATTTAAAGCTTATTGATTGTTGAGTTTTTCTCACAGCCTCACAGTCTTTTATGCCTGCCAAAGCAAATGTTCCAGCCTTGAAAACATCAAATGGTCCATAGGCCTATCCCCTTTAATGATGTTTTGGTCTTTTTTTTTTTGCATTAAGTTACAGTTAACAACACTAGATATTGTAATCTGTGTTTTATGTTGAAGTTTACAGAAAATCTGATGGCCCTTGTGCATGTGAAATCCTTTTGATTTTTGTTGTTGCAATAATGCACAGTAGCCTATATAAAAAGGCATTTTTTTTAGAATGACTTTTCAAAGTTTTTTTTCTTCAAGGCGACGAAATGGCCCGATAAAAAACAGTTATGTGTAGCGTCTGAAATGTGAAGGTGTCATTACATAATCCTTCCAATTGTTTTCAACCAGCACTGACTGCATTATTGTTTAGTTAGCTCTGTAGCCGAACTGTTTTCTTCCTCGTTGGTAGTTCATTAGACTACGTGATGCAGCCTTAGGGTAGAAGCAGCTTTCTGCACGGGCAATATAAGAGGATGATTGATGACAAAATCAATAAATGTCCTTGTCTCAAATCCATTTGAGATCTGCTGCCCCTGGTAATTTCCCGCAGTTTATTTGGAGTCAGTAAATCAGGACAGAGGGGGACGTGCCCATCTCAGGACCTCCCCTACCGCCCGTCACCATGACAACAGACGTGGATGGTGGCGGCTGGGAGCGGAGGGGGGAGCATGCGGAGCTTAGACAGGTGTTGCTGGGGTTTGCGCATCGCTCGTGAGATCGTTTGGCAGGATGGGAGCTGCGAGAACACCCACGCAACCCCACCATAGTTTCCCATGTATTCTGCAGTTTTGCTTTTCGTAATACGGAATTCAATTAACGCTGGAAACCAACTGAACGTCGCAATGGTGCACCACTCGGGCTCCATCCAGTCCTTCAAGCAGCAGAAAGGTTGGTCACTAATGTGATTATTTCGCGTCCGTTAATGATTTTTCTTTGAGCTGAGTGTGATGTGCATTGACTTTTCTTCTCTAGTTAAATAGTTTTTGATGTTAAATGGTACTCCGAGGTATCGGACCCGCTACTTGCTGTAAGAGTGACGCAGAGTTGGACGTCTTATTGCTGCCTTCTCTTGGTATGAAGCCTGATATGTTATCCACTAGTTTATGTTACATTCACCTATAGGTCATTATTTGTTCAGTTGGAGGCTAATAGTTCCAATGGACAATAAGTAACACCTTAAATATGACTACATTTATCAGGTATCTTTTTAATTTTTAATTTATTTAAACCATGTATGTTATAGCTGATGGTTGCCATTAATGCTACACATAGACAAGACTTGACCGTTCTTCACAAAGGAGGAATTGCAGATCTTGAGAAGGTTGCTTTAGTATCACTTGAACTTGTCAGTCTTAGCAGTCGTGTCAGCTCTCAGGGATCTGCTTAAACATTGTACAAGTGGGCTAGTATAAGCAGTGATTGCATTTTATTGTGCATGTGCTGTGAGGAAAGATACAAACTGTTCCATACAAATCTATTCAGGAGGATGCAGACTAGTTTGAGGTAAAGGGTAAGGTCCAAGAATAGATGCACTCAGGCTTTGACAGTAATCCAAAAAATAAGTACGATTTCAAGTGGTTAAAAGTTCCTGTCAGTCAGATTCAGCAGGTTGAAAAAGCAATAGCCTACCAGACATCCAGTTCATGTTGGTGTCCATTTGGCATCTTTGCGTTTTGAACCGACAATAACCAGATTATGTATCAAACTGTACAGTGAAAGAAAGATAATTGGAGCAAATTCTTCAAATCTATAAATAACTACCTATCAAGTCATCAATCTGTCTTCCATTCCAGCTTGATTTCACTGCTGCAGTCCTGTATTGATTTTAAACCCTAAGAGGGGCTCTTTAGAGAACACTATAGTGATTATTTAATACTTTGTGTTAATTATTCATGTGCTGGCTGTCTAAATTTAGAAAAATGGTGGAGAAACTTCTTGTTTTCATGCTGGCACTGGCTTATGGGGAGCAGTGACCTCTTTTTGTTGAGGTACTGATCTGAGGAGGATGAAAAGGTGTATCCCCTGGCTTCTGATGAGAGGATGCTGAGCTGAGCAGCTAGAAAATTCATGAGTGAGGGATGCCCTGTTGAAGAGGGTGTTAGCTTATCTGCTGTAGCTCATGTTTCTTTGCTGGTTTTAGGTGTGTAAACAAGCTGAAGTTATTACACTTTGGGTTATTTACACTGACAAGAAGCTTGTCTTCTTCTATCATGACCTTATTGCACAATATAGACTGACAACATGAATCCATAATAGTTCGTTTGGAATGTTTAGGATCATCTAATCATATATTTGTGTTACAATTTAAATTGTGTTCCATGCAGTAATTGTTTATTTTTCTATATAGTTTAAACATTATATGTGACAGAGTGAACCACTTCTTGGATTTCAGTGCAGGTACAAACAGGAAACACATAGCACAACATGGCATCAGATTAAGATTACAGGCCTGAGGCACACTCAATATTTCAGTGATTGCTAAGTGCACCATTAAATTGAAGGCAAAGGGGGCAAATGTTGGCTCACAAAGTCCTTCTAAAGCAAAATTCGGAATATTCCAATATATTGCACTTCCTCAAACATAATCAGCACCCTATGAGATCATTAAATGCTTAGAGCTGAATGTAGCTGTGTTCTGTGCAGAAGAGGTGAAAAGCTTTTCAAGCATTGCCGGAGCCAAGCCCGCTCTCTTCTAAACTGCAGGTGAGAAAGCATAGAGTTAGAAAAGGGACTGATTATGAAAGAAAATATAAGATGAGGGTGTAAATGTTTTTTTTTTCTTGCTGCCTTGATAAAAAAAATATCACTCAGTTGGTAAAAATTAGAAATGCAGCTCCATTTGGACAAAGATGACTCACAACCATCTGATTACTTTCCAGGATTTGAGTGAATTTCAAATCTTCTTTGGCAGAACAATCATAAACTTGTTGTTGAAACTTATTGATACACTGAACACTCAATATCTGCTAGAAAGTATTTGCTTTAAGCATATTGAGATTTAAATGTAACCTAGTTCTACAATCAGATACTTCAGTCTTAAGCAAAGCTTTATTCATGCTTCTACGTCTATTATTCTAGAGCTGCAACGATTAATTGATTAGTCGATTTAAACAAAAATGAATCTGCAACAGTTTTGATAATCGATTTATTCATCAAGTATCAAGTATTTTTTCAAGCAAAAGTGCCAAACAGTTGATGTTTCCAGGTTCTCAAATGTGAGAGTTTGCTGCTGTTTTTCTTGGTCTTATGTGATAGTAGATTGTGATGGGCATTTTTCACTGTTTTTCTGGTGTTTTATAGAACAAACGATTAATTGATTTGTCAAGGAAATGTTTGGCAGATTGATTGATAAAGAAAAGAATAGATGCAGGCATCCCTATATTATACTACTGTAGTTCTGACTTCTTTTGTAGTTTCTAAAGAATCAATATTGTTATCAAGCAATATCCTGCTTATCTTCCTTATTTTATAGTGTGTGTGTGTGTGTGTGTGTGTGTGTGTGTGTGTGTGTGTGTGTGTGTGTGTGTGTGTGTGTGTGTGTGTGTGTGTGTGTGTGTGTGTGTGTGTGTGTGTGTGTGTGTGTGTGTGTGTGTGTACCTTTGGCTGTACAGTCCTAAGCAGGCCACCTGTCTCTTATGCAAGCGGGCAGATGGTTTTATAGATACAGACAATAATTTCAGGGCAGATTTGGGGAGCGACCATATACAGTATCATCTGCGATTTAAACAGGCTGCTGTAGAATATAAGGCAGATATCAGTTTTATGGAAGTTAGCATGCCAGGTAGACAGAGATTACAAAAAAAATGACAAAACAAAGACTGTTTTGTTCTGCATGTGTGTGTATGGTGTTTCAGTTCCCAGCTTTAACATTTCATAGTCTTTAAATCAGCAGTTGTTTTGTTGCTAGGTTATGAGAACAATACAGGCAGAAGTTCTGCCAGAGCCCAAAGTTATTGTACAGTTCAATCACGTTTTCAAAACACACTGATTTTGGTGGAGCAAAATGCTTGCTAGTGTTTACTAAAGACAGTGCAGCTCATATGCATTCCCTGCTGAGGTGTGTACGCAGGGACACAGCAGAGGCTTCGTGGAAAATCCTATGACGTAGTATAGAAAACACAAGCAATCAGGGGACATAAGAAGATAGTGTGACGTTAAAGGAGCGGGGGAAATGAATCTGCTCAAATGATGCAACCCAGAAGTTGTGCCAGTATTGTATAATAAGGTCCTGAACCGTTTAAACCAGGGGTCACAAATGCCAGCTGCTCTGAGGTGTGTTCACGGTCAGGCTGTCGGGCTCAGCTGCACATGACAGACAACAACTAGCAACGGTGCCTGTGGAGCAAATTATTAGCTATTTTAGGCTGTTTTTACTTTGATATTAAAGTTTAGTTTGTGTTCATCATAAAAATCATAATTACTTCAATTGTTATTCAATGTTGTAAAAAATAAAACAGAAAAATGTCCAAGGGGGTAAATATGATTTATTGTCACTGCATAAAAAGATGTTTTTCTTTGGTATTTGATAAAAATGGCTAGCTCCTGTATTTAGATGCTGCAATGTTTTAGTTTCAGGGCTGTTGTGTGATATTAACACGGTATCCATTAGCTACAATATATTGTTTGTGTCATTATGGTTACTGAAGTCGACTTAAGTCAATAGCTTGCGTAACTAGGAGAGCTCAGATTTTATTATTACATCTTAATCTTTACATTCCCTGGATGGTGAAGCATTCATGCGATCGCAGTGTTTCCCACAGGTTGAGAATTTACTTGCAGTGGTGTGTGGCGCAGGATGTGATGGCGTGGCATGGCTGGGTTTAGTAGTAATGGGTTCAGTTATAAACTAGTCAAACGAAGGTGAAAACAATGACTACATAACATTATCAGATAATTTAGAAAGAAAAAACTATTTACATATTAAACAAATTAGACTAAAAGATGATACAGATGAAAATATTGCGACACTATGCGGCATCTGACACAATTTCAGGGTAGTTATTAAAGGAACATGCCAACTTAGTGGGACTTTAGCTTATTCCCCCAGAGTTAGATAAGTCCATACATATCCTTCTCCATGCGTGTCGTAACTCTGTCTGACGCACCCACCGCTAGCCTAGCTTAGCACAGATCCTGGAGGTAACCGGCTCCATCTAGCCTACTGCTCCCAATAACTGACAAAATAACGGCAACATTTTCCTATTTACATGTTGTGATTTGTATAGTCCCAGAGTGTACAAATAACAAGGTCACATGAGACACAGCCATCTTCTAACCGTATATATACTGGGGACTATATTCTCAGAAGGCGAAGCACTGCTACTTGGGCAGAGTGATTGGCGCAACACCTGAAAAGCACAGTTGTTACTCTGTGCTCTGTGCTACTCTGAGCAAATCACTCCGTCCAAGTAGCAGAAGTAGCAGTGCTTTGCTAAGTGCAGTGTGCAAGCTCTAACCTGTTAACATGGGAGCCGAAATAAAAACGGACACGCCACGCAGCTGACAGGCTCACGCCACGCAGGCATGCGTGCAGGAGGCTTTCACAGCAGCGTGACCCAAGTAGAACCTATGTATGGGAAACATTGCGATCGTTACCAGAGATCACTTTTTTCATACTTGTTGGTCAGCAATAATTATCAGTGTGCCTGGAGTAGTACTCACCATGTAACATAAGATATAAGCTGAATATTCAGTGGCTGCTTATGATACAGTTCTAAATACTCCTTGTGAACTCCACTCCATCTATGTGTTGTTTGATATGGTGCCAGACGGAGGATGAAACACACTCTAATTGCTTAGAGAAGGTTTCTGGAGGCGAGGCTGCTGGCCTGCCTCAGTCCTGCCTTCTCCTGATAATTTTTATAAACGCATCGCAGCAGTGTTTTGGACCTGCTTCCCTAAGCGTGTGTGTTGTACCTTTCTTCTTTCTTCTTCTGCCCACTCTTTTATAGCAAGGATCCCCTGAAATGCACTCTTCAAGGGGAAGGCATTAATGATGTTTGCTGTGCTTAAAAAGGTCCTGATGTTCCTCAGTTGAACGCTGTGACACTGAAAGTGCTATGGGCTGAACATGGATGAATTATTGAAGGTAAAGAATGAGGAAACACAGAGGCATGATGGGAAACAGCCCACTGTCCTCAATTCTCTGTTTGCTACTTTGTGCAACATCCTTGCAGATAATGTCTCGATTCTTAAGTTTCTGCTCAGTTGTCTCATGGTGATCATGGACAAAAGAAAAAGACTAAAGGCAAAAGTAACATTTCTTTTTCACACATATTGGACAGTTTTACCTAATTTTCACAGCATTGTTTTGCTTAATCTGGTATATAACAGCTTGCAATTGATCATAAAATCTTTGATTTTAAATGAAATGCTCGTTCTTCCAGCTGGCTCAGAGTAGATTGACGACAGTTGCACAGAGACACAAAGAGCAATAGTGCCGTGACACTGCCAGGGATATGTTTACTTTTTATGACAGAAATATTAAAGAGGAGCACAATGAACGAATAAACACAACCTCCTTTTTCGCTGTTTGTCACAAGCAGGCACATTTTTAGGCAAGTATACAATATGCAGTCACAGTGGTTTATCCACACACATGCACAGACCAAAAAACTCATTTTAATCTCCCATAACAAGACCGTCATGGACAAGCTGCATAGGAGAGATTCAAATCCCGGATCACGACCTCTCCTGAATCTCGTCCAGCTCCCCCTCCGATGAGCGTGAGTGGGTGTTTGTGAGAGCACACACAGGGATTGTCATCAAAGCCCTGTGTCATGCTGATACAGAGAAAACTCTGAGGTGTTTTTCCCCATCATCACCTCACAGTGAGCATCCACTCCCTGTGCCGCTTGATCGCTTTATTTTTTATTCCTCTCCTGCGTCCCTCCTCTCTGTGCACAACTCACAGTAACAGTCCACGGACTCCAAACCAAGTGGCACATGCAAATGCAGTCCATGCACGTGCACGCACGCACGCACGCACACACACACACACACACATACACACACACAGGATTAACTTTCTCCTGATGAACCAGTTTTAGCCAGTGCACAGCGAGATTAAACACAGGATTTCACATTAGATGAATCCTTTATATACTTATATAGTCTTACACAGTGCACTGTCTGGGCAGTGATTGTCAGATAACCGTTATTATATCTTCCACAGAGGGCTGAGGGATTTGACCACTGATTTAAAAAAAAAAGTTTTTCCATCTACACATGCTCTGAAATTTCATTGAAAGCAATTTCACACAACACCTACACTTTCCAATTTGTGGGTCCATTTAAAAATGTGAGTCATTTGGGACCGACGATCCTCACCCTTACAGGTCCATTAGCTCGCTCTGCTGTGATGTATCATCTCAGACATGTTGAGCCTTGCCGATGTCTGTTGGGATTACCTAGACTAGCTATACCTTTTTGATAATATATACACAGCAGCCATTTTGTATTGATTTGCCTAATGGAGAGAAAAGTGGTCAGGTATTATGCAACCAATCTTCAGACATATCCACAGAGACTGTGAAATGATGGCACTCTAGGCTTCTGGCCTCTTGACTGGAAGCTCACAGCTCACACTGATTTACCAGCCAGTCATAAAACATGTTGTTGCTGTGTTCGCTGCTGAGAGAAACAAACCTTCTTGCTCACTGGACCATATAATCTCTGTTCTGAAATGGAATTGCAGATGTAATTGGCACAGTATGGCTATTGAATGATAGCTTGACAACCTGCTCAATATTGATTTGAAGTATTGGATTTAATGAAATTGATTGAAATATGAAAAGCAACAAAGGGGAACTGAATGCTTAAGTGTACACTGTAGAAATAACGAAAGCACTGGGAAATCTGACTTTGTTGTTAGCCTAAAGACAGATTAACTTTCTGACATGCACAAATAGATCCATTTAAAGTTTACTCTTGTTGTATTTTACGCATTCCCATTGCATAGCTTTTAGCTGTTTAGCTGTGGGGCTGCACAGGAAATAAACAACGTGATCAGTGGTTCCCCTGGGCCCTCAAGCTCACATCTTAAACTGGCTCCCTTATCACCCGACAGCACTGGGGAATCCCAATGGGATCAATTTCATGAGTGTGGACTCTCAGGATGCAGAGAGTGAATTATCAATGCAGCTGTTTCAGGAAGGTTACTGGGAGAATTCGTCACTGGAGGGGGAAGTAAGTCCCGTTCCCATTTGAAAGAAAAGTGCCTTCATTTCATGAATAAATGTCAGGAGCTGCAGAGGGGGAGCTGCTGCCTGGTGTGAAGGTCGGGCACAATGACCGGCTTCAATTGCTGGACATTCATTATCGTTATTAACCTCTTGAGGTTCTCTTCACAATTCATCCTTACAGTATTGTTGAAATAGTCATTCAGCAATCTGTCAGCCCCACTATCACCATATTGCTCTTTTATTACTGAAATAACCTTGAAAATGACCTCTGCCGGTATCAATAAAATAATGACATGCTAATGAGAAAGCTACGTAACGGTACACGTGAATGCTGTATCTCTGGTAAATTGGTTGCAGCACTAGCGACTGATGTATGTAAATGTTGTGGTGCACCATCATGTGGTTTGTCTTGAGGTATTGAGCTGTGTGATGATGGAGGGGGAGCGCTGATGGTTTTAATGCACTCCACTATGAAGGACAGACATCGCCGCTGTAGCTCACAAAATGGATGGACCAGTTGGTGACTGAAGTGATTTCTCCCTCCCTCCCTTTTTTCCCCAACTCACTCCCTTGTTGTCAGTTCATGCACTAGATCTACTAAGTATTGTAAATAGGTTTTCTTACATTTTATTTTTCTCGCTTCTTTTTGTTATTGGTATTGGCTATTTAAAAAAACTCTTGTTTGTTGTTATATTTTGCAAGTTATGATGTGATAGAAATAATAAGATGAAAAGTCCAGCCAACAAACACCAAAAACAAAACAATAAAATCAATAATTTTATGAAAACATGCCCCTAGCAGCTTTAACCAGCCAAATAGACCTAACAGTTCTGGGTTCATGTAGAGTTTACTTTAGCAAGTTACTAACATTCTTACTGCCTAACTATGCATTAAAACTAAAATGTAGCTACTGTATAAATATATGAATATTTATAGTGCATTAGTGCACACCTGCTGAAGTTGCACTTGCATTAGATTATTGGCTTCACTTAAGGGATACTCCAGTGATTTAGTGTTTCACTTTCATAAAGTTGGCAGACTCACAAGAGACAGATTTTCAAAAGAATGGTCAAAATGAATGCAGCAGAGGCTGAGACATCCTGTCTTTTAGTCCCTTATATGGGCCAAGCTCCAGCCCTGAATGCCTATGGGACATCTCTCAAACTTAAGGGCCTCAGTCTGTTTGGGTTTTCTGTTATACATTTGTTGTCAGAGATAAACCTGAAGACATCATCACAGTTATTATCTCAGACTGTATAAAGCTCCCTTCAGAGCTGCATTATACGCCTGTTTTCACAGGCTGAGTATGGCTTAAAATGAGCCTGTGGCATGGAAAGCCCCTTTCATGCTTCCCTATCACTGTCTCATTCATCAGCTGTTTTGACTTGTATTGCCTCATGCAGTCATACTCATGCAGATGCACAGTGCAGCCATAATGACCTGACATATCTTCCTGACTACTTTGCTGATACCTTCATGGCAATGCCATTAGCTGCTGGTAGGTCGCAGCACCACCCAACCTCCTCCCTATGTAATACGTTTTCTTTTCCGATTTAATTTTGTGTGTGCGTCCCGGCAGAGCTTCGCCAAAAGAGCCGAGCTTCATCCAATCCATCCCTTAATGCAAGTGTCTCATTAAAATATAAACTTTTTTTTTTTATCAGAGTAAGCATGCAGTCATATAAACATGATATAAATGTATAAATATGTAATAAAAAAATTCAAGATTCAGCTTCAGGGTCTTTTATTTTCTTCTCATTTGTTTCTATAAATGTTTAAAGTGACGACTAGTAAAATCCCCTCCACTCTTCCTCTGTCCCTCTTGTCCTCAGGCATGCACACCAGCATCAGCGAGATCCTGAAGGAGAAGAGCTTGAAGCCATCTCGCCGCAGCCTGCCCTGCCTGGCCCAGAGTCAGACTCATCCAATCAACCTCAACCACTTCCTGTCTGTGCCTCTGAGCCCGGATCCGAAACCAGAAGTTGAGGGTCTGAGTCAGAGCATCAGCACCTCCTGCAGCCTCCTGCGCCCGCAGACAGGTCAGTCTGCTGTGAGAACTTACTTTGTACTTACGACTTCCGAACGATGCTTCAGTCATGAGAGAGTATGTGTGGATTCTAAAGATTACCTTGGAGGTTTCTGCAGTGGTTAGTCAAAGTAACAAAGATTTTCAACTTTGCAGTAAATTACTTATTATAGCAAATTCTGTGTCAAAGGAAGATCATATTAGGTATCATACCAATTAGCAGAATTGCCGTATACTAAATACCTTTTATTGCTATTAGTTTTAAAACGATTGGCTTCTAACAGAGTTGGTTGCTACACAGATTTTCATGTTAGTGAGATTTAATGTGAGTGCACAATATTGATTGAGCAGAATGTGATAATGATACAGCGCATTTAGAAATCAGTCACATGTGTCTGGTGCATTTTCAGAGGCAGTGAGATAGTGTTGGAAAAGCTGTTGCAAGGAAACAACACATCACAGTATGACCTGGTAAAAATGCAAATGCCTGTTGGAGTTGTTATTATTCAGTCGTATTAATATCTTCAAGAATCTTCAGAGGCCATTGACAGTGAGGGCTCGAGCACATGCAGCACTTCAACATGTTGGTGACCTTGAGACGCCCTTTGACCGAGCCTATAGTATTTGCATGCAGTGTGCAAAAGTGAGAAATGAGATGCAGTTTTAATGTAGAAGAGGCAGCACAAGGTTATGTGTTTCTATTTTGGTGAAAAGTGGCTTTTTTGTCGCCGTGCTAAAAATAGACATCTGATGAACCGGTCCATTTTCTCTTGTCCTGAGGAGGGTTCAGACAGAAGGACAGAGCCAGGACAGACCAAATAGCTTCCCACCTGTGTACACTGACAGATGTGTTTTGATAGGTCTGAACTGAATATGCTGCTGGAGACATAACCCAAAATGTTTAGTTTTACTGTTATTGTACTCATTTTACAGTAGCCTACAATTATGTAACGCAGCACCTTAAACTGGAGACGCTTTAATAGATTCCCCTGGCTCCTTGCTGTGTGAAAACGCAGCATGATCTATCAGCATAAATTCAGACTGCTTTTGGATTCTTTACAGCGCCCCATGTTGACCAAAGTTCTGAGTCATTTCAGCTTCATTATAATGAAATCAAAAAGCAAGCAGCTATGGCGACTTTTCACTATTCTGTAAAGATATGGTGATTTCTAAAGAGTATCACTGCTCAGTTGTGATCTTAAAATAGACAGAAGATAAGGATAAGGATTTTCTCCCAATCCCAGCCTGGATCAGGGAAGATGCTGATTAAAATGAAACTCAAGAAAGAAAGTATAAAAAAGGTCCCAGTGATTTTGCTTTCAAACGTAATTATTTCTGTCCAAGCTCCCATGATGTGCTAACCCACACTAAAAACAACACATTATCTAATTTAACTTCAGTTACTTAATGAAACTATTAAGTTTTGATGCTTCCATGATTTAAATGAAGCAAATTAACCAATGCAGTTTTTTCCACACATATTTGTAATAATAAAAAAATGTTTGTCATTGATATTGTTGGAATAATTAAGATTTCTTACACTTGATTTCAACACAGCAGTATAAAGACATTCTGACTGTAGTCACGCCAAGCTTATCTGATGGTGAAGTAGAGACACATTTGATCAGAGAAATGAGCCAAGCTGTCACACATACCTTGTGCTGTGAAATGATACATATCTCTATAGCTATAGGGTGTAAACTATGTCATGCAATTACAGTATGCATGTATTACGAGATTTAGACAGATGGATTGTTATACCCACTAAATCTACTGTCCTCCTCATTGGCAATACATACCACATAGCACTGAAAATGGAAAAGCCATATTTTGTGTTTCAAAAGAGTTATTTTTCGTCAGTTAGGCAGACTTCTTGTTTGTGGCAAAGAAAGGCAATCGGTTTCAAGAGATTGAGCTTCTTGAAAATGATTTCTTGGTACAGTGTGCATTGTTTGTTTTGCCTCAGAGTGTGGGTTTAACAAAACTTTATTTTGTTTGCTAGTGGGATGCGTAAAGATTCAGGAAGGAAGGAAACGAGACTGGCCCTCTTTCAACATTGGTGCATGGATCTATTCAATTGTCTCAAGATCAAGGTGTTGCTCTCAAGCTGGCGCCCACATTGAAATTACTTGGATTTAGCTCAGATCTAATTTCAACGTTGGCAATTGGATTAAGTAAAATATTGACTTGAGCAACGACAAAAGACTTAATGCAGATAGGATACTTTGTGTGGTGCATCACCAGTTGAATAACTGTCTTCATTGATCGTGCTTTGTCTGTGTGCAGCAGAGGATGGCAAGGATCAGTACGTGGAGGAGTCAGAGGTGACGTGCGAAACAAAACCAGATGAGTCATTTCCGCTACAAAAGCCTGTCACCCGTGCTAAACTAGAGGCCTGCACAGATTCACTTCAGGTACCACGCTGCCAGTAATCCATAATTATTGCCATTAATGTTCCTAATGTTACGCTGTCTACACAGTTACTTTTGTCATTGACCCTCTAAGAAGCTTCAAACATTATCAGTCCTGTGATTAGCATCCCTGCATCTGAAATTCATAAAGGAAATCTTGTTGCTTCAGGGAAAGAAACCAGCTATTTCCTCTGGGCTGTTTTTCCGAGATGGGAAAAAGCGTATTGACTACATCCTGGTTTACAAGAAGTCCAGTCCACAGGTGGAAAAGAGGTGCACCTTTGAGAAGAATTTACGGGCTGAAGGTCTAATGCTGGAGAAGGAGGTACAAATAAAAAAAAGTTTGGTTTTAGAAGACTTTCATTTCCTTGATCTCTCAGCTCAGTTCTCAAAGTCCTGTGTTTCTTTTTTTAATCTGAAAGCCCTCCTTGACGAACAACGACATCATGTTTGTGAAGGTCCATGCTCCTTGGGATACACTTTGCAAATATGCAGAGCAGATGAACATCCGAATGCCTTTCAGGTAACTGTAGTTAGATAAAAAAAAGATTAAGCTTTAAACTCTGGAGTCTGGAAAGTGTGATGCTCAGTTTTTTTTCAGTGGCTGGCAACTTCATCCAGTTTTTCTGACTTGTTTTTTTTTGTTCTTTAAGGAAAAAATGTTACTTTACGGACTCAAAGAGCAAAACCCTGGGCAGGTAAGTAGATATTAGGTATTGGATTATTTTTCTCTGTTGCTCTGTGGGTGCAGGAAGCTGGATGCTTCACTGCCTCTAATGAAATTCGTGAGCGGCACAGCTCCAGGGCTTGAGCCGTAATGTGAGCTGTGAATGCTGTTTTAAGACTAAAGATATCAGTCACCTCAGTGAGAAACTGCAACAGAGAAAGTTTGAGTCAAACCGTCATTGTGCTTTTTAAACCCAACCACTGAGTAAATATGAATTAGTCCAGGACCAATCAACCCTTTAAACAGACTGTTACTAAATAAACGGTATGTGTAAGGTCTGGGATTACATTTTAAATTGGAAAACCTGTGTCAGCACTAACTGACTAGTAGCAATAACTGAAATGGTTGGAGAGTCGTTAAAAATCATTGATTAGGTTCAGTTGACTGTTGCAGTGTTTGTTTAAATTAATGTGAAATAATTGAACTTTCCAACCTTTTCAAAAAGCACAGCATCCTGCACATCAGGCACATTGTTGAGAGTACAATACTGTAAACTTGACAGTGCTTTTCTATAAAAAAAAAACTTGTAATATTTCACCATGTAAAGTAAATGGAGCTGCACAGGCTGATTAGCATACTATTTTTAGAGAGATGCACTCGCGCTTTGATGTGATGTTCGAGAGACATCCAAGCTCTGCACAGGACTCCAAATTTGTTGTTAGACAACAAATCACTGAAATACTTTTTATAGCAGCATCTTTTCTTTGAACTTTGGTTAACATACTGCATGTGTATTTTAATTATGTGTAGTCTACAAACCCTCTTTTGCTTTAAAGTTACAATCTCGAATATCTCTGTTTCGTTTCTTTTGGTGCCACTTATGCGTTAATATCAGGTTTCAGGTTCAGGTTTTTGAATCTCACTTTCACTTGTTTTTGAATTTTCATCATCTGTAGTCATCATCCTCGTCTTTGTTTTTTTCGGCCATAGTAACTGTTTACTTGGGAAAAACATTAAGCCGATTCACACACAGGTGAGTTGTAGAGCGATTCTCTTGCGTTGGCACCGCCTACCCTCTCTGGCGGACCAACCACTGCTGGGTGATGGAAAACGTGCCACTAACGCGCCACTTCTGATTTTTCCCAGGAATGTTGCCACAGAAACCAAGCTCCAAAAAGATAGTTTATAAAGACAGTACCGTTCACGTATACAGGTGGTGGTGTAGAAATAGCGATTTCTTTTTACTTTACCCTTGCCCCGACGACTAGCGTTATAAGCTAATTAGCAGTTTGCGATAAAACTGGTCACATTCGATTAGCATGAAAACATATCCCAGAGAACGGTCGACTCGGTACACGTGTTATTAACACCTAGGTTCATTTTGCGCCGGATTTGTCCTTTAACTCAACATCTTCTGTCAAACTTTGAGCAGTTTGGGATATTTCACAATATATTTTTTGTGCTGCTTGTGCTCCTCTCACTGGTTTGAAGTGGGCAGGACTTAGTTGAAAAAAGGTGACGTCACAAATCTGATGACCGTTGTGGGCTTGTTCGTTTGTGTCACTTCATTGTCAATCAAATCTGGTGAAATCACACCCCAAAGTCCTGATAAAGCAGAAAAGATGAATTTATGACTGTTAAAGCTTTAGTGCGTAACTTTTTGATATTATTGAACGTCCGTTACATTCAAGCAATTGCCAAAATGAGTTGCTACAAAGCTAATTAAGACTATCAGCTCCACAACTCTCTCTGTATTTCTCAGTATGGCTGTGTTCAGAAGATTGTGTCGTCCGGTGACTTTCCCACGCAGAAGCTCGAGTGAAGATAATGACCTCTTCTGAAGAGTCCATCATGCTTTTTTAATCCTCCGTGTTCTTTTTGGCTACTAGCAACTGTGTGGAGGAGGGGTGGGGGCGCGATCACGGAAGGCTTGTATCATGTGGATGCGCCGACAGTGTTGTTGTCATTACTTTGAATTCCTCATGGGGGCGACAGAAACTATGCACTATAGCTTTAAATTCTTAATAAAAAAAACACCCTAATATGTTTGTCACTCCAGTGATGAGAGGTAACTGAAATGATGTTTGAACCACAGCAATGATGGCAGACATTTATGTGTAAGCTTTGGATGAGCCCTTGTAAAGCTTTGAACAGGCAACAGTTAGTGAAGTGTGATATTACTGGTCATGAAGGACTGCTGGTTTTTATCCATTAAACTGCAAACGTGGTGTGACTCATGTTACTTCCACCCATTGGCTCTGTTTTGAACAGAGCTTATAAATGTTTTTAACCATGCAGATTGATTTACTATATCAATAAATTATCACATATACATGCTGTAGTCAGTTGCACATCTTAAAGTTGAAGGTGTTCACAATATGGATTATATTGAATATAGATTATGTTATTTCACCTTAACATACATATGTACATAGAGGTAGCTACTAGGTCGTGCTTGGAAGAGACACACACACACACACACACACACACACACAAACACACACAAAGATCAGACAGACAAGAATCACTCGCCCACCTGTCCAACTGAGAACAAAGCACTTTTGAATCTTGTGTGAGAGTGATCTTAGTCATTATGAACAATGAGGGCTATTATGATTTCCTCAGAGCTCCTGCAGTCTTTTACTAAAAGAAAAATCTACCCGAGTAGTAAATAGGATTTATGTGTTTACTAATGGTCTGTCACTAACTCACGTCCCTGTAAAGCTGAACAAATGGGTGCAGGTGGTGACAGCTCCGTTGGGTTGATATCATAACTTTATGTACAATACCTGTCACCTTTACAACAACGTTCACTAAAAGCTCTCTGGCTATAGTTTGTTTTCACTCAGAATTCACATTTATATTTATTCAATCCATATCAGAGCGGAGCCTGACCTGAGACCTCTCCAGCAAATCTGGAGAGTGTGCTCTGTGATTAGTGCTAATGAGCAAATGTTAGCATGCTAACACAATGGTGAACATGGTAAACATTATACCGGCTCAACATCAGCATGTTAGCGTTGAAACTGTAAGGATGTTGGCGGTAGCATTTAGTTTAGTACAGACTGACAGAGCTGCTAGCATGGCTGTAGACTCCTATTAGTGTTTCTAT
Source organism: Gymnocephalus cernua (assembly GCA_023631565.1). Lineage (NCBI taxonomy): Eukaryota > Metazoa > Chordata > Actinopteri > Perciformes > Percidae > Gymnocephalus > Gymnocephalus cernua. The sequence continues at coordinate 24,314,601 of CM042431.1, read as the reverse complement.
TTCTTAAATTAACTAAACATTTAAAGGACCTACAATTTAGGAATTTAATATGTGCATGCCTTCAAACTTGAACTTAAATTATGACTGTAATATCAAGAAATAGAATTATACTTTGAGTGACTCTCAGGTTCAGGAATCTCGAGCAACGTGAAAATGAAAAACAATAGTCCACAGCGTGATTCCTGCAATGCGTGCATGTACTGTACATGCGTGTGTGTGTGTGTGTGTGTGTGTAAACTTGTTTTTAATGGTGTGAGGTGATGTACTTGTCAGGGTTGTGTTAGGGGAAAAGGTTCAGAGCCACTGTTTCAAATCAAAGAAAGCAATCTTCATGTTAATCTGTGCTATTAATCCCGTTTTCTCCGTGTGTCTGTGCAGCAGGTTTCATCTGAGATGTCATCAGATAAAAAGTTGGCTTCCCAGAAATCCCATGAAGCTTGACAAAGAGGCCTTGCCTGACCTGGAGGAAAGTGACTGCTACACAGCCCCCTTCAGCAGAGCACGGATGCATCAGTAAGGAGGGCGTGTACACAGTGCCACAGAAACTCAGTGTCACATAATGGCAGAGTCTGTATCAGTAGTGATAGCTGATAGTTATCCCGCTCAGTATCGCTCTGTCCCCTCTCATGCATCACATCCATTCATGTCCTGAGCTCTGGATGTGGAATTAGAAACCTGCAGTCTTGTATATTTTATAATTGTGAGTCAGAACCCTCACAATCAAGACAAGCTGATCATAAATAAGATATCGAAATACAACAACAGATGTGCATGAAATGATTAGATTTCTCTCCCATTCCTTCCTGTTTTTTCATTTTTATTTTGATGAAAGTTGACGAAACTTGAAGCCTTGACGTTTTTTTTTTTTTTAAATAACAATGCTGGAATGAACACCACAAATTTAATTTTAATGAGCTTTGCATTGTTTTGTGCTCAGCTCGTTAAATGCTGTAACTGGATGATATTGATATATTGTTACATGATGAATAACTGAAGGAGTGTGCTGTTACAGCTTCACTATCAACAATAGAGAGACCTTCTTCTCCAATTCCACCAGAAGCAGAATCCTCCATCATGTGCTGCAACGCACCAAGTATGAGGAGGGAAAATTAAAGATGGGTAAGGCACCACGCTTGCTGCTTTCTCTTCTTGCTCCTTACGTACTAAACAATATTTCTAGTAGTGCCACATTAGTGTCGAGGGATTTCCATGCTCATTTATATATAATAATGTACAAGGGACAGGGTTTAAATATTTTAGAAATAAATTGCTTGTATCTGTTCATTTTCTAGCTTAATTCCCCATTGACTTTACATGAATGCCAACTAGTGGCAAAGGAACAAAAGATACAATAAGTCTTTATTTTGTATCTTTGTATTTTCCTGCTAGTTGGTTTGTGTTTATTATGTCACTACTAAAACCATCAGGGGCGCCAGAGAAAGAGACTGGTTTTGCTGTTAATTTGGCATAATGCAGCGACGTTAAGGTAGTGTGGGGAGGGGGCGGGAATTGTGCCTTTGTTTGTTGTTTTGCTGTGGGATGATTAAATGTGGGCTGCTGCTTTTGGTGTCTGTTGTAGCTGAGCCTTCCTCTCCTTCTGGCTGTTTTTTTGGTATCAGCAGTTACCAAACTGCCTGTCTGCTCCCACATCTACTATCCTGTGTGCCGCGACATATTTTGCTGATTAAAGTTTGGCCTTGAAGTGCTGGAACAGATTTCAAGTTAATTTTTTAATACTGTTGACCACTCTACTTTCCAACAAATAAGATCAGGCCCGTAACAAGAGTGAACAATTCTTTTCAAATCCCCCCTTCCTTCTCCTGCTCTCACTATCTACAGTTTCAGTCCAGGGATGACAATGCAAATCAATGCAATATTGTCCTGTGGAAAATAATTTAATTCATTACTGCTTCATACAGTACAGTGCCTGCAGGCAATTAATTCTGTTTATTGTGATTTTACACCAAGTAAAAAAATGAAAAAGTGTTTGCAGCTATTTGAAATTCTAACCTGACCTGACTGTTTTAGGCTTGTATTGTGCTTGTTTAATGCACCGTGTCACATAATGCAACACATTGTCATGACTGTGGAAGAGTGGGTTTAAATGAATTGGACCCATATCTCAATCATGACCGGTACTGAATTTTAATGTGGCATCCTCATGCTTTTCTACAGTAGCTGGTATTTCTGCATCCTATGACATGACATAGTTTATTCTACTGTAGGTATCAACCGGTTATTGGGCAACAACACATATGAGGCTGCATTTCCTCCTCATGAGGTGAGAGGATTTTTATTTGTGCTGAAAAGCTGTTGAGATTTACAAATTTTCAAAACTGTTAAATTCTTCCTGTAATGGATGGTTCCCGACTCTTTGTCTCATCAGGGTGGTTACAAGAGCAGACACCCAATTAAGACGCACGGTGCCCAGAACCACAGGCATCTTCTGTATGAGCGCTGGGCCCGCTGGGGAATCTGGTACAAATACCAGCCTCTGGACCTCATCAGGTAATCAACACCGTGTCATGAGCTGTTTTTGGCCATGTAGGAGGACATTTTGGATGATAATGAGCCTTGTTCTGTCTTTGATCATATCCAGGACGCATTGTTTCAACAGAACATTAAGAGTTGCTCATCTCCCTGATTATAAAGATATCCAGGTTTCTGATTACAGTCCTGCCATCTGAACAAACGTGTTTATCGTTCACCAACATCCCAGTATGTCTGATATTTCCGAACTGCTGGAGTTTAGGATGAATCCACTTCAGTTTGTGGCTGCCTGTGCACTGCTGTGTTTTAGCAGTGTTTTTCTCTTTAGGGTGATAAGGAATAGCGTGTACACATTAAACAAACAAAATATAACATGTTAATTATTGAGCTTTAGAAATGCTGGTAGACTGATTTTTTTTTTTAACTTGGACAGAGCCAGACTAGGTGTTTCCCCTGCTTTCGGCTCTAATATATGTGTCAACCATCAGAGATTTTCATCAAACTGTTACCATTGTCTCCAGTTGTACTGTGGGAATGTTACAAATAAAGAAGCACGTCTGCTTTATGGCAATATATTGTATTTAAAGCAGCTTTAATCAATATTTTTTATAATAACTATCAAATGACAATGGCAAAGGCCTCACTCATAGTGATAAACTTAGTGTATCAGCCCTTATCCTGAAACAAGGAATCAGTTGCCTGATACAGCTAATTGCTACTGAGCTGCTTTACTGGAGGTGTGAAATAATGATAGTTGTGAAATATGTGCCTTACTCAAGGGCACCCTGACAGCTATGGTTTAGGAGGGAGACACAGTTATTGATTCATTTCACACCACAGCATTATACTGCGTGACCTTTCAGCCTAGTAGCCTCCCTAACCATTAAGCTACCAAAACCGCCCCAAAGTACACTAACTGCACACACAACATTACTGCAAGTGAACATGAAGCGGCCGAAATGGGTTTCCTCAGGAGGGTGGCTGGCGTCTCCCTTAGAGATAGGGTGAGAAGCTCAGTCATCCGTGAGGAGCTCGAAGTAGAGCCGCTGCTCCTTCACGTTGAAAGGAGCCAGTTGAGGTGGTTCGGGCATCTGGTAAGGATGCCCCCTGGGCGCCTCCCTAGGGAGGTGTTCCAGGCACGTCCAGCTGGGAGGAGGCCTCGGGGAAGACCCAGGACTAGGTGGAGGGATTACATCTCCAACCTGGCCTGGGAACGCCTCGGGATCCCCCAGTCAGAGCTGGTTAATGTGGCTCGGGAAAGGGAGGTTTGGGGTCCCCTGCTGGAGCTGCTCCCCCCGCGACCCGACCACGGATAAGCGGATGACGATGGATGGATGGAACATGTACAGGTTTAATAAACAGTCAGCACAGTTTATTGGGGAATTTTGACCACACTGTTTCCCCGTCTCTCTTTCAGGCGGTACTTTGGTGAGAAAATCGGTCTTTACTTTGCGTGGCTGGGCTGGTACACCGGCATGTTGATCCCTGCCGCCCTGGTTGGAGTTTTTGTCTTCCTCTATGGTCTCTTCACTATGGACTCCAGCCAAGTCAGGTCAGTTCCCACAATCTGCATACCATATAAGATGCACACTACTCCCTTGATATTGATATTAATGTAGAATGTGTAATTTAAAACATGTATTTTCTTGATTGTTGCTGTCCTTTCGTGATTTATTGCTTCACCAGTAAAGAGATTTGTGAAGCCAACACCACCATCATGTGTCCTATGTGTGAGGAAACCTGTGAGCCGTGGACACTGAGTGACAGTTGTGTCTACGCGAAGGTCAGTGCTGTTCTGGTATTCATCTGTAGTCACAACATTTCAGTATGTTAGAGTTTCTCAGTCTCTTCTAGCGTGTTATAAAGTTGTTACAAACATTTTTATGTCCAAAAACTCTCATTACCATAAACTATAGAGTTTAAAAGTTGTCTTTTGAATTAGAGTATGCCATTATCACAGAGATCTTGGAGGTCTAAATGGATTATATTGAAATAATGATGTATTTGAAAAATATTTCATACAGTTTCTATTGAAGATATAGAAACAAAAATATATATTTTAAAGGCTTGGTTAGACATTTTTTGAAATACACTTGATTACGTTCTTTACTTGCCAAGAGTTGAGTCAGAAGATCAACACCACATGTATGTCCATTAAATATGAAGCTACAGCCAGCAGCCGATTAGCTTAGCTTAGCATGAAGACTGGAAACAAGCCAACAGCTACCCTTGCTCTGTCCAACCATTTTAATTACTATTTAGCATTTGTACAGGTCATTTTTTGTACAGATTAAATAAACGAGATATAACACATATAACACATGAATTAGTGAGCTTAAGATGTGCTACTAGCCAGATTTGTTACCTTTGGACTGAGACAGGCTAGCTGTTTTGCCGTGTTTCTAGTCTTTATGCTAAGCTAATTGGCTGCTGGCTGTATCTTCAAATTTACCATATAGATTTGAGAGTGGTATCAATTTTCATAACTTACTCTCTGGAAGAAAGCAAATAAGCCTGTTTCCCTAAATGTCAACTATTGCTGTAAGAAATGCTTCATGTGAGGCCCCAAACTCAAGGATGAGAAACTCTGAAGTACTGTGTTGACACAAAGTCATGACATGCATTTGACCAAAGTGAAGCTGTTGAAATTGAAAATATATCAAAGTCATAATTCAGTTTCATGCCAACATTTCAGGAAGCACTTTTTCAGAGCAGCCCTTCATGTGCTTGTGTTTCTAGGTGACCCATCTGTTTGATAATGGCGGCACTGTGTTCTTTGCCATCTTCATGGCTATTTGGGGTAGGTGGAGGCTGTTTTTCTTTGTCCCCTTTTCCTAATTTTGCGAACACTTGTTGTATTATATCAACTGTGTGCTTTGCTTGATACATACCCTTTTGGAATTCAAATCTATTTATACAATAGTGTGTCAGTGCTCATTCTTCCACTTTCCTCTCAACTCCTCCAAACATATTAAGCAATTCAATACAGTAAACACTGTGCAGTGCAAATACAGAAGATCTTCACTCTTTAATACATTTGTCAGTACAATAAATCATTGGCAGGTTCTTCTGATTGAACATCTGCACTTGCACTCCCAGTGCCGTCCTGATGTAATTAGTAGGATAATTAAACATTTCTCCAGGGGAGACGGTATCATTCGGCTGTAGAACTGCACCATGATAGCGGTATATTGCAGCTATGGTTCCCACAGTTATAATATATTGGTAATGTAGAGTGTGAGCAGCGTCTGGCCCAGATCCATCTATCTGCCAGCGTGGTAAAAAATCACCTGTGCCCAAAGGGAACACTTGGCACATTGTGTTCTGTTTTGAGCTAAATGAAGGCCAAGGAGAGCCAGAGAGCCAAGGGAGGTCCAGCCGTGCTCGCTGGCTGAGGTCTGCAGCTCTGAACCCTGCTTTTGGCATTGTAGACCAAAGTAACAGTACTGCGCCACTGAGTGAGTGCACTCTAGGTCTGCTGTGTGTAAGCGTGTGTGTGCGAGGTAGAGATGAAAAATTGGTTAGCCCAAGGGAGCGAATGTAGGCATCTGAGAAGGCTGCTTTTCTCTCTCTTGAAACAAAAGTGGGTCAAGCTATATTAAACTTCAACATCTTTAACAGCAATCAAAGTTTTTCTGGAGCTTTTTAAGGTCACAATTTATTTGTGTTTCCCAAATTCATCTTCATCGCTGGAATCATTTAGTTTTACTTTTAATGTATTACCAAATTACATATGGGGCTGAAACTAACAATTAGTTTAATTAGTATCAATTAATCTGCTGGTTATTTTCTTGATTAAATGGGTAGACTGAAAGATGCCACAAAATAGTAAAAATGTCCAAATGCCCAAAGTGATTGTGAGAGCAATTGCTTGTGTGGTCTCACCCACAGTCTAAAACCATAAAATATCCACTCTACTATAAAATATGAAATATGAAGAAATGCATCTGGAACTGAGTAATGTTTGGCAGTTTTGCTCGAAAAATAACTCAATTATTAAAATAGTTAAGGATTATTTTCTGTTCATTAACTGACTCTTTGTTTCAGCTCCAAACAAATGCAATATGTTCAGATGTAAATTAAAAAAAAAAAGAAAAGAAAAAAGAGAGCTGTATTAAGGCTGCACAGCACTGATCGAATACTCATGTCACTTTTCCACACGTTCCTCCCGCTGCAAGAAAATCCCACATGTGTAATATGTATGTCTAATGAAAACTGACAAAAGGGCTGAATCAGTAGTATAGTGTTACATTGTGCTGTCCATCATAGATCATACAGTACATTATTGCACTCTTCTTTTCCACTGACTCCTAGATGAGGTCCATCTGTCACTGCCTAACTGCACTTATACTACAGATTTTCCCACATATATTGAACCACATAAATGTTGATTTTGAAGTGTGCGTGCCATTCAGCCTGTATATAAGCCTTTATTCCCTGGTGTTATGTATCTGTAATAAACAGGAACACATGCAAAGTCTCGACAGAAAAAAATTACCAACAGCTCAAGTCACAACAGAGTCTGACACAAAGGAAACAATGCCTCCAGAGTGAATTCTGCCCACGGAAAGCTTCACTTTTGAAGTCTTTCTTTTAACACAAAATGGAACTGTCCTCACAAAGACACAACTTGGGGGGGTGGGGTGAAATATTGTACAAGTAAAGCCTACGCTGTTGCCACTTTTCTTGAACTTCTCCACAGAAACAAAGCAGTCTGTGAACTGATGGCTGTAATCAATTTCTATAATAACCCATGCACGTCATTGCAGCCTGTGTTTCACCCAGGATGTCTGGCCGCAATGTGGTGTTTTTGGTTCTGCATTGTGTCCACAGTGAATGGCCCATACTGTGTGTTACATATCAAAGTTGATCAATAATATGGTTGATTCCTGATCCCCTCTGCAGCCACAGTATTCCTGGAGTTCTGGAAAAGGAGGAGGGCAGAACTGACTTATGACTGGGATCTCATCGATTGGGAGGAGGAAGAGGTACATCAGCAATATCCTCAAATAAATAAATCAAAAACCATTTTATTAACTCACAATTTTAGTTCATGTAGCACATCTTCTCCTGACACTGCTTATGTGATATAAAAAGAAGAAGAATACCCAGTTCAATAGTTAATACTGGATGTGTTGTGAATCAGGAGGAGCTGAGGCCTCAGTTTGAAGCCAAGTACTCCGGGGTGGAGAGAGTCAACCCCATCTCTGGCAAGCCCGAGCCTTTCCAGCCCTTCACAGACAAACTCAGCCGGCTCATGGTGTCTGTGTCCGGAATATTCTTCATGGTAAACCCTTTGATCTTTGAATAATCTCCCCTTTTGGGATTCAGGCTCAGAGTGAGATCACCGTTATTTTGTGTGCCACCTTTTGGAGCGTTTATGATGTGCAAGCAGTGGCATAACATCTCCCCCTGCTGGATGATAACCATATTGAGAGGAAATGGTGGATTTGGCCTTTCTGACATGCCTAATTTCTCCTGTTTAACGATTACATTTGAATAATGAGTGTTTACCTAAATAGTAAATTTTTCTTAATCAATCGGTTTTCAATTTAATGCTGCACCGTAGTTCATTATCAGATAAAACCTCTACAACCTAAACTGAAGTGTTCATCTCTCACACACACACACACACACACACACACACACACACACACACACACACACACACACACACACATATATATATATATATATATATATATATATATATATATATATATAACATCCCCTTCTCTATACCTCCTTCTCTCTATCATCTCTGTTTAGATTTCCCTCGTTCTGACAGCCGTGTTTGCCGTGGTGGTATTCCGTCTCATTGCCATGGAGAAGTTTGCTTCCTTCAACTTGCATTTTGTGAAGAAAAACTGGCAGTTTGCCACCTCTGGCACCGGCGTCTGCATCAACTTTATGATCATCATGTCTCTCAACGTGGTGGGTGTTTGGACAAGCATCATCTGGCACGTTTACATATTCTGTCCAACAAATGTTTAATGAAACATTTCATTCTTTTTTTTGTTTTTTGTTGTTGCTGAGATTCCTGTTTGCCTCTCTTTTTCATGATCATTACCCTCCTCAACATTTTCCCTGTTGATGCTTATGAGTACTATCATCTTGTCAGGTCTATGAAAAGGTGGCCTATCTGCTGACAAATTTAGGTGAGCGTTGTCCACATGCTGCATGCATTTATACCTTTATTATCTTTTGCCTCCCAGATGGTTGGGTAGCATTTATTTTCTCCCCTATTCACCCCAAATTACCCCTGTTTCTCCCTCCTCAGAGCACCCACGGACAGAGTCTGAGTGGGAGAACAGCTTTTCTCTGAAGATGTTCCTGTTCCAGTTTGTAAATTTGAACAGCTCCACATTTTACATCGCTTTCTTTCTCGGAAGGTAGGCTGGCTGCCATGAACTCTACAGTTCCTGTTTACAGTGAATTTAATGAGTGATTGTGCAAAGATGTTTTGTTTCAAACTCCCATGTCATGACATCTGCCAAGAATCCTTTCCCTTCTCACTGTATAGTTATTTTTTGGACCTAATGTTTCAGCATTTGCAAAAACTGCTTTGACTTGAAATGTAATCAAGCTGTGGTTTATCGGACATAATTAGCACCCTTAAGTGTCTTTTTTTCATGCTCGGACTTTATTAGTTTCCCTCTGATTGAATTTTGCAGCTAATGTTGCCAATCTTAATCTGTTCAGGTTTGCTGGCAGGCCTGGAAAATACAATAAACTCTTTAATCGATGGAGACTGGAGGAGGTGAGTGCAATTAGGCATCCCCATAAGTGGGCTGATTATTGCCTTCTGTTTTAGGATATATTTAGAGTTGTCACGTAATTCATCTTTCTAATGATCCGCCTGTATGTTAATATGTGAACCATTAATCTACCACATAATTACTGGGATTTTAAATTGTAATTATCAAAAAATGAGAATGGAATGAGTTTTGTCTCAGGATTCACTCATGGCTTTGAATTATTGGGCATGAAATGTGGATGTTACAGTTGAGCTATTTCAATATATTTTTCCTCAGTGTCACCCGAGTGGCTGTTTGATTGATCTGTGCCTGCAAATGGGAGTCATCATGTTCTTCAAACAAATCTGGAACAACTTCATGGAGCTCGGTTATCCGTAAGTAATATTTTATCATAATCATGTGGCTCTTTCTCTATGAACCATAAATGCCACATGTAATTCCTATTGCTGAAAATTCAAGTGATTGGCAGTTTACAAACCTTATGTAATATCGGTGTAGTCTTTTTTTATTTTGTCCTTTAGCTCATTAACATATGAAAAGGCTTTTCTCCTGCAGAAACACATCAAATTCTCTTGTGTGGGGCTTAGTAAAAGGCTTCCTGCAGTGCTCAGTGAATTGTCAGAAATAAATGCTTTGAGTTGACAGTTAGCTACTTGCTACGTTTTCAGCTTGCTGCAGAACTGGTGGTCTCGTAGAAAGATGAAGAAAGTAGGTGGTGGAGGGCAGAATGTAGAGAATAAAGCCCAGCTTCCGCAGTGGGACAAAGACTGGAATCTGCAGCCGATGAACGCCCATGGACTGGTGGATGAATACCTTGAAATGGGTAAAACATTACACTCTTTGTGAGTGTTATATCTGTCTGAAGAGGGAAGGAAAACATTCAGGTATTCAAGTATGTACTTCTCAACTCTGGCAACTTTGTGCCAGAGTTGAGATGGACATCCTCTGAAGTTCATCCAAACGGTTCTTTTATCCGCAGTTCTCCAGTTTGGCTTCACCACCATCTTTGTAGCGGCATTCCCGCTGGCTCCTCTCCTGGCTCTCCTCAACAACATCATTGAGATTCGTCTTGACGCCTACAAGTTTGTCACTCAGTGGAGGAGACCCATGCCTGCTCGAGCCACTGACATAGGTCTGCCCCCACACCCCCCTCTATGTCTCTCACACACACTGATGGATGTATTTTTAGATCAAAGCCACTTTTCCAACAGTAAAACATTGTGGAAACCAAACATTTTCGATCCTACAGAGATAGATATGTTCCCATATCTTCTGCGTCTGTAACACCATATGCTGCACCTCGCCTTCTCCATATGATTACAAACACCCTCCAACTGCCATATAATATGTGACCAAATGCTTCTTGTGGCATGTTGCCCTGTAATTAAAAGAACAATCCAGCCTGAAACATTTAAAATGTCTTTGGTTGTAATGAACACGTTATATTTCAGTCACACAGAATCAAAGAGAAAAGCTCCTTTGTAGGTTTAAGTGGACATTTAAGGATCATACAGAGACTAATGCAGAAAAGGTAGAGAGATGATGATTCTCCACTGACAGTACAGTATTATAAAGCAGCCAAAAAACATGCTGTATTTTGAGTAACACAGTTCACAAACTATTTGGTTATATGCTTGTTTATGCGTGTATATATAAACTAAATGTCCTTTCGCCATCTCAGTAGGCTGTTGAAAGTCATTCTGGTAAATTATTAACTGAAGGGTAGAATTTTTCTTTTCAGTTGTTTATCATTATCTTCTGGTTAATGCACTTTGTTTCATCTATAAAAGGCTTTGCAAGCCACACAGAACTTCAGTTAAAATGTGTTGTAGATGAAGTCATGCAGGTTTATAAACGCTTTACTGAATGTCTTCTTTTACACTTTATAAAGTCGTGAAAAATGTGTATTCTCCTCTTGTGTGACTGTCAGGTATCTGGCATGGAATCCTCGAAGGTATCGGCGTGCTGGCAGTCATCACTAACGCCTTCGTCATCGCCATTACCTCAGACTACATCCCCCGCTTTGTTTACGCCTTCAAATATGGCCCGTGTGTTGACAAGGGACACCACCATGAGGATGAGTAAGCACTACATATAATGTGTAAGCTTTAGATACATCCGGCTTGTGTTATGGTCTGATAGCTTTTCCTTCCCTCCCTCAGGTGTTTGCGAGGCTACATGAACAGCAGCCTGTCTGTGTTTGACATGAGTGAGACGAAGAACAGTAGCCAGTTCATATACTGCAGGTACAGAGACTACAGAGCGCCGCCGTGGAGCTCAGCGCCGTACGAATTCACCCTGCAGTTCTGGCATGTCTTGGCTGCCAGGCTGGCCTTCATCATCGTCTTTGAGGTCTGTCAGCATTTCTTTTTTTGTGTGTTTACCAGCAAAACTAAATCCCCCTGTTTTTTTTACTTTAATTAAAAATGAATATTAATTGATGTGCTGTCCATGTTAAATTAAAACCTCACAAATCTTGCTGCTGCGCTAGGTTGAAGAATTTCACACAAAACAAACACAAAATCAACCCCTAAATTTCATGGTGGTCCAGCTAAACAAAAGGCGTCATGTTTTTGCCCTGACAACGCTGCATTGTGCAGTGATTTGTATAGTGAGAAAAACTGGCATACCATCCACCTATAAACATGACAGGGCCCATAAAGTTCTTTATTGTGGTGAACACCGTGTTAATCTTTGCGTGCTTATTCAATTGTGCAGCAAATACTGGCAACTAAAACGTGTCAGTCCTGTGGAAGGTAACTCATAAATGATTCATGTTTTTTCTCAGCACCTGGTGTATGGGATCAAGTCCTTCATAGCATACCTCATTCCGGACATGCCGAAGGATCTCTGCGATCGTATGAGGAGGGAAAAGTACCTGATGCAGGAGATGATGTACGAAGCAGAACTGGAGCACCTGCAGAAGGAGAGGAAGAAGAACGGAGGGCGTTATCACCACGAGTGGCCTTAGCTTTTACCCCCATGTCTCCGCTACACGCTGCACAGCCCTCAACTCACAGGCACAACCTCCCCCTGCCTGCTTATTTATTTTATTTTAACTTTGAGAGTCAGGCTTCACTCGGCTGATTCTGTACACCAAAGACACCCTCTTCAGTAACCAGATCCTCCCCCAAACCTGTCTGGCTTCAGGCTCTGAACCTGACCACTCCCTCGCCATCTGTTCCATGTCCATGTTTCTGGCTCTGACCCTCTCCTGCCCACCCTAGCCCATCCCTCACCTGGCTTCCTCCATCAGGTTCCTCTTGGGTCTGTGCTGTGTCATGGCTTCGCTGGGAAAACCTGTGCAATTGTAATGTTTACTATGCAGATCAAGGGCTGCAGATCACCACTGTACCCTTTTGGCACCCATCCTGTACTCTCTCTGTGTGGCAGCTAGCACTCCGCTTTGACTCTTCTTGGTGCCGCTCGCATCATGGCCGTGTTTTTCCTTATATGTGGCAGAGGTACCATGGCACTTAGCGTTTCTTGTTGCAAAAGAGATTCTGGGGATGTGGCTACAAAATACAATGGACACTGTTTTTGCAAAGCGACTGTATATTGCCCTTGAAGCATGCTGATTAATATTTGCGGCAAGAAAGAAATAACAGCATTCATCGTGGAGGATGTGAACATCCATTCAGAAAATTTGTCAAAGAATTATCTATGAAATTATATAAAGTGCATGGTAATATTGTTTTGTACCTTTTGACAGATAAAGTCCCTGTCTTGATGCCTGGTTCACATGTGTCCGTACTCGATGTGAGCTGTGTGTTTATTTGTTTGTGGTACTACTGAGCTTGACTGTCTTGAGTTGAGGAAATGTGAACTTAGTGTGATTTGACTGTGCCTACAGTTGTGCGCACCACAATTGTGTCACCAACATCACGTGTGCCTGTTTGTGCTGCACGTGCTTTTTTAAGTGCAAGAAATATTCTCTCTCATGGTTCTAATGTGTGATCTTCTGTAAACTCTCTGAACTCTCCTGTAAGGATTTGTTTTGGATGTGAGTCACACCACAGTACCACAGTACCTGCTTGGGTTTCAGCCAATGGCTCTGAAACACAGTATACGTTGTAACATGACTCCCATCATGAACAATGTATACACTTGCATGCAGGAGCCACAAATCTGCTCTTCCGTGCTGCGCTCGCAGCCTGTTTTTCATTTGTTGTTGGAAGCCCTGAAGCGTGGTTGAAACTTGGATCACTTAGACATACCTGTGGCTTGGATGTTCAGCTTGCAAAGAACATCCAACCACTGTTTCTCGCTCACATAGTACACCAACATACTTCAGTTCTAGTCCTTTGCTAAGCACACGGTCAGATGCGGTTTTGGCTGCTTCCTGGCCTTTACTGATGTGAAACTGAAAAATGAGTTGTTTTTTTTTAAATGTCATAGTCATGACCTTTTATTGTGGTCAGTTCTGATGTCATGGGGCAGCATGTGTCTGGGAACTCAGGAAAACTGAGCTCAAACAGCATGAGCGACGCATCCATCTGTGAGGCTGAGTCAGAATCATAACTATTTCCTGATTCATTCATGTTGAGATAGAGAGTTGTGAAGTGAACAGTATTAATGAGGGGGTTTCTATTTTCTAGGTCAGGGGTCTTCAACGTTTCTTAAGCCAAGGACCCCTTAACTGAACGAGAGACGGAGCAGGGACCCCCTACTACATGTATTGTATAAAATTAACGTGTAGGGCGGCCTAAAGCCTTTATACTGTACATACCTTTTTAGTCCATAGAATACTAAGCTATTAAAATAGCCTAATAAGGGTTGGCATGATTTCATAAATCATGTTTTATTGTTAAACATAGATGTGACGCAGTGAATCCTTAGGATTAACTATGGGATCTGTGGATGGCCTTAGCGACTACCTTACCTATAGGCCAATAAGCGGTGGGATTCATATTTGATAATAATATGTTGGATTCATGTTAAGACTTTTTAAGTTTTGAAAACCTTTAAAAATTTAACAATAATTTGGAGGCCCCCCTGCATTGACTCTGAGGAGCCCCTGTTAAAGATCTCTGTTCTAGGTGATGAGAACTTTAACGTCGGCCCAAGGGCTTCAGTACAGATCATGTTGATCATGTGATAGTTATTAGGATTTAGTAAACATGAATCTAACAACTGAAGATAACGAATATAACTTCCCTGAATGCATTGCACAACGCTGAAATTTATTTCTCATTTTACAAGAATTGTACATTATTTAAATGTATTTATTTATTTTGCTGTTTTCTGTATAAACATTTTATGATGTATGTCATTTTTTTATACCTTTTTTATTTTATGCTGTCAGTATGAGTTCACCTGTTTTCACCCTTAGATAAACAAAGTAATGTCCACATTTCTCAGGTGTCTTCTGAATGTTTTATATTTTGTAAGATGCAATTAAATGTGTCCTGCTTTTTAAGACCTATACTTTTGCACTGCAGTAAATCTGCATGGCTATAGTGCACACTCAGTTAAAAGCATGTTTGACTTTTCATTGCATAATCACAGAAGTATATTAGAGCAGATCAGAAATCACACAGTTCAAAATGGAGACATATGATGCAGGTATGAAGTAATGATGCTTTCACAGTGTTCAGTCAATTGATCGTAATGAGTTAATTCACAATTTTTAAATCTCATTCCAATATTTAGAAAACTAGTCCAGGTTTTCAGGATATCTTCTCCGCTATGTGAACATTGAAAATCTATGCATGTTGTTATCCTTGAGTTTGAACAGATGCAGATGTAAATTTGTACTGTAAAGTATGCATGACCTAACGTCTGCTTTGGGCAGACCTAACTTCTGTAAAAAGTTGTTAAACATATCACCTCCCTTTTTCGGTGTTGATCCCTTTTGGAGGCCTGGACAAGACATAATGTTTCTTGATGTGGCAGAATTGTAAATTGTAAAGAGTATTTTCTAAATAAAAGTTTGGACTCCAGACTTATTTATATAATCTGACCTCAGATTGCTCTTTGAACACTCAGTGGGAATTCAAATTATGTTTACCCTCTAACAACTGACGTGTTTAACCTAAAAGGATAGGGGTAATTTCATGAATGAATTTGGCCTTGGATGTTTGACTTAACCAGCCACTAATCTTTTTTCTGTTATTATCTCCTTTCTGAGAGCATTGGTTGAACTTCTCACTAACACAAATGCTGCACAGTGGTGGCTGCTGTTGGCGATAGCACAATATGGGTATTGCATAATAAGTAATAATGGCATGACCTTGCACATCTCTGCAAATATAGCAGTCTAGGGAGGGATTAAGCTTTCTGTTCCATGCTATGCCTCCTAATAGGATTGTGCTTGAACAAGTCATGTACTTGACGTGGAAGCACAGTGATGTTAAATTTAAATGTACAGTAGGGTGGTATCATACGTGACATGAAGTGTATCAATAACATTGTTTACTTCGTTCCTGTTTACATGTAAAAACATACTGAAATGTATAAAAAATAATGTAACATAAAATAATTTGGATATCACTCTTTTCTGTAATAAATCATGGATTGTATCTTTTAAGTTAAATCTGGTCTCTTCATTTGTGTTACTGTTATGATATAAACAACAGATAAACAGCCTCTGGGCCTGGCTGATATCATCTTCATGACTGTCCACGTTTAACTAAATCTGCTGACGGAACAAACCAGAGCACAGCGGAGAGCAGAGATTGTTTTCTTTTTTTCCCCCTGCTATTATCACAAACCACACATCTTCTGGCCAAAGAGAGTTCATATAACATAACGTGTTTCTATCACAAACCTATTTGAGTAATGTAGGATTTCCCCACTATGACCGTTAACTGCCACTGCTGCTCAGCCTTCACTTCTAACTTCTTTTTTCGCTCATGTCATGAAATCTAAACACTCCAGAAGAAACACAAAATGGTTTACTTTGAGCTCTGATGACAAATGTTTGATACTTTAATTATTTCCTGTGTTTGTTGAATGCTCACACCAAGATATTTCCTTTCACCTCTTTGACCAACATACTGCCCTAAAAAGCCACTGATGGGTCCTATAATGAAAATATATTTCTATCTTGATGCCATCCCATATAAAGGGAGGTAGCTGTTGCGTGGTACTGGAAAACTTTGAAGGGGATGCTGAAGAAGTATAAGTGTAGGCAAAGTCTGTGCAAACAATATGGAATTTATGAAAGCTTCAAATTGCGGAAAAGAGGGAATAAATCAAACTTAAAACCTGCAGCATCACTGCAAGCTGCCACCTACCATCCTACAGTGGTGAAAAAAAGAAGCCTACTCAAACACTTACCTTAAACCTACATTGTGTAATTTTTTGAGTCGATTCTTAGCAAAAAAAACTTTGTTCTTTCACAAATATGTGCTCATTCATGTGTAGTTACTTCCACCAACTAATCAAAGTATTCTCGTAAGCACAGAATCTGCCATTCAGAATCATTCAGAATACATACGGGCGAGCCGCTCGAATGACGGCCGCCATGTAGCGCCTCCATCTTTAAAATACTTTAGCCAAAGAGGGACATACCTCCATCTTTCGCACTTTTAGACTCAGTGGCACCGTGACGAATGGCAGCCGGGAAAAGAGAATTAAAACGACAGACAAAGCAACAAGACCAAAGTTAATATTGGAGTGGCTAGAACAGCTGCACACGATGTAAACGATGGAGAAATAATTTTGGGTTCAGCCACCGTAGGAGTTGAAACACGCTCGGAATATTAAGGTCTAGAAAGTAATATTCAGTTGGTTGTCATATACAATTTCACTGCTAGATGGGAGAAATTCTTACACAATGTAGGTTTAAAGCGTAACTCTAGCAAAAATGCAACCTAGGGTCTTTTTGTGAATGTACGTGAGTCAAATTTTCGTTTAAAAGCATATTTAGGACGGAAGCACCACTTTTAAGATTGACCGTATTCTCGTTTTTAGGTCGAATGGCCTTTTGAATGGGAGAGCTAGGGGCACTTTTATGCTAGCCTCAAAATAGCTATTTTTAAAATGCTTAAAAGGCTCAACACAACTTTGCTCGAAGGATCTCCAGGGGCGCTGGTGCACAAGGGATATACTAAATCTTTTGCTACTTGTTTTGATATTGACTCGTTTTGACTGCCGAGATGGCAGCGACCGGAAACAACAAGAGCTAGGGTGAGTTGTTCAAAACATTTCTTTTTAGTAAACTCTGTGCCCACAAAGAATGTTCTCAATGCTTGCGTTAATGTGTAGAGACCCTGGAGATACTTCAAGCAAAGTTTCATGTTGTGTCGAGCCTTCTTAGTGTTTAAAAATAGCTATTTTGAGGCTAGCATAAAAGTGCCCCTAGCTCTCCCATTCAAAAGGTCATTTGACCGAAAAACGAGAATACGGTCAATCTTAAAAGTGCCGATTCTGTCCTAAATATGCTTTTAAACTAAAGTTTGACTCACGTACATTCACAAAAAGACCCTAGGTTGCATTTTGGCGAGAGTTACGCTTTAAGTAAAAGTAACATTACAACAATGTAAAAATACTTCACTACAAGTAAAAGTCCTGCATTCAAAAGCCTCACAGAATGAGACCTATTATCAGCAAATCTACTCAAAGGATCAAAAGTTCTTGTTCTGCAGAAAAAGGACCACTGTAACTGATAAGTTATATTACCTCTCTCTTTTTGTGACATACTGTAGGAACAGGAACAAACTAAACGGGGACCAACACCTAAAAACATCGCTCCATCATTCTTCAAGTTTTCAAAAATTCCACTTTAATGATTGAACATGAAGAAAACTGTTCATGTTAGGAAAGAGGGAGGGGAGCAGCCACATACAGTATCTGCTCCCCACAAAAAGAAAGATGCTCTGGTTCAACATTAAATGTATTCTCCAGCTCAGTTTCACATAGCAGCAGCAGTTGGGGGCTTTCTGCAGGGCGCCAAAGGTAATCCTGTAGGACTGTCCACCAATAAAAGGAGCAGCATTATTCACATTTTGAGCAGAGTGGTTTTCCAGAGACATAATTACAACCACAGTTTTATATATCAGTTATGTTAACCACTCTCCCTCGTGTACAGACTGCAGACATTTGAGCACCTCCAGCTGACTGATGTTATTCATATAGCAAAGATGTACAGTGCAGGGTAGGGAGGTAATCAGTGGGGCTGCTGAGACTGGCCATAAATCCAATGGTACTGAGGTGTAAACAGGGAAGCCAAGGATGACCAAGGGGACAAAGGAGTCACACAACTGGCGTCCACAAATTCATCAGCTAGCTGGGAGCAAAGAATTGCTTCCAACATTATAGAGGGAGACATTCATTACTCTACAACCTGTATTGAATTGAATCTTTTATACAGAGATCTGTTTTCACCACTGCAAACAACAAACAGTATGATGAGCAGAGTAAGAAGGGACTAACTCCTGGGAAGCGAGGAACAAACACTGAACTGCTCTCTAAAAGTGTTAAACACATTATGTCATATTTCTGACGTTATGTGAAGAAAATTCTGCATATATCCGTATATCACAATCAGTGTCTAAGCCTGGAAGGAGCTGTGTCTCTGGATTATGGGCTGATTGAAATACTGTGGACGTGCCTCCACAGGAGAGGGACCAAGACACACGTCGTCTCTCAGAGTTGGTGTCAAAGACGAGAGCAGAGAGAGTAATTTGTCATCAACATTGTTCCATTTAAAAGCAGGGACATGATGAAAACATCCACTTTCATTTGCACTTTTGAATTAACACCTGTAACCTTCAGTGGGTTGATTTCCAGTGGATCCATTTGTAGTGCTCCCACTTTCCGTTTGTGACCTTATTGCTTTTAAACAATGGTGAGTGTGTGGGCTTCTAAAAGCATCATCATTCAGCTGTGGTTTGTGTGTGTAGGAAGAGAAAGGGAAAACATACTACTAATTTGCCCACAGACATACAGATTTTGGTTTAGCTCTTTAGTCCTGAACTATTTTTCCTTGGATTTATTCTCTTTCTACCTAAAATCATTCCTTCATTTCAAATTGAGCATTTTTTTACTACATCTCCTCAAAATGTTATCCATCTTTACCAAATTTGACACAGAATATATTTGCTTTGTTAAATATTCCATGGGATTTTCTTGCATGGAAATGTTGCCAAATTGCTCATTTGACAAAACTGACACAAAAGCAAAGTTTTTCCAAAGGTTATGGCCAAATAGGTAATTATTCAAATTTAAACAAGAGGTTTGTGCTCTCTGGGTGCTTTCTTAAATTGATTGTTGAGAGGTAGATTCCTCTAGAACCTTGTTTTATTGAAGGGCTACATAAATAAACCACGCTTCACTGTTACTGAGTAAAAGAGTGTCTGAAATGATGTTGGAACATTATGGTTTACTGTGAGACTGTGACTCTGCTGCCTATCTCTGCAGCCTCCCACACAGCCTGCAGGCCCTCAACCCTCCTGCTCCCTCAGTTCAGCACTGTGAGGAAACACATTACCACCATGTGAAAGGCATCTGTCCAAACTGCAGCCTTCAGGCCTCTGTACACGCACACACACACACACACACACACACACACACACACACACACACACACACACACACACACACACACACACACACACACACACACACCCTCCCAACTTTGATAAAATTATTATTTGTTGTCACATCTGTTGCTGCATCTGCTTTCAGGCAGCTTTGCCCTCCAGTGACCCGGCCGCTCTGCTTTGGAGAGCCGCTCAGTTTACTCTATCTGTGTTTATGTTGAGAGGCGCTGTATTTATTCAGGTGTGTTACTGAAGAAGAAACAGGGAACGGCTGCATGCCAGAAAGCTTCAAGCTGTCTTTGCTTGTATCCTTTATTCAACAGTGTGTTTAGCAGTATAACAGTATTTTTCAAACAGACATAAAAAAAACATATTTCCCCACACTTATTCTAAAGTGCAATTGCAAAATCTTTCCAAACTTTATACTGAATGTTAATGGGGTTTTTTTTACTTTTATTTTTGACCCCCTTGGTGACCTTTAAAATCTCTCATGAACTACTAACTGTTGATGATTAAAACGTCAAAGATAAATTCAATACAAGGGGCAAACTGTGTCAAATGTAGAGTCCTAAACACTGAATAATCAATATTCTTATATTAACAATCAGTCAACTGATGTATGTGATGTGAATGGGTTATTTATACTGACAAACCCACAGAGAATTTTGACTTAACACATCTCTCAGCTCATTGTTTTGGTTGTCTGACCCACAACTTTACTGTTTAGTTTTGCTGCTCTAATCAGGGTCATATCCAGCCATAGCAGGCAGCTCTTCTAAGTGAAAAAGCTCTAATAACCCACTGTACACTAGTGTTAAACAAAGTTAGTGAGCTGGTGAACATGAAGAACCAGATATTTCATCTCCACAATGATCTGCATCTGATTAATCACCCTGGTTGCACTAAAGTCTCAGACTCTGTAATTTAAAAATCTGCCATAGGCATTTCTTCTGTCAGAAATGTTGACAGTGTCGTCAATAATATCAATACAGGCTGCATTCCATTTAGCTCATAGTTTCAGGCCACTACCACTGTTTATGCTGTCTCACTGATACAGTGAAATAAAACAGAGCCATCGTTAACGTATGAATTACACATGTGCTTTTCCTGCTGTGACATTCAAAATGTCTGCTCTGAGAAACGCCTATTTCCTCCATCATCTGACCTCCACACCCTGAACACCTGCCCCCAATTCCTTCATCAGCTCCCAGAACATATCTGTATCGTCCCTTTAGCGCTTGTTTCCTGACAGATGCCTCAAGTGTTCCAGCTTTGTTTTCTTGTATCTAGCCTCCTGTGCGTTGAGTCTTTGATCCCAGCAAGTTTTTGGACTTCTGCCGGCACAATCTTTTGCTTTTGTTTTCCTGCTGACTGCTTACCTGTTGCTGACTTGTATCCTGCCTATTGACAAGGTAAATCCTGCCTTTATCCCTCTGCTGCTGTCTGAGGCGTCTGCTGTGGCTCTGAAGTCAGAACTGTTCAAGAAACAACTCAAATATTAAACACTACAAATATCATTTAATTTTCAGATGTTTCATACGCTATTCCCAAAACTTATTTTCTTTATATATATATATATATATATATATATATATATATATATATATATATATATATATATATATATATTCTCTACCAAAAACACCCTCCCCCTTCCCCCCACCTGCTCCTCCAAACACTGGTTGGACATGGATGGATGGATGGATGGATGGATGGATGGATGGATGGATGAAACAAAGGACAAACCAAGCCATAACCAGTCCTGTGTTTACAGCTTGCCATATGTTTCCAGTTTGTGCAAGTTTAGCTAACATGCTGAGAGCTATATCTGAAACCACCCTGGGATGATGTAATTACCCAAGACAGGATGTGCAGTAGAGGGGATCGTAGCCCAGGGGACTCCCCCTCCATGCAGTAATGTAATCACCTGAATGAAGTAATCAGAGTGAGCTCTAACTACACTCTCACAGACTGGGAATCCAAATGCATCAACTAAGAGCTCCATTCTTCAAATTCACTGCATTTATTGTTAAAGGTTACTGATATGAAAATATATTCCTCCTATTCCTGTGTACTGTTCATAAGAAGAAACAACAGGCCGTCTGTTTTTTTGGCATGAAAATAACATAACTGATCTGATTTCCTTTGGAACTGTTGTTTATTGCTACATTCTTGAAATATTAGGAGTTTTTTATTTAGTAATTTGATTTATTTTAATATGTGATCTGTATTATAGTCAGACCTATATGTGAATCAGAATGATGTAACAAAAACGAGACTTGGACTTGACTGCTGTGTGCAGTAGATGGTTTGCATTCAGGCAGGCCTTGAATATTTCATTATTAAAAGAAATTGGTTATGTCAAATATAAATAAAAAAAGCTAAATAAAGGAAATGGTCAAATGCATTTAGTGACTTTGAAACAAATCGCAATTTAAAAAATCATAGTATAGTATGTCGAAAAAAGTCATATTATTATTATAGTAGGCTATGTCAAAATAAATTATGAAAAGTAATAGTGTAGTATGTCGAAAAGAGTCATAAAACGTCATAGTAGCCTACCTAAAGAATGTCGAAAAAAGTCATAATAATTGATAGTGTAGTATGTCGAAAAAAGTCATAGTATAGAATGTCGATACAAGTCATAGTAGCCTATAGTATGTCAAAAAAAGTGAATTAAGGTCATGTTTTAGCATGCCGAAAAAAATCCCGGAAAATTCCATACTATACCTTTTTCGGGACTTTGTCGAAGGAAGTCATAGGCTATATAATGTCGAAATAAAATTGGTAGCATATAGTGTGTCGACAAAAAGTCTCAAAAAAATCATAGTATAGCATGTCGAAAAAAAGTCATAGTAGCATGTCGCAAAAAGTCATAACAAGTCATAGTATAGTTTGTCGAAAAAAGTCACAGAAAGTCATAAAAAAGTCATAGTAGGCCTATATCGAAAAAAGCCATGGCATAGTAGGCTATGTCAAAAAAGACCCGAATAATTCATAGTATAGTTTGTCGAAAAAAGTCATGTCTAGCATGTCGAAAAAAGTCAAAGTAGCCTAGAGCCTAGTATGTCGAATAAAGTCCCAAAAAGTCCAGAAAAAAAGTCATAGAGTATCAGGGGCCACCAGGGGCCCTCCTACTGTAGCTTTAAACAGGCGGTCTGCGCCTTTTAGGTGACGGGGGACTGTGTAACATGAGTCGGGATGAAAACTGTACGCAGGGTCCGTCTGCCAGTGCAGATGCTGTTCGCCAAAGAGAGAGAGGGGGTGCATGATGGATCCTATCTCGCTGCTGCTCATCATAGTCACATCTTTGCCGTTTTGTTCGGCAGTCTACACCGGGCCCCTCCAACCGGAGATCTCCAATGGCACTTTCCATCACTTCTTTGTCCCGGACGGGGATTACGAGGAGACTGAAGACCCCGAGGACTGCCAGATGCTGTTTAAATTCTCGGATGTGTATCCATGTGGGGCCTCTGAAGAGAGGGACTCCGTGGTGAGGGACGACTTCATCATCACCACGCTGCAGGCGGAGGACGCGGCGCGGCTGCTGGAGGGCATCGGCCGGACTGTGGCGCACGACCTGGACGGAGAGGACAGCTACGGAAAGTTCCTCCAGCGGGAGGTCTCCCAGATCGGCGAGGCGTTTTCTAACGTGGACAAATCTCTGCTGGAGCTGGAAGTGAAGTTTAAACAAAGTCAAGAAACTGAGCTGAGGGAGGAGCAACAGCTGAACGGCTATGTAATGAAGCAAGTGAGTGACATCCGGGGAGCTCTGAGGGAAACTACAGACATCTCTCTGGGACTGAAAGATAAACACGAGCTGCTGTCTCTCATCATTCGCAGTCATGGTACCAGGCTGAACCGCCTGAAGACAGAGTATCTTAACGTTGGCTCATAGTGTGGTTATTGAAAGGTGTGTGTGTGTGTGTGTGTGTGTGTGTGTGTGTGTGTGTGTGTGTGTGTGTGTGTGTGTGTGTGTGTGTGTGTGTGTGTGCGTGTGTGTTTGTGTGTGCGCGTGTGTGTGTGCGTGTGCGTGTGTGTGTGTGTGTGTGTGTGACCCTCCAGTTCAACAAACGACTGGAAAGTTGTGGCTTATGAATTCATATCTCTGTCGTTTGGCTATCCCCATTCTTTGGACATGTCATTAAAAGGAGCTTTAACACAAACATCAAGACATTCCAAAGGAAATGTGAACATAAATTATGTCTGCATGGAGCCCTCTGTGCCACCAGAGTAGGCTATGCAAATAAAAGCCCTCCAAGTGGATTTATCAGCCTCTGAATCAATATTATACTTATACATTTTTGTCTGTATGGTTTTAAATTATGTTATGTATACATATGTAGGTTATAACTGATCAAATACATGCTTATTATTCATATCTTAATTTCCCCTTTTACTTTGAAGCAAGACATTATGTTTCAGTGTCTTTAACAATTAAGAATTTTGATGTCAAAAGTATTTCATGTTGCATCGTATTCATAAGTTTTCTCCTGTATACACAGGTGCCATACAGTGGTGTATTTTACGTAAATAACCTCTCCATCCTTTGAAGCTTGAGGTTTATTTAAACAGTAAAAACATTTGATATCTGAACTTTTGATTTCCGGCTGTCATGTCTTTACATCACCATGTTTGTTGTTGGCACTACAAGTGCCAGTCTTGACTGTCCTGTCAAAGTGGCCCTAGTTAATAGGCGTTTAAAGTCTGTCTTTTCCTCCCACTTCCATCTGGAAGTCATCTGCTCCAATATGAAGCATGTTTGTCGGAAGGCAGCCACTGTTTTCATCATCTGCTCTTTTGTCTGTTATAATCTGTAAAATGTGTGGTTTATATGAAATGTCATTGTGTTGAAAATTGGACTGGTTTTGGATGATGCCATTTTGACTAAAAATAGACTCATAAATGACATACAGCTTGTTTAAATCTCTAAAGAAATATTCTTTCTTGCTCTTCTGCTGTGTCGACATACAATATCTTATTTCAGACACGTTGTTTATGGGAGGAAAGTTGTTTTGAATTCTTGAGAGGCATTAACTCTACCTCCTCTGCAATTTGCAGTGCTTTAAATTTATATTTTTAATGCCTTTGGTAGAAATCTGTGTATTTTCTCTCTTTAACTACTGTTTAAAACTTGTTCCAGCCAGTCTGCAACAACCACAAAGTAACTGCCATAAGTGTGCCCACTTTTTACAGAGATCATGTCTGTGCAGATGTGAGGAAGCCAGATGGGCTGCCATGGGCGCAACTGGGTGTGATTTCCTCTGTCTGGCTTTCCTCACAGTCCAGCTTCCCCTGAGGGACCCCTTTTTAAAACAGCCCTCTGTAGTTCAGCACAGTGCGAGCCAACCCTGTCAAAATACCCAGAGCTGCAAGATCTCCATGTGCAGAGAAACCCTATATGTCTGTATGGCTCTTAATTTCCAGGGGCACTGCACAGGGCTCACACAATTTGATTAAAAGATTTGGTTAAAATTTCCACTGTGAGTAAAATTTAGAGCGGCTCACTATATCTCTCATAAACAACCCAGCCGTCTTACTTTTTTTTTTACTCAAATCAATAATTTTAACCACAAACTTTAACCACATCTTATCATGGTCCTCATCAGCAGGTCAAAATGTGGTAATTTAGCTTTTTCAGGAGCTTTCAAATGCATTTCAGCACTCTAATTCCATTACAACTGTGAAAATTCCCACTGAGCAAAGTCCATTCTCTGACGAGGACCGTGGGATATGGATGAAAGCCTGCTGAAAAGGAGGAAGTGGACCTTGAGTTAAAGTTAGTTTGTTAAACTGCTCTATTCACAGTCTAATATTTACTGAGACAGTGGTGGAGAAGTACTCAGATTTTTTACTTAAGTAAAAGTCATGCATTCAAAATTTTACTTAAGTAAAAGAACATAAGTATTAGCATCAAAATATACTCAGAGTACCAAAAGACAAAGTATTCATGTAAGATGACCCATTTCAGAATAATATATATTATATTATTGGATTATAATTATGTATGCATTAATGTGTACCAAATAAACCAAATGCAGAGGTAACAAGTGTATGCAGGAATTTTCTTTCTTTTTGAAATGGATCTTCGAGGGAATTAATTCCCTGCACCACAAAGGAGACAAAGCAAGTGGTGTGTGTGGAGCATCTTGCATTAATGTCTACATCACGTTAATGATGTAGCTGGTAAAAAATATATCTTAATTCATTAGTTGATTATAATTTCCATAATGATCCATAAAGTAACTGGTACCTGAAGTTATCAGATACATGTGGTGGAGTGAAAATAGTTGCCTCCAAAATGTAGTGAGTAGAAGTACAGAGTAGCAGAAAATGGAAGAAAAAACTGTACTTAAGGACAATACTTGAGTAAATGTACTTTCCATCGCTGCTGGGGCAGTCTATATTTTCTCAAACAATACCCTCATGTTTACTTTTGAAGCACTGGTCATTTTTCCATTTTGATCTATTTCAGGGTAAATAAGTACTTTTTACTTTTCCTCTACATTTATCTGACAGCTGTAGTTAGTTTGGTCACATGCAAAACATCGACTGAGCTCATAGATTTGAATGCAGTTAGACTTTAAATAATCCATTAGTATGTGAAGAAACTAGACGGCCTACTACTGTATATAAAATTCTTTTTTTATGCTATATAGGACATGGAGGATTTTCTCCTCATTAACCACATGGTGCAGGTGTTCTGTGTCACTGTCCCGAGTTAAGTGCAATGCAACACTGCAAAAAGAACCATTCTTTATAATGACTTTTGATATGTTATTCCAAATACTTACAGTACTTTTATTTAAAATATAAAATTAGGACAAATTTCATTTAGGGTGGTATTGATACTTTACTTAGGTAAAGAATAACTTCTTCCCCCTCTGCAGTTTGTACAAATCATTCAGCGGTTTAATGTCAAAATGTCAAATAAATCATCTTTCAGCTTGTCACAACATGCAGATAATTATCTGCATTTATGATATACAGCACATCATTTATTCTATCATGAATGTATAATTACTTACAAGTCTCCAGTGGCCAATATGGTTTTAACCAACAACTGGGGTTTCCTTCAAAGCTGCAGCTGCACATAACTCCATGCAGATAATACATATAATCTGAGTAACACAAGTAAAGAGGAGATGCTAAACAACAGAGAAACCAAAGAAAATGAGTGATGATATTAGAGGTCAGAAAGATTTAATTTCTAATAAACGTGGAAAAGTAATTACAGCTCACAGTCCCTGGAATGCATATTGTCAATGGAAGAAAAAATCATATTCAATCATAACACAAATTTGTCAGAGTTAATGTAATCTGGATTTACAACAACTTCTTATTTCATCATTAATGTTTATTGAAGGAGCTTTTCTTTAACTGTAATGTACAGCAGACAATTGACTTCACTTTGTCTGTTCTATTTTATTGTTCAATTGTTTGTTTTTCATCAGTTTTGTTGCTAAGTTTTGGTCACTGACATTTGCACATTTAATTGTTCAGAAGTGGTTGAATAAAAGAGACTCCTTGTAACACTAACATAAATAAAACAGCTGCTGTTTAAAAATCATGCTGTTAAAGTTTGGATCCCATCAACAGACCTCTCTGTCTGCTGACAACGGTGGACTCATGTCAAAATGCAAGAGAAAAGACGACCACAAAGAAGTTTATATGAGGTCTGATCAGTGTGTTACATGGGAAGAAATAATAGTTTTGCAAGGCTGTTTTATTTTTCAAAAATATGTTGATGGGGGTAAGACCTTAAGAACAACAAAACATTTCCCTCAAACAAACATCTTAATGCTCATATTTTTCCTTGAATAAACACAAATGCATCTGCATACAATTCAAAAAGTACATGTACATATCTTGTTTTGAATGGGTACATAATGACACACAGTTGCCCTTTGAAATGTGACGGTTCACATCCATAGTTTGATCGTAAATACAGAAGTGGTGCTGTTGATCGTCTGCCAGTGTTTCTTTTTCTCTTTTTTTCTCCTTAAACTAGCAGATTTTACAGGAAAAAAAAATGTGTATAACTATTTTCCTCTTGAAGAGCAAGCAATTAACACTGAACAGTTCATTCATGAAGAGGGACAGAACCAAAAGCACCAGAGGAACTGAAATCGTCTATGCCAAATGTCACCTCTTTTTCATCTTCGTGTGAGCGAGAGCCAGTGTCCTGTGCTTTCTCTGTGCCAAGCTGTGTGAAGGCTCTCTCTGCTCTGAGTCCCAGGGTATAACTGTCTGTGCAGCAGGACTCGTCACTGTTTCAGGATGAGACAGGTGTCTGTCAGGTGTGCGGCCGCCTGTCACACACAGCCGTTCTCCTGCCTGGGCTTGTGCACCACAGGTGTGTGTGGAGGGTAGAGGGAAGGAGCGAGTGTACACAGGAAGCCAGCCAGCAACGTCAGGCCCAGTCCACCCCAAGCACAAAACATGGACCAGCCATAACCGTGACTGATGTCCTCCGGTATTCCAAACATGTAGCGAGGATAGCGAGACAGTTCAAAGTTGATCCCGGCCACACATGTGCAGAGGGAGATAATGCAGCATGTCCCTGCCAGAGAGAAAGAAAAAAAAGTCTGAAACAACAGCAACCCATTTCCATCTCCCCTGATGCATCATTTCACTACTCTCTCATTAACAAAGACCGTACTGCCCCTCTGTGGTGATTCAGGGCAGTGCTCCTTAATCTCACCTCCCATGAGGAAGAGAAGTCCAGCCACATACTGCATTAGATCATGCTCCTTGCAGCAGCCCAGCACGCCTACGATCCAACCGAACAGGATGATGGATATGGCCATGCCTACAAAACTGGCAGTCATCCTCTGGAGGTCTGCAAAGCACACAAGATACATGACAGTGTTTGTTGTGGCGCTGGCACGTTTTTCTAAATGTATTCATCAGATTATGAAAAGGTGTTTTGGGAACTCACGGAGCGCGTGCCACTCGTCCTGCCTTATTGTCTTTGTCAGATTGATTGGCAGATTTCTGGGCAGCGCTGATGATGAGTAGTAGTATTTTATTGGTGTGCAGCGTGGAACCAATCCTGTGGATGTAAACAACAAAAAGAGGATGTCACATAAGCACTGAGATCAGATGAAGAGGATATCACAAGGCTCTCTGCTGCCACCCTCTCCCAAAACAAATCACCCAACCCACTTCCACCACCACCCACTCACACCATTGTAGAGCTGCTTATTGTACGCATCTCGAGGCTTCTGTTACTACAGCTTGCCCTTTTTGTCTTGGAAAACAACACAGCACGTCGATTGTAACTGTCCTCCGCTGTAGGCTACTGCGTAGTCCTTGAGGGGCTGTGCGCAGCATCAGCACCTTGGATAGCGCATTCGTGCACAAAGTATTTATTGATAGTGCCTCACACACAACGACACACATGTCACAAACACATTATAGCATAAGATATAATCCCCCAAAACCAAACCTTTGAAGATCAGATCCTCTATCTCCAAGTCAAATCCCCCTCGGTGGCACTTTTTCCACAGTCCGGTGATGGTGGAGTTGAATTGCCGACTGCAAAGGGACTCCATTGCCGGGGCAGGAGGCAAGAAGTGCCGCTTAGCCCGAAGCAGCATTTCGTCGCTCCTCCTCTCAACATTTCTCTCCTTTGGCAACATGCGAAGTGGAAGGTTGTTGTTGGAGATGTAAATGTAGCCGGGGTCGTTTCTTTTGTTTGAATAATTCTTGCAGCGTTCCCGGTGCCTCCTCGCGTCAGTCTCGTACCAGTTGTCAGTGCTGATCGCCACTGCTATCAGTCCCAACGCGCAAAATGCCAAAAAGAGACCTGCCGCGGTTAAAGTCCTCATAGCAGCCATGTTCCATGCGTATTTCGCCTCAGTACCGTGATAATTCCGCGGGACACCAGGACTCCGCTCCTGGCTGCTGCTGCTGCTGCTGCTGCTGTCAGTATTTGTGGCTGGGGAGGAAATTCAGCAATACATGGAAATCTGAAATGCAGATAAATCCCCAAAGCTGAAATTTCTAAGATTTGTCAACCACTGCCGAAATAAGCCAAATTCCGAGGCGGGGGGATACATACATTTGGGCCTCGATGAGCTATTTAGGTTGTCTCCTCTCTGCCTCTGAACTCAGTCTAGCCTAGATACTAACCAGTCCAACATTTCTTTCCAGTAGATGGAGACAGAGCAAATATTTGAAAGCACACCAAGCCCCAGGCCTGCACTTACAGTAGATCATGATCTGAAATGATGGCCGAAGTTGGACACAGTCTTGCTAGAGGAAGTACCCTCCCTCCGGTTTTTATATTTTGTTATCAACTCGCTGCTGTTGTCTAAATGTTCAGTTATGAAACACCGAAAGACCATATGTACCATATGTAACCCAACAGAGGGCCTCATTTTCTCTGTCTGGTCTAGGCCTACAGGAAACAGTTTCATCACATCCCACAGATTGCCTCTGGTAACTTTCCATCCCCACAGGGCCAAACACAGCAATACAGTGGACTACCATTTGGTTCACTGTATAGTTTGAGATAAGTCATAAAAATCCATCCGTTTCTCTTTTTTTAATGGCAAAAAAGTGGTTGTTTAACCACAGTCAGAAAGCATCATATAGGATTCAAGTGTTGGCTTTAAGCTAATAATGTCTAGCAGGAATATTACAACACACACAAGTCAGTGGCTCCGGACATTTCAGTCATGTTTTCAATGGTTTCATTCTCATGGTCAATACTTCCTCAATTGAAACCATAATGCCAAACTAAAAGAGGAACAAGCTCGATTCCAAACTTCATTTTTGGTTTCGGCTCCTGCATTCAGTAGCCTAACTCTTGAAGAAGAAATCCCTTCATGAATTAATTGTAATGGGGATTTGTTTTGATAGATAGCAAGACAACAAGTAAATCATATTTCCCTGCACAGCAAGTGTAGGCAAGCCTGATTTGTGTTAAATGAATTAAAGTCACAGCACTGCAGCACTTGAACTGACGAGGGGGGGGAAGTTGAGGCATACAAGGGCACGCCAGTGAATACGTGATAACAAATGTTTTTTTCAACAGTGTGACTGTTTGCACAAATATATTTAGAGGATTTATACATGCCTTTAAGTTGGTGTAGGGTTTAGGGAAAACATAACTTAAACAGCACCGTGCCTGCTGCCATTTCTCTGGACCATATACCGGTAAAACATATTTTTAATAATTATAGATATACTGTAACTGCTTATAATCTACTCTCAAAAAGCAGGTGTCATTATGAATCCTTGTACAAGTATACCTCTTATAAGCAGGATAATGCATGGAAACTCGACTCGACTCGGCCAACAGGAACTAGCTGATCATATGGATTTGACAATTGGGTGATATGAACGCAGGCTGCATAGGGTCCAGCTTGTTTCTCACTTTCAGTTCCCATTTGTCTGGTGAAGTCAGCGCTCAGGGACGTTGCGTGTTTTAGTGAAGCAAGAAGAAAAAGTTAACGTTCATCAGAAGTTTCAAGAACAAAGATTCTCATGCTGCCTTGTTTACATGATGGATAGATATGTCATATCATCTGTAAGTGCTGCTGCTTTAATGTTTCATGTGGTTCGTCGTTGTTTGTGACATTGAGAGAATATCTTATGGTTTATTCTGTGTTTTCATATCTTTTTCTAAAAACAAAGGTTTTCTAGTAACCAAGTAATTCTAGTGACCAAGGTGGGGCTTAGAATTGCATTTATTGATTAATATATCAGAGAAGAAGATGAAGACTTACCTTTGGGAGTGTTGTTTGTGTTTTACGAATGTGGAATTTTTTTTTTTTGCTGTGAAAATTGGGAAAGTAACCCTTAACATACAGTAAACCTTATGTATTTGACCTACCTGGTCCGTTACTTTACAATATTCAATTTCCTGTCTTTATGTTCTAATAGAAGCAATAAAGATGAAATTGAATATATAAATAAAACTGATTCTAGTGTAACAACTGCTGGTCATATTTGACTTAATTTTGTCAGGACAAAGAGACTCAAGCTTTTACTTTCTCTGTGACTAAATCAAATTTTCCCCCTTCAAAAAGGCGTCAGAGGAAATCATTCCAAATGAACCACAGAATTATCGACCACCTGCAGAGCTGTACTCTTACCTCAATGTGGGGGAGATTTATGACGGTGAGAAGATTTCACAGTTGAAAAGAGCACAAATCACTACACAACAGTGTCTTACCTTCTGCCACTTTTCAGACCACAGATGGGCCTTCCACACGGAGCGCGTCCAGCCGACGGACTTTGAGAATTCACCGGTGAGTCACCTCATCGAGCTTCAGTCTGTGTCTCCTCAACAACTGGTTCAGCCATACCGCTTCAGCAGTGAGTCTCTGCCCCTTCACCTGGACCCACCACTCGCACCTCTCTCTGTGTCATCACAAGTAAGTATGTGTAGAGATTAGTGATGGCTCTAGTGTGAAGACATAATCTATACATATGTGACTTGAAATACTGATATAAAAGCATATTGATAAGGAAATGTTCAGCAGGAAAAAGCTCCCTAAATCTAATACCAGAATGTAATCGCTTTACTAGCATGCAGCAGTAACGCAAAAGCACGCAAAAGCAAAATGTCAAGTATTACTACATTATGTGATTATCACTGTATTTCCCCAGAGTGAAGAGGCATTTATCCACAGCAGTCAAGTCTATATAAACCCTAGAACAGAAGCTAAAGCACAAAGAAAAACTAGGGTTTTGTTAATTGTTAAGTTTAGGTACTTATATAACACAGTTTGTTCCCTTTTAAAGTGAAAATGATTGCAAATTAAATTGTTAACAAGGGTTGCCACAAATTAATATTCATTTTTGCCATAAAATGTCAGAAAACGCCCTTTCCAGAGCCAAAGTTGGGTCAATCAAAAGACTGCTGGATTTATCCAACCAACAGTTTAAAACCACAAGACATTCAGTTTACTATCATAGAAGACAAATAAAATCAGCAAGCATTCACAATTAAGAAGCTGGAACCAAGGATTTTGGGGGATTTTTGCTTAAATAACAATTGATTAAAAGCATTGTTGCTGTTAATATACATAATGTGGATTACATATGCTGCAGAACTGAATAAACAGAATGGATTCTTCAGACTAAATGTATTGCTGCCACCATAACACCAACACAATATGGACATCTAAAAAAAAAGAAGAAGCCCTTCCATCTCTACAAATACAGTACATGATGTGGACAGTTGGGGATATTTTCACTGAAATGTCATCTACATCACGTGCCTTTGTAGAGCATTGAATTCTATTTTGGCCGTTACTTCCTCTTTTAGTACAATGACAGTGTTTAAGCCAAAATGCCAGACAGTGAATAACTGCAAAACAAAATAAAATTGCAGCTCTATCACTCCTCTGTGTAAACTTGAACCATGACGTGCTTTAAATGTCTCCTAAAGATCCCACATTACAACCCATCCCTGTGCTACCAGTACCAGCCCTCTGTCTCACCTGGACATTACTACTCAGAAGAGGAACAAAGAGGAATCAGTCCCCCGCTCGAGGTATCAGAAGGGGAGGATGAACTCGAAGACCACAACCATTCCTCCTTCAGGAAAGACAATAGTGAGTTTTCCAATGCAAATTATACCAACATCAAATCCTAATGTACTGAACGTCATATGCATACATAGGGAAAACTGATAACTGCTAGACTAAATGAACGAGTCTCATATTTTCCAATCCAGGCAACAAGAAAAAAATCCGCCTGTACCAGTTCCTCCTGGATTTGCTAAGAAACGGTGACATGAGTGACAGTATCTGGTGGCTGGACCAGGACAAGGGCATCTTTCAGTTCTCCACAAAACACAAAGAAGTTCTGGCCAGCCACTGGGGTACTCAGAAGGGAAACCGCAAAAAAATGACCTACCAAAAAATGGCTCGAGCTCTGAGGAACTACGGTAAATCTGGAGAGATTAAAAAAGTAAAGAAGAAGCTAACCTACCAGTTCAGTGAGGAAGTGCTGAGAAACCTCTATTTACGTCCGTATCCACACTGATGAGGGAATAAAGGCTTTCATTACGCTAAAAAGATTGTTTTGCCTGTTTGAAATTTCACTTAGTTTTTCTACCAAGTTTTCTTACTTATTTATTTGTCATTTGTTAAGCCAGTGTACATCCTCTATGGCATTTGTCTCTAGCTATACTGTATAAACTTCTTCATTTCAGACTCAAAAGTTTGTGTGTGTAAATTTGTGTGTTTGTGTACAAGGATTAAAGTTTGATTAAACATCAGGGACAGTAAATGACTTTAAATAAATATTAAGTCATGTTATTGTCAAATTACTCGAATGAACTGAATCAATCTTTAAACAAGCACAAAACGTGTTCTGGCCTACAGCTGATGTGTGTATATTTCAGAGCATGGTGTGTTAATATCTCATTGTTTTTAAGCCTTATTCAAATTGGACAGCAATAGATAGATGAGACAGACAGATGCAATAATTTCACCTACAGAGTAGACAGTAAACAATTGCAGTAATTAGTACCAGTGATTGAAAGACAGCACACAACCAAAAAAGAAAAGTATCAAAGATTTGTGTGTGAGATAGATGGAGACAATTGTAATGCAGTTGCAAGCAGATTGTAGATGTGTGAAGTGAGTGAGCCTGTAGCCTACCTATAGCCTATGACATTTGGCAACTGGCAGGGCCTTGACCACAAAATCTGCTGTGATACACATACATACAAATGGAAAACTCAAGTATACCATTCACACAGAGGGAGATGAGAAATCATGTACTAGCCTACATAACCCATACCTGATTAAAAAACAGATATGAGCAACTACAGAACAAACACTGGTAAGTCAGAACCAGATCCAAATAGACTGGGATCCACAGACTGGGGTCATGGTCTGAAACTGACAGATAGACCTGAGAAAAAGAAACTAGATCGATCTGACAGATTGATCTACCCTGTTTTAAAGCACAGTTGTTCCGTTTTGAATGGTCATATTCACACTAATAACATATGGTATTTGTTGAAGAAGAAAAAGCCTAACAAGCCTCGAGGCGTCGTTAGTCACGAATGTTTTATGAATAGAACGAGGTTAAAAAAAACTATGCGCGCTATGCTGTGTGATCGAGAGAGAGACCACCTGTGAAGCATGACAAAAAAACATAACGTGTGTGAATGCGCGATAGTAACATAGCCTGTCAAAATAAATGCAGGTCTCTAAACTAACACCATGGATGTGTTAAGAGAACGAGTGCGGATGGCTGATGGTCAGCACTCAGTGATAGCAGGAAGAGTAGAAAAGAAATAACAGAGACTACTGCAGGTGGAAAAAACAGCTCAATCTTTTGTGATTTTTCCAAAAGAGAAAGAAGGGTAAGAAGTTAAGTAAGTAACACGGAACTACTCAAACAAGTAACGCTACCTCAAAATTGTAACGTCCTATTTGAGTGGTAAATTAACTACATTCCACCACTGATTTATGGGGCGATATTTAACTGTTTTTCCAAGTCAATATGATAGCAGTGTTATTTAATCACGCCTACTAACGTTACGTTTAACATCATTATTAAACAGTTTTTGAGGTAGGCATATACATATCTATTTTTCAATATAGGCTATTTTGAATGTAAATAAGGTGCTAGATTGCATAACAAACATACAAATAGAGCTTATTGTTTATTAAAATAAACCCGGACCCGCCGAGCTCCGTTCATACAAACAAGCTCCCATGACTAGAAGACCTCCGAAAACAAGGGTCGAACAAATTGCATCGTAAGACGCCTGTGATGGATTATTTAACTTAAATAGAATACTTCTACATATTCTAACATATGAACAGAAAAGTATAACCTGAGACGCATAAATATGACTCGGAGGCAGAGTAGGGCGGGTCATGCCTTCCCCATCCTAGGAAACGCAAATTTGCGATGCTGAGCGGTTCCATGTTCATGTTCATTATGTATAAAAAAACCGGAGCAGTTTACTTCCGTCGACGTCACTATAATCAGCCAATCAGAGCTCAGACGTTGTTTGGGGACAAATTTCAAACCCGTCGAGTCGACACTCGACAACGGGTAGCTAGCTAGCTCTCCACATCAATGTTAATTAGTTTTTTTATGTTGGAAGACCGCTTTTGCGTGAAGGAATATCGTTTTTAAATACATTTTAGAAGTCTGCGGTGGTAACATGAGAGTGAGGTTAGTAACGTTACCTTGACATTTTAATTGTTTTACGTTAACAATGGTATATTGAGTTAACGTTGACTTCGCAAACTTATTTCCTGATTAGTTTGTTAGCTAGCTAGCTAACGCTAGCCCATCGATCTTAAAAGCTAGCTAGCTTTAGCTACTGTGAGCAGACGCACAAAGCTTGTTGGGACGAAGTAACGTTTGCCGTAACGCTATGCAGTGTGTATGCCGCAATGACCAATTTTGAATGGTAATTCAATTTGTTTTAATCTCATGTCACTCATGAGCTGGTATTATTTAATGTTACAACTAATGCTACAATACAGCATCGGGAAGCTAGCTAACGTTAGCTTAGTAGCATCTAACGTTATCTCTGTGCTACTAACGGAGTCTGCAAATTTTTTTAATTACTTGTTAGCGCCAACGTTAATACTAGACTGGTTTTGACTGGCGTTTTAAATCCAGAACACTGAACCACTCGCACAATTGCTTTTCTTTCCAGTGAAGTCCACGCAGCAGAATCTGTTGCCTACCTCAACAGAGCACTGATCAGGTTGCAGGATATTTGGGAAGAAATCGGGATTCCAGAGGAACAACGCCTAGATAGAACCAATGATGTGCACACGCACATTAAAGTGAGTAACGTCACCACATCAATTTAGATTAGATTTAAATAATGTGTGTTGTTCTGATAGAGCTAAGAAATTTACACATATTTGGGGTTCTCTTGTGCTGCAGGGTCTGCTGGACCAAATGATTGCTGAAGAAGGGGAGCTCAAGAAGAGATTACTGAAAAACATAAAGTTACATAATAAGGAAGTTAATGAGTTGTGCAGGGAACTTCAGCTGCCCCCCTTTGAGGTACATTCTCATTTAGGAATATGTGGTTTTCTTGTACCTGTCATGGAAAATTGCTAATATGTTTGGACTAACTATATGGATTTCTGTGAAGGAGGAAGATGGCTGCACCGTGTTGCAGATGGAGAAGAATAGCCGCGCACGTCTGGATGGGTTGAAGCAGCACAAGAAGCAAAGAATGGAAGAGCTTAAGGGCTTCATTGGCAAAGACCATGAGCTGTGTTATATTATGTGCACTACCCCATTTTGCATTGACAAGGACTCTGTCCCATCACTGAAGCAACTTGAGACATATCGTTCCTACCTGGATGATCTGACCAAAGAGAAGGTGTTACTGATGTTCTGCTTTTCTAAATTACTTGCCTTTTCTTATTATGGTTGTAACCGGTCTTGTCTTTTCAGGAACGTCGTCATGAGAATTTTGTGAGTCTCAAAAAGGAGATCATCGTATACATGGATGATCTGGAGCGGCACCCTGAGACCAGTTTTGAGACGGATGTGATGTGTGAGGACGAGGAGGAATTTTGTCTGTCAAATGACAACATTGATGCTCTTAAACTACTAATTAGTCAGGTGAATTTTGTAATATTTGCATCTAGATGTCTTGTAATCTAATGCTATGATTTACAGCTGTCGTAGGCACTTTATCTTTCACCTTTTTTTTATTGTAATTCAAGTGGTCTGAGAGACGACTAGACTTCTGCACCTCCTCTTGGCTCTGTTTTCAGGCTTTAAAAAATCTAGCCATGCCAAGAGATTTAGGTCAATCACAGGTCATTTCAGAGAGAGAGTGTTCCTATTAGCTGTTCTGCACATGTATTGCCTGTGAGACAGAGAGGAAAAACTGCAGGAAGATGTCTCACTAAACTTGAAATTCTGGTGTTTTTTGCATTCTACCCACTGCAGCTTTAAGTCTACAATATCATGTATTGTATCATATTGTAATGGATGTGTGATTGTTATGCCTCTTTTCAGCTACAAGAACGAAAGGCTGAGAATGAGCTCCGTTGTTCAGCTTTCCGCACTAAGATCCAGGAGTTGTGGGAAAGACTTCAGATTCCCCAAGACGAGAGGGAAGCCTTTTCTGAGCATATGGTCAAGTCAAAGAAGAGAAACATGGAGGCAGTAAGAAATCTACCATATCTGGTCATTTAGATTAATGATAAGTGATTTCAGATAATTAATTGGTGTGTTGTTTCACCTAACGCCTACATCGCAATTTTCAATAATGTGCATCTGTCTTTGAAGCTCCAGAATGAGGTCCAGCGTCTAGAGGTGCTGAAAATGCAGAGCATGAGCCGTGTCGTTGGGGCCATCAGAGCGGAGATTGCCCTTTTCTGGGAGAGATGCTTTTACAGCCAAGAACAGCAGCAAGCTTTTGTTCCATATCATGACGGTGAATTTCTGTTGTAAAAAGGACAATGCCTTTACACCGACTGCATGCGGTTGGTCATCACAAAGAGAGTGTGGGTCTCAATGCGTGTTTCATTTCCCCAGAGGATTTTACTGAAGAGCTTCTCAACCTGCATGAGGCGGAGGTTAGGACCCTGAAGAAGTGTTACGAGGACCACAGAGAACTCTTTGAGGGAGTCACAAAATGGCAGGAGAACTGGACCTTGTACTTGGAACTTGACGTAAGTGTTAACCTCATGGATTTAATGGGGAAGCATTTAAAACAAACGTATCTTAGTGTGGTAACGGGTGGATGTATGTCCCTCCCTTCATCTCAGAAAAAGGCCAATGACCCCTCAAGGTTCAACAACAGAGGTGGGAACCTTCTGAAGGAAGAGAAGCAGAGAGCTGACCTGCAGAAAAGTTTGCCTAAGGTAAGGAAATGTTTAAAAGGGTTTTTATTGGGGTCACAAATAAAAGGGTCACAGAACATGGGGGGGGAGACACTCTTGGTTGTTTGCATTTCTTTTAACCAATCACAATCATCCTTGGTGGCACTAAGCTCCGGACACTGCTGCAAAATGGTCTCGAGCAGGAACTTGTTTTGGTGGAACATTTACACCCCGCAAAAGAAAACGGCATATACAATATTAAATAAAGTTAACTGTTCACACAATACAGTAACGTGAGCTATTTAAATTAACTGGATACATGGTTAAATGTAATTTTCTCTCATCAGTGTATCACCGTGTGTACTTTGTCCATAGCATCCTCTCATATCGGTCCCAAACGTCCCAGTTAGATAGTAAATGCCCGTAAACCTAGTATAGGTAAATCTTAATAATTTCCCGAAATAACCAAGCAGGCTTGCCTTGTTGCACGATCCAAAATTTCTTCCAAACTTGCCATTTTTGCCGTGTAGCTCGCTAGCTCGGAATTAGTTGTTTCCCGAAGCGAACCGTTTGAGAACGGCAACACACAGAGAGGGGAAGGTGAGCGAAGTACATTTCGGAAATGTACTAACGTTGATCCAGACTAATTGGTAATAAACGGAGAGTGGAAACAGCTGTGAGGTTGTTGGTGCATTACCGGTTTTGGCCAACAGATGGGGATATTAAAACAGTAATTATGGCGCTGAGTAATTATCTTAAGTCTGTATTTTCTGCACAAGTTGTTGTGCACCTGATTTTGACATACTGTATGGTATTTTAGAAATTGGACTGTTAAGGTAGACTGACAGTCCACTGTCAATGGGAGTTATATGTTGACCATGTAAAAATGAGTGTTTCCTAATTGTTCTAGCTGGAAAAGAGTCTTAAAGCCCAAATTGATGTTTGGGAGCAGAAGCATGGCAAGGAATTCATGGTCAATGGACAGAAATTTCTTGAGTACGTGCAGCAGCAGTGGGATCACCACCACACTGAAAAGGAGAAGGAGAAACTGGAAAGGGTGTGTTATTACTTTGATCTAAAACTACACTAAGTCTTAAAATGTCCTGTCACAAAAGAGTTGTCAATATGACTAGATTCTTTTCTTTTTGAATTAGCAAATGAAGAAAACTAAACAGACACAGGAGGACATGTTATATGGAACTTCAATGAGAACACCATCCAAAAGGCGGGTAGCAGGGACTCCCACGTCTGGAAAAGTAAGAAAGGTAAGATGGTGCTGCAGATTACTGCATGTGCAGAGACACTAAATGAACCTGGGAAAGTGACTAGATTTAAAAGTTGACCCATTTACCCCCTCCGTCTACTAGGTCAATGTCACCTCGACCATCTCCACTCCTAACAGCTTCCTTAGTTCAGGCCTCGGTGGAACCATGTGCCAGTCCTCCATCCAGAAACCACCTCTGTCTACCAGCAAGGTAGGCTCACTGTTGTCCTTTTGACTTATCTCACTGACAAAATTCCCGTGGTTTGGGTGGCCTGTCGGACAGAAGGTTAGATTGGGTAGCTCTGTTTCTGATCTAATATGGTCTATTCTTTATGGTAATGGGGTTAGGCAGGGTGCAATAATGTCTCCGATTTTGTTTAATTTGCATATGGATGATTTGTCATGGCAGTTAAACACTCCTTAATTAGTTTGTATGCAGATGTGGTTATGTTTTGAAGATAACCAATAGACTCCGTAAATCTTCTTAAGTGAAGATGCTCTTAAAGTGAGCCCAAATATTCGAGTATGTAAATGGTGCTTGTCTGTTTGAGAATAAGAAAACCCTGTCGATTGTAATATATTTAACAATGTAACTGAAAAAAAAATCTACCAAAAGCTGCACTTGTGATACTTGTTGTTGTTTTTTTCTTTCTCATAGTAAAGTAAATGTTTTCCTTTTTGCGCCTCATTTTGGTCCTATATTCTGAAATAAAGTAAAATGAAAAAGGTGGCAAAAAAGGCACATTATCATTCTAGCTGGTCTTGTTGTAGGGTCTTGGCCTGCGAACCCCTGGACATGGAAAGACTCCCCGTGCACTAGAGCGAAACAAGGAAAACATCTCCCATCTTAGAAACACTCCAAGTGGCACACTAAGGTCTGAGGATACTCAAGATCACACCTTCACCATTAACTCTGTTGCTGGGTCCTATTCGGAATTTGCGGTAAATGCGGTTTTACATCTGTTTAGTTAGTCCCTCACTACAAAAAAGTCCACTCAAGTCTTTTATAGTTAACCCAGTAAATGTATGGCTAACCATGTAACTGCCATTTGGCATCACTGTTGGGGTAAAACTGAATTTGATCTGGACTTGTTGGTCTTAGAAAATACATTTAGTAAATCTGAAGAAAGATTTCCTCTTTTTGAAAATGTCTTTTGCTGCTACAGACACTACATAAATGGACAATCAGTAAGTGGAGCAACTAAAAAGCAACCATGCATACCTCTGCCAAAGCTGCATAATGTTAATATTTAGAAACTGATAATCTGCATGATGGTGGTAGACAATGCATACATACAATAAATGCATATCAGATCATTTTTATTTGAGCTGTAAATGATAAGAAAATGGCAGTTTAATCCTCCACTCTTCCCTTTACGCCAAAGACTCAATCACTTGTTCCCTGGCTACAGTTTAACTTTCCACCACAGTACTTTGAAATCTGGACGTCATGACAAAAATAGTTTTCCAAAACGAATATATACATAGGTATTTCATATTACCATGCCACAACACTGAATACACAAACCCATTTGGTATTTTGACCTCTTGAATATGAACGAAGATACTGACGGTTACATTTCACTTCTCTCTACAGAGAGACTTCTCGAAGGCTTCTCAATCGACCGTGAAGTCAGGAGTGCTGAACTCCACTGTCAGCCATCAGTGATGGGTTAAAGGAGCGGCTCCGGAAGTTATCCAGCTCAGCGGTAGTTTGGTGTAGTACTTTAATGTAAACCAAATGTAAATATTTCAATCTTTGATCATTTCGATTCTCTATCGATCCTGTTTTCTTAACTTTATTTCAGGGTTACTGCTGTAGCAGTTTTCTCTGTTGTATCTACTGTGGCAAGTTAATATTTGCACCAAGGTTCTTTTATTTTACATTTTTATTTTGGCAGTTACAGCCTTTTAAAGTTAAACATTATTAACCATATCTAGAGCACTACTTTGTTTAGTACTATAGCAGCTAGCCAACACGCCATGCTTTTATTCCTCCAGCTGGGATGACAGCTAAATTAGCTTTTCAGAAACTAAATATTTTAGGTGCTTTTTTTAAATCTGTAAATAAATGATTATGAAATTCATCCTTACTAATTGTAATTATTTATTATCTTATTACTAATTGTACAATACATGCATGTTTTCA
Organism: Gymnocephalus cernua; assembly: GCA_023631565.1. Taxonomy (NCBI): domain Eukaryota; kingdom Metazoa; phylum Chordata; class Actinopteri; order Perciformes; family Percidae; genus Gymnocephalus; species Gymnocephalus cernua. Next base: position 24,272,656 of record CM042431.1, on the reverse strand, counting down.
TTCTAGCCGCTGTGGTTGAGTTGCACAGATTCTATGTTAACTCTGAGCCTAAGGCAGTATTAAGTATTCCATTTGACCACACATCTTTAGGACATTTCACATATTGTAGAACATGACCTTTTCTCCATGCAGACTAGCAATGGATGTTATGTTGAAGACATGCGTGTCATGAGTTCTTCAAGAGCCCTCTCACGGTTATTTTCATGAACAAGCAGCACTTCTTTGATTGCACTTTGCTGGAACCCCATCTCATTAAACTGAGTCAGAAGGCGCAGGAACTCAGCTGCCTGAAAAATAGTTGCAAGTAATACACATTAAGGTATGGCTGTGGTGTGGCTTTATTGTAACCTTTATGGAAAGTAAACACTGAAAAGCGGGGATCACCTTGCTCTCGCAGTTTTGAAACATCTCCAAGGCCTCCTCCACCTGTGCTTCATTGTAACCCAGCTCACACAGACGGCCATTGGCTACCAGGTACTTTAGGATCTGTTGAAAACAAGACCGAGACTGACATGCTGGGTCTTGATAATGTACAAATATCACAAGTTAGATTTGCATAAATAAGGCCTTTGGTTACCAGTCTGTGTGCCCACATTTAAGTGTAAATAAGGATCTGTTTTGTTGGTGTATTTTCTCTGCCAACTTATTACAATTACAAAAAAAGAAATGCAGGTTTGATGATTTATAGTAATGTGCGAGTTTTCATTTTACAAATATCAAGCCTGCAGCTACTGAAGGTAACAAACTTATTTTATTTATGCATTATCAGGGTTTATAAACCGTTGACATGTTGATTAACAACATCTGAACACAAAGTGGCGCCTACCTTCTCCGGGCTGTGATAGCCCGTCTTCTGCAGAGCCAGAATAGCTGTGCGTAAAGGGTAGCCCTGCTCTGTGATGGTTTCAAGTAACTCCCTCTCTTCCTGGCTGAGTGCTGACACCAACTCTGCTGCTGAGTCAAAGAAAACTCCACGAGAGCCACCGGTCATCAGGGTCTGATGACAATTAACATTGAAATAGGAAAAAAAAAAAAAGAGGTTAGAACAGAAATGCTAAATATTTTTTCTCCGAGACACTGACAGAAAAAATAAAAACCTTCTGTCTGTGGTTTCTGACAACAGGCCCTGCAGAGGAAGGTCGTTGTTGCTGCAGCCTGGGTGAAAAGCGAGCAGGTGGTGTGTCCTTTCTGCCCAGTGAACGCTGCCTCTTTTTGCTGTTCTTCTGTCCGTGGGGCACGGGGCTGGCCTGCTGTGACCTGTGCTGCTCCAGTGCTCGCAGAGGTTGTCTGCAGTCTTGGAGACAAGGTAAAGAGCCTCTAAAGCTCTGAGGGGAGGCAGGCATACTGTGGCGAGTGGAAGGACCAAAGTGCATGTCTTTGACTCTGGAGAGTGGGTCTTTGGGTGCAGAGCTCCGGGGCTGCTCTCTGCTCTTGATGGAGCGAGGTGCATCTTCATTGGAGGAGGCTTCATTATCCTCATAGTAACCATCTTCATCCTCAGAGTCAGATATGAGGAACCTGACAGTGTAATGGTGCAGCCGGCGAGTGTCTGCAGAGTTCAGGCTGTGGCTGCGGGGTCGAGAGTTCAGGTCCCACAGGTCGCTGCTCCTGCGATTGGCCCTGCGGCTCTCCTCAGGGCTGATGAACATCAGCCAGTAGGGGGGGCAGGAGGGGGTCTGGCAGTCTGGCTGCTGCCCAGTTAAGATCCATTTCTCCAGGTTGAATCCATACTGCGGTAAAAACAAACAAAAACGATTTTCAGCAACAGAACCTAAACACAGCAGACTCCAGTCACAGTAGGAAAAGCACTAAAAACATTCATAATGGCTCTGTTATACAAGGGTCCCTGTAAGCCAGCATGCACAATACCAGGACCTTGAAACTGAAGCAGCAAAATAATCATCTTGGATATTAATTATATGGTGACATTTTGTATCTAGGCTGTGGCAAATGTAATGTGCAGAAGTGTACTAGGAACAAGCATTTTTTTTTAAATACATTTCAATGTAATTGGTCCCAAAAATGTAAATGTATGTATGATGAATAACTAGGAGAAGAAATGATACCATGTTTTTGAACAGAAATTGCATCAGAAAAATCTGAAAGCCACTCAGTCAAATAAATCACTGTTAATGGAGTCATCCCAAAAATTAAACTTAGAAAAAATGTGAATGTTCACTTCAATGTGACCTCAGTTTCTCGTAGTATCCGATGGCAGTCTGGTATAGTGACGTTTGGAGCCGTCACAAGCTGCACTTCCTCGTCCAGTGGGCCCAGTAGGGTCTGAAATGGGACATCCTCCAGAGTGTTCATTTTCACCAACAAATGACCTTCATCAGAAGAAACAGAGTTCCTGAGTTTAAAGTTATCGAATCAGACCTTCATTGCCATTTTATTGATACTAACCTTTGTCAGGTTCCCTCTCTCAGGTCCACAGCCCTCTGAAGCATTGACGAGTAAATGACTAACACAAAGACATCATCATACGCGATAAGCCTCTTCATCACTAAGCCTATGACATCATCTGAGGAGTTGTTTACCAATACTACCCCAGACACCTCTTTTGTAATCCTACCTGCACAAGTACAAATAATGGAGTATTTAAACATATATAAATATATACCAAAGTAATACTAAATATATTTCTGATTATGTTTTACTATTGATACATGCAAGATATCATTTTTACTAAATCTTTAATCATTTTTCATCTATATTCAAAGCCATGTTTCAGACTGTGTGACTTTGTAATTTCAATCAGGATTTGATGGGGGGGATTAGGCAACGCTGAGGTAACAAAGAACAGCACCATACTTTCCAGAGATTAGCGGATTACATGAAAGGGACATGGCAGCAGTGTGTCTGTCTATCATATTCATTTCTTGTTTCATTATTTGTTATGTGTTGAGAATGTTTGAACCATTTTGACACACTGACTTTGGTAACCAAATTCGTTTAAAGTGTACTTTCTGGTTTGCAGACAAGTGTAAAAGGTAAAGAACAATTAAAATGCTGTACAGAGATTTACATTTTATTTATACATTTTAAACAATCACAATAGGTTTAACATTCACAAACGTGGGGGGCTTACAGGTTCTGTAACAGTCCTCTGAAAACAAATTTCAAATTTAACTGAAAGAACAGGAAACTTAAAAGCAAAGGAAGAACAGATCTAGTTTAATCTTATTTTATAGCACAAACAGCATTTTCAAGAGTACAGCAGCGTGGTTCAGTTGAGTCAGACAGCATTTAGGCTTGATTACAGGCGTGTGTATTGAGATACCATTTAGTAACAGGATATTACATCACTACCGGTGAGGTTTAGTTTATAACGCTGGGGCACACACATAAAGTAAAAATAGCTGTGTTGTGCTTAGGGGTGTTTGACAACTGTGAAAAAGATGATTTGTCCGATTATGATTTGAATCCGTACAATGAAGCTTGAATGTCAGATTTTAAAATATGATTCATTCATGTACTGTATGTTGGAGGATATCTACTACAAAACAAAACTTCAGAGGATACCTCATTAACACTTCAAAGTTACCTGGCAGACCTGCTAATCCTGCTCTGAGAAACTGAGTCTTCTGATCCAGTTCTGTCATAAAGAGGTCTGGAAAACAGATACATTCCCTAAAGAGTGGGCTACAAGAGGAAGGAAAAACACTGAAAAATAACCATTCTGGCTGTTTAAAAGGTTACCGTCATTTTTCACCTTCTCTGTTTAGTGTGCCGGTGCGTTACACTTCACAATGTGTTTTGTGAACTTTAGAGGTCATACAAACTGTTTATAAATGCAGTGTAGCTCAACAGTTACAGCCACGTTTTAATGTGAACACCATTATCACAATGGTGGTAGAGAACATCAAAATGGTCACGTGCTCTTGGAATAGTATGGCCTTGTGATATCAGGCATCACTTGACATGGTCACATCACATCTCCACTTTTTTTTTTTTTAAGTGTTCAGTAGGATCCCGTAATATCCATTTGCTTCCCTTGCCAATACAGCCCATCACCACAAAAAAGAGAAAACAAATAAACTAGCTACAAATAATTTCATGAATAAAATTGCATTATCTTTATATAGATAAAAATGTTAACAATCCCCAGAGATTGAAATATTTTATAAAAGGTCCACCCTGCGAGTACACAGCTAGAGAATTAACATCTGATGCACGGGACCAAAGGTTGTTATACTCTCTTAACTTGTTTGTTCATTGTGGAAACACTTTTTAGTGGAAACCACCAGCCATCATTACCTCGACTATCGGGTCCACAGCTTGTTTGTCAGGGGCTAGAGTAAAACCCAGAGTTGTGATCCAGGCGTGATCTAAAGATTTCAGAGACTGTCTTTGGGTGAAATGAGTGACGTGGTTCAGTTGTTAGCAGCGTCCGCCTGCCGAGGCCAGTTCTCCTCCTCAATGCCTGAGTCGTACTCCTCTTCTGTAGACTCCTTGGCTGGAGCTCTGAAATTCAAATGGAGACTCCAGATTAGGTTTCAAACTACAGGTACGCAACACTGGAGACTCTGGGAGCTGGGCTGAAGGAAGCTGATCTCCAACATGACACCCATGTAGCCATGTCCTGTGAGCGGAGAGATACTGACCTGATATATCTGGGTTGTGATTTTCCTAGGACAATGTCTTTGTTCAGCTCAACAGCCATGATGTCAGAGTGTGGCACCTCAAACATGGGCTCTAGAAGGAGCTTTTCCTATTTAAAAACGAGGACATGTTTAATTCTTGTGTTCCATCAACATTACAAAAGTTAAATTAAATTAAGTTTAATACTAAAACCACATACCATGATGGATCTGAGCCCACGAGCTCCAGTTTTTCTCTCCAGGGCCATCCTGGCTATGGCCCTCAAGGCATCTGGAGTCACATTGAGTTCACACTGAAACAAAAACATTAAAGATTAATTTCAATTCTAAATTTTCAGTTCAGGTATAAACAAACAGACACCTCCTGTTAGATTCATTCCTAACATTTCCTTTCCTGTAGATCTGATAGAAAAAAAAGGGTCTGCCTTTCAAGTACCAGCGAGACAATAAACTATGTACCAGCAGAAATACTGCCTATATATTTCACATTACAAAGTAATCTCCCCAGAATGTGCATTTGCAGGTATTTGACTAGATGACGCTGCATTGGAGCCCCGTTCTTGGAACCCTCACTGAGGTAAAGCAGTGGCCTCATTCAAATGTGGTGAAATGGTAAAGTGAGGTCCAAATTACCTGAAAGTGTATACGGATGGACACCTGGGTAATACTTTAGAATAGAAATGTATACACCAACCCTGGTGTACTGGTCTAAGTTTTCATTATGTCCCAGACGAATGAGGGGGCAGTGTTTGTTCAACACAGTGCTGCTGCCTGTCTGGACCTGGCTAAACACTACTGTAGTACCCACTATATCAGAGCCCTTACTTTGTCCATGCTGAACAGAGCCTGGTACTGGGGCACCACAGCATTGCGGGGTTCAGTCAAGATTCGGACTAGCGTTTCTTCATCCAGGCTGTGCAGAGGAACGACCACAGGAAGTCGACCAACAAACTCTGGGATCATCCCAAACTCAATCAGGTCCCTGGCCTCAACGTGCTTCAGCAGCCTGTCCTTCTCCTCAATCTCTGCCACTGTGTCCGTCTCACCGCTGGTGTTGGCCAGGTCTGCGGCAGCCGCTGCACGGCGCCCTTTCCCCATGTTGGAGGGAGTTCCAAAACCCAAATACTAAAGAGTTGTCAAACATGAGGATCAAATTAAAAAGGCAGAAATGATGACAAACAGGAGTGTTGGCTAAATGTCTGCTGACAGTCGGTACACATGAGCCGTGTTAAATGTACCTTTTCATTCTTTCTTCTGCTGATGATTCTGTCGAGTCCGTTAAAGGCGCCGGATGCAACAAACAGAATGTTTGTTGTGTCTACCTGCAGCGTTTCTCCTCTCAGTTTCCTGGAGTTTTTCTCAGGAACATTGACGACTGTGCCCTCCAAGAGTTTAAGCAAGCCCTGACAGAGGAAAAGGAAAAAAACGTCCATAACACAAGTGTACGTCAACTAATATAAGACACAGGGCCGGCCCGTGGCATAAGGCAATATAGGCAAACACCACAAATGAGTGAGGAAAAGTTAAAGATAATTAAAACAAAAACATGAGAAAAATGTATTAAACTATTACTTAATATTTTTGTATAATACCATTGTCATGCTTTTACAAAAGAAGCCAAGAAAACAACTAAATCACCTATTTAAAAAAAGACCTATTTTCTTGGTGGTCCCCGGGCATGACGCCGCCGCATCACAACCCCGCTGCTCGTTACCTGTGCTCATTATCGGGGAGGAGGGCAGGCGAGTTATCAGAATTGAGTGACACAGACCGTAATTAATATCTGGTTCATAAACCAGCTATGTCACAAAAAGGCAGACGCTCTCGGGAACCCAGGGTCGAATAAGAAGAAAAGAGGAGGAAAAACGTGAAAAAGACAGAGGTAATGTGCTGAAGCAATAATTTTTGTGTTGCAGTCATCTCCTAACATTAGCTTGTTATGGATGGGTGATAATTGTGTCCATGTTTCTTTATTTAGCCAACTAATAGCTAGAATTAACGTTATGTTAAGTTACTGCCGCTGTGAAGTGTGTTGTGACATAAGTCCGAAGTTTTTTTATTTTTATTGAGATCCTTGTGTACTTAGCTTATGTAACGTTAATAGTTAAGTGTCAAAGAGCAGCATGCATGCAAGAAGTGCTGACAAGATATTTGTGCATGGTGTAGGTACATTTAGGGTTGTAAGGCTCAGGAAAACGTTTAGGCTAAGCTGAAAAACTATGCTGTTTATATACTGCTCTGAAGAGAAAATATATACCATACTATTTCTGGAAGTAAGCTTTTTCAGTGTGTTTTTAATCAATATACTATGAAACAGCATGTTGACAATATCAATTATGAATTTGAATGAACCCAGTACATTGTAAATGCAGCATTGTAAAAAAGGGGCTTGGTTTCTATCCAATGAGTTATTTAAGTTTGTTCATGCTGATTCTTCAGTGTCAGCACTAAAGAGTTTGGTTTGTGTACTCTTACTTGCAGGACTTTGCATGACGTTTTTTTTCTGAGGAATAGTCAGGACACCTATTTCTGTAGTTAAAAAAAAAAAAAAAACTATCGTGAGCAGATTTGGCAGTTTTTCTAGCTAAATATTGAAATTATATTGGTATAAACTGATCCCTAATATTTCTGCTGTTTAGAATATTCTAGGCTGTAATACTGCTTATGTAATGATTAACTGGGTTTCACAGCAGCTATTGTATTTACACTATATTGTAAAATACCCCTTGTTTCACAAATGCTCATCCTTTCTTTACAGATGCACTATTAAATCCACCCCTGCTATCCCTGGGCCATCAGCTGAAATCTTGCCCAGGGCACCTAGGGCCGGCACCGATAAGACACAGAGGAAAATAAATAAATAAAAAAAATAAAAGGGAAACCGGTGACAGTAAATAATAAATCTGCTGCTGTATTTCTTAATCCAAACTCTCAAAAATGTATTCTGAGATTAGTGTCTATCAAACAAACTGCATTCAAGTTTTATTTAGTGCAACTTGGGTTGAATACTGACCTGCTGGACTCCCTCTCCTCCTACATCTCTCAGCTGATGAATTCCAGGCACACTGCCAATCTTATCAACCTCATCCAGAAACACAATACCTGCACATGAAAAACAAAGTTGGAGCCAAGACAGCCTAAGTTTCACTTCTCGCAATTACATGACAGTCCCCATCTCTAATATTGTTTACTTCAGATTTCATCTTACACTATACATAATTCACTTTTAATCATGTTTAAAAAGCCTAACAGCTGCAGGGCAGTGGAACATCACCCTTGTAAAAATGACACTGAGGTTTACTTTTGTTAATCCCAGTTTGTTTTAACTTCCTCTTCCTGCTAGCATGTCCAACTAGATCAAGCCAATTACACATTCCTTACCCATGGAGGGAATGGAAATTTGAAATGATATAAATGTCCACATTTAAACAGGTTGTAGCTGAATAATGCAGTAATGGTTGTAAAATTGATGTAAAAGTAAACCAATTTAATCTTTACATGGTTAAAGTAGTAAGATTGTTATTGTTTTATAGAGTTTATATTACATCAGTCACAACTTTACATTTTGTTGTTGGCAAAATTATCTTGGTATATATGAGAAAGCGTAGTAGTGAATGCTGTAAATGTAGATCCATCATTTATAACGTACAACAAGGTGATACATTTGTGCTTTATATTTACATATTCTGTCAGCTATATATTTTTAATATTTACAACAAAATCTACTGATTTCAAAATGCCCATAACAATGTGAGAAAACACACGTACTCAATTCTTCAAAGCCCTATTAGATGTGATTTGCCCATCTTTGATTAAAAATAATATAAAAAAAAATATGGTATGGTGTAGGACAAGAGTAAATGTTTTGTGTTATTTACAGTTGCTGCAATTTGTTTTGATTCTTGTGTTAAACAAAAAAAAAACATATGGTATGATTTTTAGCATGGGAAACTACACCCAAAGTTAGTCCCTCTGCCCACCTTGCTGTGCTTTCTCCACTGAGTAGTTGGCATCTTGCAGCAGTTTGGCAATAACTGACTCGATGTCTTCTCCCACGTATCCAGCTTGAGTTAGTGTGGTGCAATCGCATATTGCAAAGGGAACATCGAGACAACGTGCCAGTGTCTGCGCCAACAATGTTTTTCCTGTGAAAAATGATATTTTGGCCAGACAGATTCATATTTACAAATAAACTGCATATTTAGTGTAAATACTAATGATCTGAGTGTTACTGTGCAATATTACAATTTAGGACAATGTTGACAGCACAAACCTGAGCCAGTTGGACCTAGAAGTATGATGTTGCTCTTCTCCAGTTTAATTTCAGTGTGTGTGGAGTCCAGGACCTCCCCGCCCCTCTTCTCCTGAGGTGCCTGCTGGCTCGCCTGTTGCTGCATGGACGCCCCCAGAGCATTTCCGTGAGGACTGATCCCCGCAATCTGCAGCAGTTCTGCAACAATAAGCAAAGCCACAGGAGTAAGCTTTGTAAATGAAAAGTAAGAACTTGTCTAGGAATTGCATATAAAAACAGACCATTCATTGATGGTGTATGTGTCAAACTGTGCCTAGAAACATTTCCACATGCAGGCTAAAAATATGCGTGCCCTAGTCTGTGCCAGTGTGGAGTTACTAAGTGAGGTGAGCTGGACTGAAAAAAGACGTGCAGCGTACAGCTGTGAATGTGGGATACTGTGTTACCTTATCTTATAGTCCGCATTAAGCATACAGAAATCTTGTTGCTTCAGTTTCTGTAGCTAATTTGTAGACACTGTAAATCGGTAGTCACCATAACTGGAGCTGTATTTCCTCAAACAAACTGCATCATCTGGTGTATTGATTAATCATTTTATAATCTAATTATTTAAGTTGAGCATGACTATAAACACATATCTATCTGGAAATCGCAGAACAAAGCTCTAACTGGGGAGTCAGAGGTCTGTACATTTTGGCATTTGTGCAACTCATGAAAGAAAATCCTGTTTCAGTGTTATGACTTTTTAAAGTGGCCTCTGATAAAGATAACAGTAAGGAGGACCAATCACTTACTTGTGAACCTGTACTCATCCTCTCGTCTTCTCATCTCTAGCTCTACAGGGAGAGGATGAAAGTACTCAAATTAAGATTAGCATTAATCATTACCATTATGACATGACTACAGTCCTGCAAAACCGTTTATACAGTTGTGTGTGATAATTATTGTATTGAACAAATGCCAAATAATGCTGATACTATGATTTAAGAAAAGTTATAATTTAAGGCCACAGCTGCAACCCCTCTTATCGGTTATTTGTTTAGATTTTATGAGTAAATGGCTCTTGATTATGCAACATCTTAACATGTAAAATAAATCGTATTGCTTTAATGTGACAACTTGAACAATTGCAACTGATCTGTTTCAGCACTTGCATGTCAACAAATTGTTCCTGCTAAAGATCACTACTGTAATATTGCATGATTGCATCTCCTATGTGTTTACTTTATCAGGAGCTTAAATGAAACAGCCTGTTTTTTCTTTTCTTTAAATAGTGTAAACAATCCCAGAATCAAATTCAAAACCCTAACAGTCCTGCTGCATGCCAGTCTCCCTCACTCTCTACCATATTTCCTGTCTGTCTCTGCTCTGGCCTGGTATAGAATGACAACAAAAATGGGGCACAACAGTAGGTCAAAGTTCAGCAATGTAGGAGTAAAATAGCTTTTGTCCAAACAGTCAATTGATTGGCAAAATAACAATATTTTCTTTATCTTGGGAGCTTTTAATCTTAGACAAGAAAATAGAGTGTTTCAAAACTTCCATTTGCTTTTTATGAACTACAGTATTTACAGACTACAATGATGGTCAGGTTTACAGGTGGAAAAGCAACAGTAAGTTGACCTAACCTAATTAATACATGTGCATCATGTACATAATGGTTTAAATTAATCTAAAAAAAACATACCAAAGACAGAGAACAGAGTTGTCTAATGTAAAACTGGAGGGGAGTTACACCAATAAGCAGAAGAATGAAGCAATATCTATGGACAACAGCAATACTGACCACGAGGTGTTAGAGACGGCTGTTTTTCCACCTCCACCTGCTGTCGACTGCCAGCAGGGATGTTGTTGTAGATGCGCTTGTAGTGATTGTACACAGCAACTGCTAACACCTTTTTTGCATAGGACTGGCCAACAACGTACTTGTCGAGGTAAGCATATATCTGGGGGGGAAAAAAGAAGTTTACACTTCATAACAGTATAAAAGTATAACAGACTGACTAATACAACAAGATATGTTCAACTTAAATGAAAGTCCTTTAAAAGCATATTTTGTCTTCATGCTTCAATTTCTCACCTTCTTGGGGGGAGGGGGAGGTTTCTGTGCAAAAGCCAGTTTCACTGCCTCCGCAGCAGATTCTGGCTCTTTGTTTAGTCCCTTCTTAGAGTCCGTTTCAGACAGAACCACGAAAAAGTGATGGCATTTCTCACATTTGACAAACCGTGTTGATGCTACAAAAGAACAACATACAACACATTTAATACTAAAACATTTCCCAACCTGGTTGAAAGACACATTTGAGACATTAACAGTTTAACAATTTTTCAAGGTTGCAGATCATTAAGCTGACTGACAATCAAACCAAAAATAACTCAGTTTAGAATGAAAGGTTTGCTCATTGTGTTGAAATGGAATATTTGGCCAAAGCTGGTCTGCGGCTGGTCCTGACCTACAGGGAAACCCGCTGCTTAATCTACATGATGCAACAGGATAAATGTCTGGTACACGTTGCCCAGCATTATCTCACATAGTACTTTTTTTTTTTTTTTTATTTCTCTCTTTATAATGCACTTCAATGAGACACCTAGAAGCTGAATTGTCACTGCTAGAGGACACTTTGTTACTGTGAGACGACAACACATTGCTGCTTGTATGCATCATGGAGGTGAAAAACAAAACTAGAGACAAACCGGAGATTGTTTGGGCATTATGGATTGTAATTTCACCATCTACTAATGTTCTGCTTAGTCTGTGAGTTTTATGTATTACTCCGTTTCAGTTCCAATTCTATGCAAAAATGTACATTTTAGATTAAAGTATTAAACCAATATCCACGTGTCTCTGTGGGCTACAAATACCACAAACCTCTTAACTTTATTCCAGACACATGGTAAAAGCAAGTAAGTATTAAAAAAAAAAAAAAAAAAAAAGGGAGTTAAAATGCAAACAGTGGAGGGTGATTTTATTTCCAATGAGGGTGGACACTTGTGACTCATGGTGAGTGGTTGAGCAGTCCAGTCACTGACTGAAACTTGTCAGCCAGTTTCAGAAGTCAGAAAACAAACCAGTGCAGGAACAGTGCATCGGATTGTTTAAGAGGTTTTGTTTACACCATCCAACAATCCAAACAACACTTCTAAGCAGCATCTTAGAAACTCACAGTTTATAACAACAATGAAACCAATCCCTCAGCGTTTACTTGTAGGTCTTTACTTTGACAAACTGTGGCAGCAAATTGCTTTTTGTGGTTGTTTGTGGTGTAAACTTTTATTTCAGTTATTTCAGTCCACCAATACAGTCTGTACCACAAAATAATGTCAGTTGGTTTAATGCTTCTTCTTTTTTTAAACACACATTTCAACAAATAATTGGGGATAAAAATGAGAATTTGCTGAGGATTTTTTTCCCCTCCTCATCCAGGTTACGTGGTATTAAACAATGTAAACCATATTTCTTCTAGCACTAACAATGCCAGATATTCACTGTGTGATGCCGTGTTACATATTCTGGAGACTGAATCTCTCTTGTAACCTTTCCTCTACATTTTATTTTGTTCTTTTATTGTGCACTTTTGTGTTCAAACTTAAAACATCTGTGACAGATGTGTTTCTCCCCCCCCCCCCCCCCAATTACCCCAATGCCATATTCCTTTACACCTACTCCTCTTAAACTTTGCACCCAATATGAACATCAGATTATATGCCTTGGTAAGTGGTGGTTGAATATTAAGAAGTTTACTCACATACAAAGGTCTCTACATGTGTGCAGGGATCTCCACATTTAGGGCAGCGTAGCTGGCTTCCCCCCTTGCCTGATCCTCCGGAGCCAGAGAGTCTCTTCCCGTCACTGAGGTTTTTCTGCGTAAATACGACTGCGTCAGCACATATCAGATTACTACCATCTCCTCCATTTACAGAGTAGTACTAGTATCATAGAAGAGAGCTATAAATGAGATTTATTCTCAGAGAGATTACCTTTCCACCATCACTTCCACTGTCCTTCGTTGTCCCATCCTTAGCGGCATAGCAGACAGCAGTCTCTGAAAACGACCTCACCCGTACCTGGGGAGGTAAATGAGTTTCCCGAGACCCTTGACGACTCAGAGAAAACAACTGGATCCGGGAGCAGGACAATCCTGAAACAACAAAATCCCTTTTGATTCCTAACAACATTGTGGTTTGTGAACATACATTTTAAATTACAATGATCATATCATATCATCAAAATACCAAACATTTTCTGCAGCTTCTCTAATGTGATCATTTTCTTTGTCATATATGATAGAAAATGGAATATCTTTGGGCTTTGGACTGGTAGGATAAAATGAGACCTCTAAAGAGGTCACCTTGGGCTCTGATGAACTGTGATGGGCATTTTTCACAATTTTGTTACACTTAAAATACTAATAATTAATCGGGGCAAATTTGCAAATTAATTGATAATGAAAATAATTGTTAGCATAAAGTCCATAGTATGTATATGTGCTCTAGCTGTTTGTGTGTATTTGTCATTATGCAAGTGTGAAGGTCTCTGGTTGATGTAACAAGTTAGCTTAGCTATTGCTACATAACACTATTTTGTGTTTTATTATGAGTTTTCTTTATGTGGTATTACTCTAGAAGCCAAGTCACAGCTGTACAACTCTAGGACAGGCTGGGTGATGTAACAACTACAGCTTTCCTACACCTAATGTTAACGTTACTGAACAATTTCAGTGACTTTTCCACCTGCTGTTGACATTACATGACTGACTATAATAGCGGTCTGCGTTAGCTGCAGACCTAGCTACTTCACAAACAAGTAGCACAATGTCATGCAGCTTTAGCAAGGGTTGTAACGTTAACGTTACTTTCCCATTCTTACCTCTGTGGGCAGTGTTTAGGAACAACCTGGCAGCCGAAGTGCATGGACAGGACATAACTTCCTTTGGCTCTAAATCCTGAAAATAAGCATAAAGTTAACACAGTGTACTGACGGCAGAGTGAGTGGCTAACAGAAAGCAATAGCAACACAAGAGGCCGTTTGGCGTTAAAACATGTCATAACTTCAACGTCACTGTTAGCATTAGCAAAGCCGGTCATTTACTAGCGAATGTGGCCGCCAGTGCTGCCTCCTACTGTAGAAATCAATCTTGTTAAAACCACCTGAAATCTATTAATTTAGTTGGCCATCATGGCTGACCTAATTACCTCCTGCTATCTAACGATAGTAACGTTACTAAATGGCAAAATAAACAATGTTAGCTACTTAAACTAGGCCCAAGCCAGAGCTACCTACACCTCTGGCTGGACAGACAGTGGTTACTCTGAGTGGCTTTACCCTTTAACAAATAAGTAGCTAGATAGCTAGCTGCGCAAATTCAAACATTAGCTAGCTACACCAGCAACATGTAACGTTAATTAGTTAGCTGGTTTTAGCTACTCACAGGCCACGATGATGAAACCAGTCGCGAGTAACGTTACTGACACAGCCCCTTCGGAAGAAAAACAATTATGCAATGTCACTGCAGCAGCTTTCGCTCTCGTTTAAGTCTGACAGGTCAGTGTCGTACTAGCTAATGTCACAGTGCCTACAGAGGTAACTTGTGCGTTGGCTCCTCTAGGCCGCTATTTCCCAGGTGGGACACGACCCAAAGTGATGTAACGTTAATGCTAACGCTATTATGAACTACGGTTAACCAGCTAGCTGCTAGCTAGCCTTCTCTATGGGCACAGTAGCCATAGATATATAGCTAGCAGAAGTGGTTTAATCAGTGTAAACGGTGTAAGCAATATGGCGGCCTCGCTTATGTCTATGCAGTTCACAACCCATCCAGATTTTATGAGATCTAGCTAGCTAGTAACGTTCATCCAAAAAAGGCGTAAACAGAGATGACTGCTGGTGCGTTCAAATTATCCTTGTAATGTGCAGATTCATGCCTTGTGTTTGGGTAATCCCATAGACTGTATATTACAGTTTTTCTCCATTGGTTTGGCTTATTTCTTGAAACAAAAATTACATTCTCAAAACTCTAAGATCATTTGGCAAAACAGTCTTACAGTTCAGCACAACACTATAGCTCACTTGCAAAAGCTCATATCTCTCCAAAAACTGTTCACTCATGCTTCAAAACTAAATTCCTTTCCCATATATAGAGTCAGTGCCACAAAAATGGCAAAGATCCTTCTCAATTGCTTTGGCTCATTTCTTGAAACAGACCGGACTCTTGGTGCTTTTGCCAAAATAACCTGGATGGTTCAGCACAACACCATGGTTCACCTGCAAAGGCTCATATCTCTCCAAAAACAGTTCACTCGTGTCAAAACTAAATAATTTCTTCTTTAAATAGTCAGTGCCCCCAAAATGCTTTGCCCCTTTGGCAAGCACTGCAAGTCAAAATGTTTAGATGTTTTGTCACTATGGCAGATGACCATTGAATTATCCCTCATGTCCACCTTTCAGTCTTAGCCCAGTCCTTTATTGTTACTGTGCTGTTTTTTGTCTAGCTAACAGAATGCAATTGTGTATAAAACTAAAGGAAAAAAAATTAGGGTAAGAGTAGCCTCCAAGGTTTGACATCACACATTGCACTCATACTGCCAAGGAAATTGTAAGCATTTTTATTCACACACATAAAGTAACTTCCATACATCAGAGTAAAAAGAAAATGTATACAGCATAATATAGTATAATCTAAACACACAAACAAAAAACATTGTTGTCCAATCCTAGACATAGAATTCAAAGGACAACACTCCATTCGTAATGTATACCTTATGTATTCCTTACAGAATGAGTTACCAATGTAATTGTATTGTTGTTTTACTTACAGTAACTTTACCACAATTCTAATGCATCACTGCACAGTGACTGGAATACTCTGTAAACTGTATCATCAATACTGTAGAAAATAAACTATTCCATAGTTTATTTTCTCATTATTCCATAGTTTATTTTCTCCAATATTTTTCTTGTCATTTTTAGTATCATCCCATTGAGGTAAGATATTACTGTAGGCCTATCTCTCACACACACACACACACACACACACACACACACACACACACACACACACACACACACACACACACACACACACACACACACACACACACACACACACACACACACACACACACACACACACACACACACACACAAAATGAATAGGTAAATGAGTAAATAAATATATTTCTTGCTCTATGCACAGTGTCCTGTCCTATAAAACATATAATTCCATCATTGACTGACTACATACCTGTTTTCCGTGTGAAAGGTTTGGAGGATGGAGGGGACTGTAGAGCGAGGCACATTAGGCTGCACTCGGCGACCTGCCTCCGCCATTGTGAGGCCATGGTTGATGACATGGTCTATAATTGTGGCCCCAATTCCATTCGAGACAGCATGGTGTCTTCATGCTCCTTGGCCTCTTCCCCCTATTCCACCACCACGCACCCTTACTCCTCCTCCTCTTCTTCTTCCTCTTCCTCGAGCAGGCAGTTGCCCTTGTTCATTTACTTGGCCAGGTGCCTCCATGTTCAGAAATTGTACTGGTCCTGCATGGTCAAGCTCTATATATACATGTTTGGCAGCATTCACAATCATGGACAGCACCTGTCAGGTATCAACATACTGTTTGATTGGTCATCTGAGATGTGTGAAACTACTCCTTCGTTAGTCAAGTTCTAGTTTCACCTGACTGTCAATTGCTGTAATCAATTTATCAAATGTTCCAAGAGATTCATATATGGTATTCATGGTATTATGTTCTTGACTAATTTTGACAATTGAACAGACTATTGTGCATGTGATGACTTATACAATGAAATGATGCTGACACGTTTTGGAGACAACAACCATTAGACTGACAATCAACAATCAGTTTAGATCAACAAGATCTATTCACTTGGAAATTGTGCTAAATGTAGGCTACCTGTACTTAATCATTTGCAAAGATATACTGAGACATTGATACATGTACTAAGACTTTGCAATTTGATGAAATTAATGAGAAATTTAATTCTGTTGTGAACAATTGCCAAGTGGTTTGGAGGTTTGCCCATGTTGTTTTGAGAATGTCATTTCTGTTTCAAGAAATGAGCCAAACCAATGGAGAAAAACTGTAATAAAAACAACAATAGAAGCACAACAAATGTATCAATAGTAAAATCATGACAATGCCAAGGTACAGACAGATCAAGAACAACATAAACCAATGATAAGTAGTGCTAAATAGAACAGATGGTGCAAATATAAATCAAATCAATCAGCATCACACAATACATTTGGGAAAAATATTTTGTATATGTACTTTTACCATGAACATGAAAGTCCATCTGAACAATGAATATTGTGACAAATTTGGGTAAAACATTTTGTCACAACTCTAATATGAATAGACTATGCATAACTGTTGCAGCTCTGTGAATCTTAACTAAATTAATTTATTAAATTAATTAATGTTCAAATTGCCCCACGACCATTCATCATGTCATGCAGCTACGTACATCCATCGTTGTGGTCTCTTGGAATCAACACATGTACATCAGTTGTCGGTAATCTTTGATTTTACCGACATATTTTTTGTAAACGATATCCAGTGTGACCTACTGCTGTAAACCTCTGTCAGCAACTTCCTCCTGTGTCAAAATCAGGTCAGTGTTTCAAGAAATTCACATTAACCAACTAAGATTTAAAGAATAACTTTATTACTCATTTTACAAGGTTTGTGGTTATTTCTAGTTTGTTTTGAGTTTTACTTTGCAGATTTTTACACTCCTGTTATCCCACATATACAGAAGCTTGTTGTTGGGATAATATGACAGCATAGCCAAGATGCCGTTAGCTGGCCTTAAATCAAAACTTGCATCCAGAGGACTCTCTTTCTTTAAATCAAAGGCATATGTAACTCTTCTGTCTTTGTCATCTGTAAAATATAGCACCCCACATACAATGAAAGCATTTCCTGCTTTAGTTGTAGGGTAGTGAGTGTTAATGATTACCTCCACAATGAATGTGTCAGGGTTAATCTTTGCAACCATCGTATCATCATCTGTATTTGATGCAAAAATGACCCACAGTCCGTTTTCATCCACAGCAAACTTAAAATATGTCTTTGAGTTGGGGAAAAGATAAGTCAGTTGGTGATATCTGCTGTTTTCCATGATCAGAGTGTTTGTTCCACTGGTGTTCAGGTCAAATCTGTAAAATGTTGATCATTGGTAAGTTAAGAAGAGTACACAGACATAAAAAGTTGATAAGGCAGGGACAAAGTCTTATACATGTTTAACACAAACACTTACTTCATAAGTCTGTTTGTTCCTGCATTGTGAAAGTAAAATGACTGTTTGTAGACAACATGACCACAGCCCTGGAAGAACCTCCCGACATCTATATTTTTGTTGCTTAAATCCTGTAATGCCGAAATGTTCCTGAGCTCTACCAAAAGTCGACCTAGGGAAGAAATGTTTCAGTGTTTAAATCCACAATAACTCACAACTCACCTCTGTGATGAATTACTTGTATATTTGTGGTTGCTGTAAAAACAATCACCTGAAAAATGATCGGCCAACCAATATCGACCTTCATCCTGCCTTGATGCATCGGACATCCAGGCTCCAAACGTGCTTTGCATTTTGATGGCTTTCTCCGGACATTTAATAGTTCTAATGTTGCACTCTAAATGAAAGATGTACTTCAGTATTTGAATGAGTCATTACATACATATATAGATAGATAGATAGATAGATAGATAGATAGATAGATAGATAGATGGATAGATGGATAGATGGATAGATGGATAGATGGATAGATGGATAGATGGATAGATGGATAGATGGATAGATAGATAGATAGATAGATAGATAGATAGATAGATAGATAGATAGATAGATAGATAGATAGATAGATAGATAGATAGATAGATAGATAGAGAACATACATATTTAACAAAATGTTCTGACCAGTTTTTTTTCTCTTATTGGTTTTCACATTGATCTGGTTGTTGGTCTGGAGTGGGTATGAAGAGTCTAAATATAAAAGAAGAAAAAAGGTTAATTCACATTTTTACAAATTAGAAAAAGAGTGGATTCTGTTTGTAGCCAATATAACTAAATTACATCAACATTTTAAAGATCATAGTTGGACTTTGAGAAAATAAGAGAGAAATCTTTCAAATCTTTTCAAATGTTTAGTTAATATTAAAACCAAATATGGGACACAAAACACTTTTTACCACTTTTCATGGGTGTATGGATAATGTTTCCACTGTTGTTCAAGGCGTTCCTCTCTAGGTCTACAGAAAGTGAGGCTGTAACATGACATGATGAGACATATATAGATAAATACCTAAAGACATTAATGGTGCTATAGTGCACCATTATAAATCATACAAAAGACAAAAGCAAATGTTTTTAGGTAATTGTTAATTTTACATTTCATTCATTTCAGAGTGTTTCCTACTTGTTAATAACTTCATTGGTGCCTCTGTAGCATTCTCTCTTGTGGTATCGTTCAATGAGCCATGACTGTCGTCTTGAAATGATAACTCTAGAAAATAAAAGTATTTGGTTTAACATGTTTTTTTCATATAGTCAAATATTGTATTTACAGTCTCCCTGCTGCTCAAAACGGTCCTTTACCAGCTTCCATGTTTGTGTTTAGAAGCTTCTCCGAGTCAGTCACATCACTGTTGTTGTCAGCTGGATGTGAAGTTGGTGATTCTGCAGAAAGAAAGATTAGATTAAATATTTTAACTAAAAGAGATGGTACACATATTAAATATTTAAATATGTTTGCAAGAGAAAACAACTACTGAAACTAAATGTGTGAATTGATCAATACTGATAACAAATAGTGATACCAATAGACATTTTCTTTCCACTTTTCGTGGGCATATCACTAACGCTTCCACTGTTATTGACAGCGTCACCGTTTTGGTCCACAGAAAGTGGAGCTGCTGAATGACATGAAACATTACATATAATGTTATAGTCACTTGCTTCACTCATAATTACAGAGTGTGTCCTACCTGTGAATAGTTTAATTGGTCCGTCTGTAACATTCATTGTGTCGTTCAGGGTGTCTTGGCTGTCGTCTTTATGAAATGAAACTGGCTCTAGGAAATAAAAGTTATTGAATTTAAAGATTTTTTTTGACAGTGGATAGACATGAAAGGGGGAGAGAGATGGAGGATGACACGCAGCAAAGGGCAGCAGGTCAAGTTTGAACCTGCGCCGCTGCAGGATTCAGCCAACATGGGGCGAACGCTCTTACTGGGTGAGCTAGAGGCCGCCCCGAAGGTTATTGAATTTAACATCACAGTCACTGGGAACACTTTTCTGCAGATACTTTATGCACATTTTCTGGTAATACTTCTGTACTTTAACTTAAGAATGATTTTGAATACAGGGCTTTACTTTACCAGCTTCCATGTTTGTGTTTAGAAGCTTCTCAGAGTCAGTCACATCTCTGTTGTTGTCAGCTGGATGTGGAGTTGGTGATTCTGCAGGAAAAAAGAAAGATTAGATATAACTAGAAGAGATGGTACACATATTAAATATTCCTCTTTTGAGAGAAGAGAAAACAACTACTGAAACTACATGTGTGAATTGATCAATACTGATAACAAATAGTGATACCAATAGACATTTTCTTACCACTTGTCATGGGTGTATCACCAACGGTTCCACTGTTTTGGTCGGCAGAAAGTGGAGCTGTTGAATGAAATTAAACAATAAATATAATGTTTTAAAGTTATGGTCACTCGCTTTACTCATAATTCCAAACAGAGTGTTTCCTACCTGTTAATAATTTAATTGGTGCCTCTGTAGCATTTTCTCTTTTGGTATTGTTCAAGGTGCCATGGCTGTTATCTTGATCAAATGATACTGAATCTAGAAAATAAAAGTATTGGGTTTAATATTTGTTTCTTCTTCATATAGTCAAAGTTTGTCTTTACAGTCTCCCTGCTGCTCAAAATGGTCCTTTACCAGCTTCCATGTTTGTGTTTAGAAGCTTCTCCGAGTCAGTCACATCACTGTTGTTGTCAGCTGGATGTGGAGTTGGTGATTCTGCAGGAAGAAAGATTAGATTAGACATTTTAACTAAAAGAGATGGTACACATTTTTAAATATGTTTGTAAGAGAAAACAACTACATAAACTAAATGTGTGAATTGATCAATACTGATAACAAATAGTGATACCAATAGACATTTTCTTTCCACTTTTCGTGGGCGTATCACTAACGCTTCCACTGTTATTGACAGCGTCACCGTTTTGGTCCACAGAAAGTGGAGCTGCTGAATGACATGAAACATTACATATAATGTTATGGTCACTTGTTTCACTCATAATTACAGAGTGTGTCCTACCTGTGAATAATTTAATTGGTCCGTCTGTTACATTCATTGTGTCGTTCAGGGTGTCTTGGCTGTCGTCTTTATGAAATGAAACTGGCTCTAGGAAATAAAAGTTATTGAATTTAAAGATTTTTTTTTGACAGTGGACAGACATGAAAGGGGGAGAGAGATGGAGGATGACACGCAGCAAAGGGCAGCAGGTCAAATTTGAACCTGCGCCGCTGCAGGATTCAGCCAACATGGGGCGAACGCTCTTACTGGGTGAGCTAGAGGCCGCCCCGAAGGTTATTGAATTTAACATCACAGTCACTGGGAACACTTTTCTGCAGATACTTTATGCACATTTTCTGGTAATACTTCTGTACTTTAACTTAAGAATGATTTTGAATGCAGGGCTTTACTTTACCAGCTTCCATGTTTGTGTTTAGAAGCTTCTCAGAGTCAGTCACATCTCTGTTGTTGTCAGCTGGATGTGGAGTTGGTGATTCTGCAGGAAAAAAGAAAGATTAGATAAAACTAGAAGAGATGGTACACATATTAAATATTTATTAAAACTCAAAAACAGCATATCATAAAAATCATTAACTCATATAATAATATAATGTATTGCTGTGTAATTCGAAGCTTAAATTCAGTTTACTCACCAGTTTTAGTCCATCTTTCGTTGTTAGTCAAATTTAGCTTGTTGTTTTTCCAGGGTGAATATGAAGAGTCTAAAGAAATAATAAAAAAAAAGGAACATTTTCTTATTTATTAAAACATCCTATTTCTTCATTCTTCATATTTCTTTCATCCTAAGAGAGATATTGTGAGTAGTCAACAACTATTATAAAACCTTCAATATTCACTTTAACCGTACCAAACTGTAACTGTGGTCTTATACTTGTTTATAAATAGACATTTTCTTACCACTTTTCGTGGGCGTATCACTAACGGTTTCACTGTTATTGACAGCATCACTATTTTGGTCCGCAGAAAGTGGAGCTGCTGAATGAAAATAAAAATTAAATATAATGTTTTGAAGTTATGGTCACTCGCTTTACTCATAATTCAAAACAGAGTGTTTCCTACCTATTAATAATTGAATTGGTCTATCTGTAACATCCATTGTGTTGTTCAGGGTGTCTTGGCTGTCATCTTTGTGAAATGATACTGGCTCTAGGAAATGAAAGTTATTGAATTTAACATCACTGGGAAAACTTTTCTGCAGATACTTTATGATAATACTTCTGTACTTTAACTCCAGAATGATTTTGAATGCAGGGCTTTACTTGTGTTTTTGCATGGTTGTATTGGTACTTTTGTGTAAGTAAAAGATCTAAATACTTCCACCACTTTTAATATCAAACTTTCTTTGGTATAGTTGAAGTGAGATTGCATGACTAAACATGATTTATTCTCCTTCCCACATACAGTAAATAAAGAAAAACCTTTGGTTGTAAGTGTTATATAATCTGACATGATCATTCTCAAATATCAAGATTTTATACAAACATAATAATAATTTGTCCTCTCCCATGCATTTAAAAAAAATATCAAAACAAATAACCATGCCAAAATCCTTAGCAAACACAATCCATTTGTTGAATATAACATTCATTGTTGAGAGTACTAACTCACTTCATGAGTTCTATTTTTACATTCCTTTCTAATATTAAGAATTCTATGGGATTACAAAGAGTACTGACATTTCTATTGAGTTGAAAAACAATACAAAACAATAAAATCAGTAAAGAGGTCTGTTAATGAAGTCTTTCAGCCACTCAAACGGTTGCTTACCAGATTCCTTAGCTGTATCTCCAAGTTTCTCAGAGTGAGTAACATTAAAAACATCTCTGGCTTCATGAGCTAGATGTGGTGTTGGTAACACTGTGGCAATTGAATAAGATGAGTACAGTGTGAAGTTAAGAATCAAATCTGCATGTCCAAACATTTTGTGAATGAGTCCCAGTATCTCCTACCTGGTAATAAGTGAATTGATGCCTCTGTAACAGTCTCTGTGCTGGTTTCAACCCACGTGCCATGTGTGTAGTCTGGACGAGGTGTTACTAACTCTGTAGAAAAAAAATAACAGAATTTGGATAACCATACCTTTTTAAACTGAACCTAATATCAAACAAGTTTATAAGATAAGATAAACCTTTATTGATCCCCAAAGAGGAAACTCAGTTGTTACAGCAGCACAAAGACAGCAATATAGAAAGTAAAAGAATAAATAATAAGAGGTATATAAAAACTAAAATAAGAATAGAATAAAACTAAAAATAATAAGATTGTCCTGAAATAACAGTGGAATAAATTCAAATCAGTAAATAAAGTCTTCCTGCAACTCAAAATGGTTGTTAACTAGATTTTATATCCGTGCCTTGACTGAACTAAACATACATGTCAATTGGTCAATACAGTATATACAATATGATAGTGTCTTACCACTTTTCACGGTTGTCTCATTAATGTTTGCGCTTCCATTGAAGGCGTCACTGTTTTGGTCTGGAGAAAGTGGGGCTGTAGAATGAAACATTATGTAACGTTTGCGAACACTAACGATGCGGTAGGGCTGCCCCTTTAATTAGACTTTTACTTTGAATAAAAAAAAAAGGTCAATACCTGTTAATAATCGAATTGGTGCCTCTGTGACATTCTCTGTGCTGGTATCATTTAAGGTGTCGTAGTTGTACTCTGGATGAACTACTGACTCTAGAAAAGAAAATGAAAAAGTATAAAAGGTTGAACATGTTGTCAGGCCTGACTGTGAAGTTTTCCTGTCACGGTTGCTTACCAGAGTCCGTACTTGTGTCTCGAGGTTTTTCAGAGTCAGTAACATTCAAAACATCTCTGCCCTCATCAGCTGGGTGTGGTGTTGGTGATTCTGTGGAAACAAAGACATCATGAATTATTAGATAACATATAACATTAAGGAGGAAATTGAAGCCCTAAGTCACAAACAGTTATGTATATTTGTTGTGCACTATATATAAATACTGAATTTATTCCTACCAGTCTTGTTGATTGTTGAGCTGCTGTTTTCTACATCGGTCAGGGAAGGAGATGAATCTAAATATGTAGAATAAGAGTAAAAAAGGAAAGTTAGCTTTTGTAATAATCAACTATCAAAATATGAATACCCAACACTTTATGCTGAAATATTTCTCCTCATGTAGACTTGAGAAGGTGGCAGTACTGTGTGGTTTTGTCCTTCATGGAGCATAGTGTATTTTTGATCAGGGCCACAGTTGTCCTGCTATTGACAACCAACACTTGGTGCATATTTTTATAGGGGTTTTTGTCATTATTTTTACACACAATATATTTTAGATTAGACTTTTAGGCCAATAAATATATGATTGAACTGATATGATTTTATTTATTTATTTATTTAATTTCCCAGCCAGAATTGTATTCCTGGCAGTGTGGAGATGCCTGGTTTATTTCAGCGTTAGACCTTCATGTTGGGGAATAAAATGTACAGATATATACTTAAACATTTAACTGCATAAACAAAACAAAAAACAAAAAATCCAAATAATTAAAAAATATATGGATTGTGTTGTCTGGTCATAATTTTGTCTAGGTGATTTATTATCTCTAAAATACAACCATATGGTCAGTCTAATTCGGTTACCATGGATTCTCAACCAACTAAACCCCCCCACCTATACATAGCTACTGCACCACATACACTTATTCTACTATTCTTATAATGTTACCACACTGCATATAACTGTACATACTGTACATATCTGTCTATATGGTTCATACAGAATATCCATATTTATTCTGTTTTTCCTATTGTATATTCTGCTAATACACTGCATATATCTATATTATTCTTACTACTATTATAATGTCACTGCTACTATATTGCACATATATCTGTTGTTCATACATTGTTCATATTACATAGACATATTTATTCTGCTCTTATAACACTGCAATATCTTTCATTGTCCTGTTTATGCACAACCTGTCTACACTTGAATATCACGTTGCACTTTTCTGCTTTTTTGCACTTCTGGTTGGCTGCAAACTGCATTTCGTTGTCTTTGTACTTGTACTCTGCACAATGACAATAAAGTTGAATCTAATCTAATCTAATCTAATCTAATCTAATCTAATCTAATCAAATCATAGAGAGCTAGTGCATGACAGTTGTTTCACCATATTGTCTAAACAACGCATGTTACTCCACTGACCATAGTGTGGATGTTTTGTTACTTTGTGGCACCACCACTATTCTACATGAAGGATTACACTTTAAAACTTTAAACTGACAAATTCAAAGAGTTGATTTTGGGGTATCATTTGAATAATTTTTATTTTTCGATTAGGCTTTGGTGTCATTTCTGTCAAAAGCTTTAGGGTGTGAAAATAAAACATGCTGGTTTATTGATTAATGATTCTGTGAAGACGTTCTTCTCACCCATCAACGTGTTGGTTTGATGGATGTGTTCTCCGATGGTCTTGTTTCTCACTTCATTAGAATAACAAGCAGGACAGATTGGACCAGGTGGGCCTGCTGGACCTGGTGGACCCCTCGGACCAGGAGGACCTGCAAATATTAACATACAGTAGCTGCAAGTCAGATATGTAAAACTGATCTAATAAACAATACTGTTGGTTAATGAGTTAGGCTCTTCACGACAACAGTAAAATAAAAAACAGGAAAGCACTAACTGGAGTTGGAAAATAATTAATTAATAATGAATTAATTAGTTCACAAAAGTTGCAGTTTGTCTATTACAACCCACAACAAGATAATGTGTTGAATAAAACACAGTGACCAGCTTGATATTCTTGAAACCTCACCAGTAGTAGAACTTAACATCAAGCCTCAAGTCTGTCCTTAAAGTATATTCTATTCTATTTATCATTTAATATTTCCTGTATATTCTGTATGTGTGCTGTGTGTCTGATATTTTGCTGCTGTAGCACTGTAATTTCCCATTGTGGGATCAATAAAATCTATCTATCTATCTATCTATCTATCTATCTATCTATCTATCTATCTATCTATCTATCTATCTATCTATCTATCTATCTATCTATCTATCTATCTATCTATCTATCTATCTATCTATCTATCTAAGAAACTCACAAAATGACATAGAATGAGGTGACAACTTTTCTGATGTGATCTTTAGCCTGACTGACTCCCTCTCTGTCAATCACATTATTCATGTCAGGTTTAAATATGGCGTCATCTCTCATATGAGAATGTAATTCTCACCTTTCAGTCCGGGAGGCCCAGGGTCTCCTTTAGGTCCTGGTTCTCCCTTTTCACCAGGGGGTCCTAGTCAGTGACAGGCCATTAGTTTACAGTAAACCACTAAAGTTAAAAATGGAAACTACAAAACAGCAGGATGATCATGTTTAAACTGTAGGACTGTAAACCTGTAAACAGACAATCTTAGATTTGTTTTACACATTAACTAGATTTTCTCTGGGATGCCACAGTAAGAGTCACTGAAACCAGCGTTCAGGTGTAATCAGCCCAGCCAACATTTTCCAATGTGGCAGCGACAGACAAGTTCTCTTGTAGACAGTGAGTGGGATTCCATGGCTGAACAAACTTGTGACTGACTTCTGTTCTGAGTGTATTTGTCTGTTCTGGTGCACAGCTCATAAAGAGGGTTTTAGTCTTATTAGATTTCTTTGACACAACAGATCTCTCACCTTTTCTTCCTCTTTTTTTCCCCCGTGGCCCGGGCACACCCTGTGGTCCTGGTGAACCAGCTCTACCAGGCAAACCTAACAGGCAAATACTGAGATTGTAGTAACAAATTCAGCTTAGTTTAAGTAACTGATGCAGATAATCAAAGTGCCTGTTTTTACCTGGTGGTCCAGGTAGGCCTGGGGGAAAAAATATAAATATTTTACACAAATCAAGTAGACCTACAGCAGAAGCACCAATAACCATAAAAACCACAGCGCTGGAATGAAGAATATTTCGGAAGAGCACCTGTTAAACAAAATCCTCTGGAGCTATTACACAGCTCTATGAAGACTTTTACCTGAAATAAAGAATACAAAAGAAAAACAATGTGTCAGTGTTGATTGTATCTGGAAGCTTTCTAACATTACATATTTTGGTTTTTAAATCACTTGGATACAAACACCTTTGCTTTTCTTGTGAGACATCTCATCAACTGCAACAGTGTCATTTGTTCTCAGGGATTTGGAGAAGATTACAACTATTTTAATTTCACATTATCCCCATTATTAGAACTGAAAAGATTATTTTATTAATTAATTGTTGACACAATATTAACTGGAAACAATTGGGAAAATCGATTAATCGCTCGTCATTTTTTAAGCCAAAAATTCACTTGTTCTTAGGTGTGAATGTTTGTTGCTTTTCTTAAGTCTTCTACGATGGCAGATTGAATATCTTCCAATTTTGAACGTTTCATGGGACAAAACAAGCTATTTAAAAAGATGTCCCCTTGTGCTCTGGGAACTTGCATCAAGTATTTTTCTGACATTTCATTGCTAAAACAATCAATCAACTAAATCAGTTATAATCAGTTAAAATGAAAATAATCATTAGTTGCAGCCTTAAATATTATTGGTGATTTGTGATTTTTTTGATCAATCAGGCCAATAATAAGACTTTATTTTGGTAAAATACTGATAAATGTGATGTCAAACAATACAGTAGCGCCCTCTGGAGAAATGCCAGTTCCCACCAGATGTGAGTACAGTTGAGGGAGGAGCAGTCACACTCCCCTGCTCAAAGTATTTATCCAGAAAACACTCAGTGGTAAACCAGATGTCTGCAACAGACTTCTGGATTCTTTGCAATACACGGAAATGCTTCTTATCCCAAAAGGGAAAAGAGAGGACACGTGTCTATTAAAGATGACAGCAAAGAGTTGCTAATTTCTCCCCTGTTCTGTCTCATAATAACATAATGATTTTTTACAGAAGTACAGTGAACAGTCTTTGATATGCACAGTTTCTTATAAAGAGCCCACATTAAAGCATTTAGGTGTCTTACAGGAACCATGGAGTACGTCGTCAGCATCAGCATTTCCTTCTCGTCTTGGCTTTGTGTTGCTTCTCCCTCCTGGTTTCTTCTGCTGCGTTGGAGCTTCTTCAGCTCTGCAGCCTCTGCAGGCTCCACGGCCAGGACGCCTGCCTGCAGCCTGCAGCTCTGGGACAGCACCTGCATCTGGGCGTCCAACATGACCAGCTGCTCCGTCAGCTCTTTCTGTCGAACCAGCAGGAACAGTAAACCTGCTGAGCTCAGGAGCAGCAGCGCACACATCCCCACCAGCAACACTTTCCACGCCAGAAAAACTCCACTCTTCTCCTTCATATTTGTGCCCGCTTGCTGGTCCTCCACTGCAGAGTAATCTGAGCTCTGAAATTCACGAGCACAGACAGCACATATCTGACCACTTGCCAACAGATGAGACGTCAGACGGAAACTATACGCTTGAGCTGAAATAAACATGTCAAGATCTGTATGTAACCACAGGGGGAAGCACATGATACATTGCGCAACAACAAGCATCTGGGAAACAGTTACAATGTGTAGGCCCACTCGATTTAGAAGCAGCTAATGGCCATTAACCAGAATGACAAATCCTGCACACAGTGTAGCGCTTCTCATCATTTTGGTGCTCTTGCTCTCAATATTGCCACCAGTCCGTCCCACACAAAATTACATGGAAATGGAATAAATAAGTTGTGAACAAGGGGAACATTCTTTGGATCTACAAAAGAGCTTTCAGAGCGCTTTCAGTAAAAGACTGTTAGTGGGTGGGTGGGTGTACTGAAATCTCTTTTTAATAAATGGCGTTTCATTTTTTTCTTTTATTGCATTATGCATTTATATTTATTTGTGTCTGAATTATTTGTGTCTGACTTGTTCAATGACACTTGTGTCCATTAAAGTTTCTTCATTTCCCAAAAGTTCTAATTACTCAGTTTAGTCTCCACTACAATGAGGAGAGCAGGTTTTTCAGCCAACTTGGGGATAAAAGCCCCCACCCAAACCCCCAAATCTGAGGCCAACATCTTCATTAACAGCACACCAACTATTCATTTCAGCTATTCAGGGACTGATTTTGAAGGACAGCTCATCAGAAGCACACAACCTCTGCATGTACATTGTTTTCCCGTTTTCATTTTGCATCCATGTCCATTTTTTAAGTAGAGGAGCACTAACATTTATTTCTAAAAAATGTAAGACTTGAAATTATAAAGAAAGACATTTTCTCTTTCTCCTGTTTCCTATTTTGAACTGCTGGGTAAATCCCTACTCCCTTTGACATGGGTCAGTCTGACCCAGCTAATTAATTTCCCCTTGAAAAGCCTC
Source organism: Gymnocephalus cernua (assembly GCA_023631565.1). NCBI lineage: Eukaryota > Metazoa > Chordata > Actinopteri > Perciformes > Percidae > Gymnocephalus > Gymnocephalus cernua. The sequence continues at coordinate 24,243,134 of CM042431.1, read as the reverse complement.
CTCGGATGAAATGGACAGTGGGGTTTCTTTCTTTTCAACAACGCTAAATGTGAAGAAAACTAAGAAAAACTGATGCAGAGTAGAACGGATGAAAGACCTGCAGGTTTTGCATGCTTATGTGTAAAAATAAAAACACTTTTTTGGTTCTTTTTAAAGCGGCTTTGTGGTTAAGATGTGCACGGTTATCTGGCATGTTTGCTGTTCTGCCATGTAATGGTACTTACATGGCTCACTTACGTAACCACAAAGTGGCCGTGTTTCTAGGCAACCAGTAAAATGAGGGCTTAACCGAGGATTTATAAACACTGCGATTTATTGGGTAGGAGAAAGTTGATCATCCTTAAAACCAGTGGAGGAAGAACAGCATCTCTTCAAACTGCACCACTCACTAACTTGTCAGGAGTCAGAAAAGAAGAAGAGAAGTAAGTGGGATTATTTGATAATTTGTTAATAAAGAATTAAAAAATGCTTAGAATAATAAAAAGATACTCTTAAAGATAAAAGATCTAGAAACATCTAAGCATACACTATGTTGAAAAAATTGTGACAGCTTGAATTTTTACTCAATTTTAAATTTTAATTATGTGGGTTTTTGTTCCTGTATTGAGACTGTGTAAGCTACTGCAATACACTAAAGTGAAAAAGATTTTAGTTATGAAATTCAATTGAAACTCTCTCTCTCTCTCTCTCTCTCTCTCTCTCTCTCTCTCTCCTGTTTTTATTTGGTTGTGTTCTGTCATATGACATATTTGCAACACACCATACATAATATCTTTGGAGAAGACACTAATGTTATGATCATGATTAACCTGGAATAACATAAAAATAAATAAGGGAATAATCTGTCACCAACCCTTGAACTGACATGGCTGTCTCAATAGTAACAAACAGTTAATCATAAAGCTTTGTGTGAGTGTATTTGGTTTTAATGTGTGCCATTGTTGTGTTACATACAAGACAATTGCAAGGGATGAAAAGTAAGGGTGTACAAAGATACGGGTTCCTCTATTTTAACATGAACCAATGGATGAGCTTGTTCTGACTGTTGGTTAAAGAAGACATAAGCTTTATGAGCACAGGACAGACAGAGGACACAGTAAACCTGCTCAAGTGTGTGTTTATGAAGGGGATGCTGCCGCTGGAGACACTCACCGCCGGCCGCGAGGTGGTCGACACTGAAGTCACTGCCCTTCTGCTTGTACTGCTGCTACTGCTGCTCATCACTGCCTGGAGCCGAACAAACCGGTCACATATACCCGGTAAGAGACTTATACATAACTTGTATTGTATTGATTGTATTGATCCACATGTACAAGGGACTGCAGGTATAAGTATATATAAAAGTAACACTGGAAACATGACAAATATTTGTTTTAAAGATTTTTGTACTTTGAATAATGACAGTACATTTTCATAAGGAGGGAATTTAGAGCCAAAGTTGAGCCGCTCGTTCACATTATTGATTAAATAACATAATAGTTTACTTATTTCCATATAGGAAGACCTCTGTTTTCTCTCGGACATTAGAGCACTATTATGTCTTAAATCATTACCTGCTTCTTTATGCCAGGTCCTTCCTTCTTGGCAGGACTCGGTCCTATCCTCTCCTACAGCAGATTCATCTGGACTGGGATAGGAACAGCGAGCAACTACTACAACAACAAATATGGCAGCATTGTCCGGGTCTGGATTAATGGCGAGGAGACCCTCATTTTGAGCAGGCAAGTCTCCTGAGATAAAAAAAAATGAATAAAAAACTCTTTACACTCACAATTTGTCCCATGAATCTGTAGTAAGTCGTAGCCTGGCTACTTTTGCAGGTCTTCAGCAGTGTATCATGTTCTGAGGAGCGCCCACTACACAGCCAGATTCGGGAGCAAAAAAGGGCTGGAGTGTATTGGGATGGAAGGGAGGGGTATCATTTTCAACAGTGATGTCCTGCTCTGGAGAAAAGTGAGGACATATTTTTCTAAAGGTGAGCAATTATTATTATTATTACCTTACACAAGAGCATATGGAGTCAGGGTATTGTAGTGCCTTATTTCACCTCTCTTTGTCTATTTTCCGACACCTGCAGATTGAAGTCTGACAATAACTGAAACACTGCTTGCTTGCATTTGAATTACCGTTTCATGGTTGTTTTACAGCTCTGACAGGCCCCGGCCTCCAGAGGACAGTGGGAATCTGTGAGAGCTCCACAGCCAAACACCTGGACTGCCTGCAGGAGATGGCCGACCCCTCCAGACATGTGGACGTTCTCAATCTGCTGAGAGCCATAGTGGTGGACATCTCCAACAGGCTTTTCCTCAGGGTGCCACTAAACGGTCAGCTGCATGTTCCCTGTCAGCATATTCTACATCTCAAACTTATTTTCTGCCAGCAAATAATATTTCAAGTTGTTGCACTGCAGCTCCTAAATCTTTTTAAATCGTTTTGTTGTTCCTCATAACTCAGAAAAGGACTTGCTGATGAAAATCCAAAACTACTTTGAGACCTGGCAAACCGTTTTGATAAAGCCTGAGATATTCTTCAAGATCGGATGGCTGTACAACAAGCACAAAAGAGCAGCGTAAGATCCTCACACATCACAGTAACTCAACATTTGGCATGTGATTTCTTCAACCTAACCTTTGTGTTGCTTTTCGTGCCAACAGCCAAGAGCTGCAGGACAAGATGGAGAGCCTTCTTGAAATGAAAAGAAAGATTATAAATGAGTCTGAGAAGTTGGACGATGATCTCGACTTTGCAACAGAACTCATCTTTGCTCAGGTTTAAAAAAAAAAAGAAATCTATACCACCTGTGTCACAGAGTAACCATCCTGATCATGCTGTGTTAGCTGCGTTCTGCATACCTTCGTTTTCTCTTGAACAGAACGTCGGGGAGCTTTCAGCAGATAACGTCAGGCAGTGCGTGCTGGAGATGGTGATTGCAGCACCTGACACACTTTCTATCAGCCTCTTCTTCATGCTGATGCTGCTGAAACAAAACCCAGATGTGGAGCTGAGGATTTTGGAGGAGATGAACACTGTCTTGAGTGAGTGCATTTGTGCTGTATTAATCTCTGTTTCACTCTATGACAGCTAAAAACTAAAATGTTCCTACAATCCATAAATGCTGCTTTTCATTTCCAGGTGAAAAAGGTGAAAACATTGATTATCAGAGCTTGAAAGTGATGGAGAGTTTCATCAATGAGTCTTTGAGGTTTCATCCTGTGGTTGATTTCACAATGCGAAAAGCTCTGGAAGATGACAACATCGAAGGCACTAAAATTCCGAAAGGAACCAACATCATTCTCAACATTGGTCTTATGCATAAGACTGAATTCTTTCCAAAACCCAAAGAGTTTAGCCTGATGAACTTTGACAAAACAGTAAGTCAGCCGAAGGTTGTGCAACAATATGTGGCTCTAGAGACAAAAACCGCTTAGTGTTTACTTTCTCTGGTTGGCAGGTGCCCAGTCGTTTCTTCCAGCCCTTCGGCTGCGGGCCTCGTTCCTGCGTGGGCAAACACATCTCCATGGTGATGATGAAGACCATCCTGGTCACTCTGTTGTCTCGTTACACCGTGTGTCCTCGCCGAGGCTGCACCCTCAACAGCATCAGGCAGACCAACAACCTGTCGCAGCAGCCCGTGGAGGACGAGCACAGCCTGGCCATGCGCTTCATCCCTCGAACAACATGAACTCAACAGTCAGCACTGAGACACATGCAGGGGTTACATTTTGGTGAAAAACACTTAGTATTGCAAATATTTAAGTGTTTCAACAATACAGAAATATTCCCTGGCCGAGGCCCCACAAACTAATAGTTTTCAGTTCTATATTTTAAATGACAGATGTGTTGTCTACTTTGACATCAATGACATTTAGTTAAGATTTTAGCTGATACAGAGCAGTGCAAGCATGATTACCTGGCCCATGGGATACAGTATGGAAACCCAGGGAGGACATGGATATAGATTTAGTTTTGCTGTAAATCAAATGTTACTAATATGTTTTTTACATGGTGTGTGTAGTAAGTAAACAATGCTCATTCAATATATATTTGAAATATTGTTTTATATTGTAGCAAATGCCAAATGAGAATAAAGAACATCAGAAAAGATGTCCTCTACTGTCATAATCTCCCTCTTTGCTTCAAGTCCAGGACATCTGTGTTTAATAAATAATCATGGAGTCAAACTCAAGTTCATTTACATGTTTTGGATTTATTCATAAGTTAGCAGAATGTAATGACAGGCACTCTAATAAACAATGATTTTCTCTGTACCACAGGCACAAATCAAATACGCCACCTTGGCGTTAGAACATAAGGCGTTGGGTTAAAACTGAGTTTTAGACAAATTGTTAGCGTCATGCTGTGCTCTAATCAGGACGCAGGCAACAAAGAACAAAGGTAAACTTTCCCTTCAGGTTGAATTAAATTTAACAGGCTGAGACAAGTCAGATCTGGCACAGCACGATCAAACAGTACATGGAGCGCGATGATTTTCTTTCTTTCAGAGAAATGAATATAAAATATTTTCTGTAAGAATATAAATCCAATAAATATATGTTTTTAATACTGCACTGATACAAAAATATAATAATCAAAAACCCACCACTCACCAACACTGACAGAAACATGAGTGCATAGATAATCACATCACACAGAAGGCAGCGCCTGTGAAACACCAGGGAAAACCAAAATGCTCCTCATCATAATGACAAACGGACAATATGGACATCTTCATGTCATTGCTATATTTAAGACAAAATACTCTCATCATAGATGTAAGACATATGTGTAACTTCTGCAGCTGGAAATTAGTGTCAGCATAATGTAATCCTAAAGACAACATGTAGAGATCTTTACTCTGAGTTGAAACTGCAGCAGTAGAGACGAGCAGGTTCTTCTTAAAAAGCAGTTCTCTGGGAGTAGTTTAAAGTCTCCTGAAATGGTTTATTGGGTTTGGTACTCCTAAAAGATATCAACATCTTCCCTGTGCTTCTCCCAAAGACACCGAATAAATAACATCAACCAATCCAATGAATTGATATTGAATGAAATGAGAATTTGAGTTTTTCTTTCCATTTCACTCAGAATTGCTTCAATTAGTATTGATGAACTTGAAAAGAACAAAAATTATGTTTATGTATTTGTCTGATTAAAATACAAATGGGCTTCACTGTCATGATTGTTGTAGCCTAGAAAGTGTAGCTGAAATTAGAAATCAGGACATGACCTCTATTGATATTCAGCATGCAGACCTGGGGCGCAAAAAGTCACCAAGTAAGTCAATTCATGATTTTCCTTTCATACTGAGAATATCATAGTCAATATTCATTTCACTCACTAACAATGTTTCAAGCATTACAGTTTTAAAGTAATCATGAAGTCCTGTCATCATTTTAAGACATTATTGTTATTCTGAAACATCAAACACCCACAGAAGGTCTTTTGGCCCTGAGGTTATTACCAACCATGACTTTAAACAGTTCCTGTAAAATATTCCACCAATTTATCTGTTAAAAATAAAGTATACATGGACAAAAAACAACAACAAGTTGTTATAGTGGAAGAGATAAACAAATGGTAAACACTGTAATATAAAGATGAGAATGCACAACGCCAGATGTTCTGCACTACTGCTCTGTGTACCTTCCTCTTCAGTGGCTGAGGGTCCGGTGCTCATGTTGCTTAGTGGTGTCTCAGTGCTCCTGTAAAGCTCTCTGACAGTGGTACATCAGGCAGTCGGGCAGGTCGGGGACTGGAGAGCGCAGCCACACGGCCAGAGTTCCTGCATGCAGACGACAGTGCATCAGACACGGCTGATCCTGGAGGAGCCGGCAGGCTACAATACCTTCCATACCTGTGGGGGAAAATAATAAAGGTTACTCGCTGATAGTGTACCATACATGGGAGTGTCGGATGCACTTAAGACATATCAACCTATGACATTTTTAAAACATGAATCCATCATGCTATGAGATGCACTAAAATAATATTTACAAAACAAATGGCTTGACCTTGTGGGTTCATTTATAGATCTTGGACAGCAGATGACAATAAAAAGCTCAAAAGCTCTGGAACAAGTGAGTAAGTGGACGTTGAGTTGAGATTGATTGTCAAAAAAAAGTCTCACAGATATGGTAGAGATTTCAAAAGACAAAGCAGAGACTGTCTGTCTTCAGCTTGATGCTCTTTATTCATTACATCTGTTGCACTGCTTCTCTGATGTAAGATGTAAGTACGCATTAATAACCAATTCATTAACATTAATAAAGTCATTGGTTACAAACTAAAAAAACACTTTTTAAATGTGCCTCATTAGAAAGTGGTACCGAAGTAACTAATACTTTTGTACATGAGTGAAACACTCTTGATCGTTTTTTAAATTTTTATAAAACCTTTAATTGTATCTTATGGTAATCGTCAGCTCTGTTAAAAGCTCTGGAGAAAGTGAGTAAGTGGACTTTGTGTTGAAACTGTTTTGTGAAACCACTATTTTCAGGTCAAGAATGAATTTTCACAGTTTCTTTATAAACTCATTTGGAGTCGGGCCGGCTTTGACAGGAGTTTCGTCCCCTATGCCATGGCAGCCTTAAATAAAATACCTGGCTGAGTACTATGTATATATGTGTGTGTGTAAATGAGAACTAAATATCTGGTTACCTATGACTTCCACAACATGAAGTTGAAGTTTCTTCTCCAGCATATTCAGAGTGGCTGCGAGAGGTTCTTGGCCGTCACTTATCAGCGTCAGGTTCTGCTTTGTATCGTGAGAAAAGTCCAGCCACATTGTCCCGTATTCCTCCGTGGTCAGAGTCAAAGGTCTGAAGGAAACGTGAAATTACAGTAAGAAACCATCGTCTCTTCATGGCCACACTTGGAAAAAAGAAGAAGATAATTTCACCTGATGAAGCTGGTTAGAGGCAGTTTGTATGAGAACTGCACCGACTGAGGCGTCCCAACAGGAAACTGGTAAGATACGATCCCAACCACTTCAACATGGACTGAAGGTCTCTTCACGGTCAGGAAATACTGACACACTGCTACACTCTGGCTTCTCACCTCCGGCACTCGACTGTCACACACACAGGATACCTGAAAAAGATAAAATGCCATTTAATATGAGAGGCTAATAAGATAGCATAAGACTTCACTAATAATTTTCTGCTAAAAATGACTGTACCTCGAGTTCATCTGAGTCAAGCTCTAATATTATCTGTTGAATGTCAGAGTCAGAGGAGTTGTAAATGAAAACAACTAGTACTAAGAAATCATCTTTATGCACATGACAGGCTGAGAGATCCAGGCTTTGTTTGGAGCACAGAGGAGTGATTTCTGAGTGAGCGAGTCCAGAGAGCTCTGCAGGAAGATGAGAACTGAGACACAAGTCTTTAGGTCCGTCTGGCTCCTCATGTGAACCCGGAGCAGCAGCTACCACCCTGTTATCCCCAATGAGAGAGGGGCTACTTCCCTTTATGTCACTGTCAGTTAACTCTACATCACAGTTGCCATTTGCAGCAGTGAGGCCGTGAGCGAGTTGGGATGTCTGTTCGAGTGAAGGAACATCCAGCTCTGAGGTGATGTTGGAGTCCAGGAGGTTGTTACACAGCAAGTTATCCACTGTGCTCGGAGTAGAGACGAGGGAGTTGGATATTTGCTCGCTGGCAGCCGAGGACGAGCGCGGACCTTTGGCTTTTCTTCTAAATCGCTGGGTAGTCGGCTCAGATTTCCCCATCTGTTAAAGGAAAACGTTTAGCTGTAATAAATGCATTTGTAGTAATGCACAGTGTATCATATTTATTTTATCATTATTACAAGTTCCACTATGAATATTGCAAAGGGCTTCAATATCAAATCAGGATGGCTGAGAGTTACAGAGACAGTAGAGCTAAAAATAGTTTTAGTAGTATTAATTAGTTTTAGTAGTATTAATAGTATTTTGATAACTGATTAATCGCTTATGTCATTTTCTAACCAAAATGCCAAACATTTTGTGGTTCCAGCTTCCCAAATGTGAGGATTTGCTGCTTTTCTTTGTCTTATGTGAAAATAAGGTTTGGCCTGTTGATCAGGCACAACCAGCAATTTGAAGACATCAACTCAAGCTCTGTCTGTGAATATTTTTTAACCATTTTCTGGCATTTTATAGATAAAACGATGAATCAATTAATTTAGAGATGACTGGCAGATTAATCAATAATGAGAAAATGTTGTTAGTTGCAGCCTTTATTCTGTGCCCCCTGTCGTAGACATTTTCAAATCTGAGAAGTGAGCATTCAGGAGCTTACCAGACACACAGAGCTTTGGGAGCTCACGCCGACAAACAGCGAAGAGGCCAGCTGCTGTTTCTCCTGTTCGGGCTCGGGGGTCGGCGTCGGAGTGGGAGTCTGACTGTGTGAACTGTCAGCCTCTCCCCGGTGGTTGGGTGAACGGAGGGGACTGGGAACCTCAACATGGGCAGACTCCTCCACAGGTTCCCTCTGTGCCAGGTAGCCATCCCTCCCCCACACCCTCTTTACACCATCCAGCTTCAGACTTGTAGAGCTACAACAAAAATCAAAGTATGATTTTTAAACCAGCCGTGCATTGTGCGTGTAAACTATTATAATTCAGATAGCACAAGTGTGTGTGTGTGTGTGTGTGTGTGTGTGTGTGTGTGTGTGTGTGTGTGTGTGTGTGTGTGTGTCTACGTACACTCCTTTGTGTGAGAGTTCGGTGCTATCGCCTGACAGACCAGAGCTTATGGACAACAGTGTAGGAGACTGTCTGTCTGCGATGCTGCAGGAGGACATGCTGATGGGCAGGGACAGGCCGTATGGCTCCAGGCTCAACGCTGAGGCAGACAACGCAGTCAGAACAAACCGAAACAAGGCAGTGTACACATGCTGTCAAATCTGCCACAATCTGAGCCTCAATCGCTTACCTTTTGCCTGATCTAGTTCCTCCTGCCGCTGATGTTGAGGCTTGTATGGAGCAGCGCCAGCAGCCAACGCCTCCGACACAAATCCATCCAGAAAGGACAGAGAGGAATCTACCTGGAAAACAGCATCAACACCAACTGCAGGTTTAAACTTGGGATGGGAAGATCATTTGGAAATGTTCTGCGGGACTAAAGATGTTTTATGTGTAACTCATATCATATATATATTTTTCCACTTTATTTTGCCAAAACAAAAGTCAATAAAATTACATGAAATTTTAAACAACTAAAAGAAGCATTTGTGTAGAATGTTATTATTGCTCTCTACTTCCATCTGATACTGAGTTCTGTGGTAAACCCAACCCATCAGACTACTTCAGACATGCTACAACAGCTGCTATGACTACGACTGAAATGCTGATCCCCAGTGTTTCGATAAATACGGTCATTAATCTAATCGACTGTGTGTCACGGAGGGCAAGTGTAAGCAGGTTTTGTTTTGCAAGCATCAGATAAGGAGCACTTACTCTGCCGTAGAGGCGGAACTACAACTGCTGCAGTTCCAAGAGCTAAATCATTTTCCAAGTCCAATTAAATGTTTCCATGTTTCCAGTAAACCAGGTTTCTCAGAAGTATTGATGGTAAACATTACAATGGCAATACACTGAACACTTAAACATCATTATTATAATTCTGTAGCCCTGTATGTACACTCAACAAAATTATAAACGCAACACTTTTGTTTTTGCCCCCATTTTTTATGAGCTGAACTCAAAGACCTAAAAAATGTTCTATGTACCGTACACAAAAGACCTATTTCTCTCAAATATTGTTCATAAATCTGTCTAAATCTGTGTTAGTGAGCACTTCTCCTTTGCCGAGAAAATCCATCCACCTCACAGGTGTGGCATATCAAGATGTTGATTAGACAGCAGGATTATTGCACAGGTGTGCCTTAGGCTGGCCACAATAAAAGGCCACTCTAAAATGTGCAGTTTTACTGTATTTGGGGGGTCCAGGAGGGGTCCGAAAACCAACAATATTTGAGAGAAATAGGTCTTTTTTTTAGATCTTTGAGTTCAGCTCATAAAAAATGGGGGCAAAAACAAAAGTGTTGCGTTTATAATTTCGTTGAGTGTACGTTACCTCCAGGGGTTCATGGCCGGCGTCTTGAGGTAGCACCCTGGCTTGTAGTTCCCAGTCTTGGCTAAGGTGCTGCAGCTCCTGGGCCCTCTGTCTCAGTACTGTGTCCAGGGAGCTGCTGTATGTTTCAGAAACCTCCTGGGCCACAGAAAGACCTGCCCTGCCCCCACAGAGCTTGGTCATTGCCATGAGGACCCAGCTCTTGGTTTCACTGCTGGTGTTCTTCATGTCCAGCAGTTTGGCCAGCAGCCTCAGGACTGTGGCCGCTTCAAGTTCCTTCCTCAAATAGGAGTATTCACCGAGGACCTGTGCATGGCAGAGGAGGGAGCACAACTTTAGTGTGTTATTCAGTGAATGTCACTACATAGTATGTTGCACAGTATGACATAAGTTAGCTTTTTAAAGGGCAGGTAAAGATGAGTACTGTCATTGAATTTTTTTTTTCTGTACAAGATTTAGAAAGTATCATACCTGAGGAACTCAGGTATGATACTTTCTAAATAAACACTTCCACTTTTCAACGGATATTGGTTCTTCATGGGATTTGCTCTATTTCCTGTATTTATTCTTCATCTCCTCTTACATTTTACTGTCATTTTTAATGCCTGCATATTGTAAAGCAATTAGTAAAGTATTCTATAAACCAAACGTTGTATTCCTTTTCCTTCTTCTGCTTCTTGTTGTCATTAATATCACATAAGAATTGTAGAAACTGCTCATTGTGCGAACAGCACTCACCCAGCTGATGACTTGGAGGAAGCGCTGTGGCAGTTTTCCAGGCTCTCCTTGCACCAGAGAAACATATGAATCCACAGCAAACAGCCTCAACTTCCTGTCTTCCTCCACGCTGTCAAATCCTGGGCCATTAAAGAGAAATTATTAGCATTACACAATTATAATCAATATCGGCATCAATATTACTGAACTGAAATGTTTACAACACAGCATAACATCATCTACAGAACAAGCTGAGTGTCTCACCCTCAGACAGCAGTTTAAGGAAACTGTTTGGGATGTCTGGCTGCATCATGTCTCCACCCACTGAAAACACTGTGTTCATGGTCTCAATGAACCATTCATTGTCTGGTGCATATGTATAATGGGGTCATAGGAAAAAAAAACAAGGAAACAAGAACAAACCAGGTATAAATAATACAAAAGCATGCTATTAAAAGAATTGCATTTCTGTTTTTCAACCCAACTAATTTAAATTTAATTTAAACTTTACCAGTAGCTTTATTATTGAGAAACAGAGACGGAACACAGTCCAATGGAGTTATCCTTTAGGCCAGCGGTCTTCAAAGTTTTTTAAGTCAAAGACCCCTTAACTGAAAGAGAGACGGAGCAGGGAGCCCCTACTACATATGTTGTATAAAATGAAGTTGCATATTAAACTGGGCCTACAGTAACGTGTAGGGCGGCCTAACGCCTTTATACATACCTTTTTTGCATAGAATACTAAGCTTTTAAAATAGCCTTATAATTGTTGACATGCTTTTATAAATCATGTTTTAATGTTAAACATACAGTATATGTGGCACAGTGACTAAGATGAACTGTATCTGTGGATGGCTATCTTAGTGACTACCTTACCTTTAGGCCAGTAAGCCTATCATCAGTGGGGATTTATGTTTGCTAATAATATGTTGGATTTATGTTAAGACTTTAATTTTTGAAAAAACTTGCAAAAATGAACAATAATTTGGAGGCTTCCCCAGCAGTGACTCTGAGGACCCTGATTTAGGCCAATATAAGTCTACAGGAGAGTCATACATGTCTTTATGCTGTTAAAAAGAAGCAGGACGTTGTGTAAAATAAAGCCCAGCTTCACAGAAAGTAAAGTCAAGGTACAGTGGGCCACCAGAGGTAAATTGAAGTATATTGAAGGATATTTCTCTGCCAGTTCTGCCACCTTCCCCACCAGGTCAATGGTAGTGTAGTCATCTTTATTAATTCGCAGAAACTCCAGCATCTTCTCAACGATGACTGTGACATTCTGGGCGTTGGTGATCCGAAAGAGCAACTCCAGTGTCTACAAGAAAACAGAAAAAGCCCCATAATGCTGTACCCCCACAATTCTAACACAGCAAAATCCAGACTACACCAGTATTTGCCTCACCTCACGCTTGATGATGAGGTCGGGATGATCGAGACACTCTATGATGGTCATCTGATGCTGCAGGGCCAGTTTAGGGTCCTGCTGGACTACATAGGTGAGGGCCTTCAAGCCTACAGTAACAATACATTAAACAAGTTATGACAGTGAATACCTGAAATATTGATGTAAAGAAATGACTTAAATCAAAGGTTTTATTTGAATCTTACCGAGATATTTGAGATTAATCTTTGGTGACAGAACAAAATTGCCAATGCACTTTGCAGCTTTTTCCAAAAGTTCAGATTTGGGATGAATTGTGTAAATACATTTTACACACTCGTATAATATTGCTAGAAATAAAAAGACAGTGGTTGAAGAAAGTGCTTAAATGCTTTAAAATGTACTAATTTACAGAAAGCGATACTTCAATTTTGACATACCGTAGGTGATGTTATGATTCATCTCTGCTCTTCGTAAAGACTCGTCAAGGACGTCATACATGATCTCACTTGTACTGTCAAACAGAACAGACTTTCGAAATGTGCGAGCACAAAGCACAACCACATGACACCATAAACATCCAGATTCACCAGGGGACAAAAAAAAGAATTACCTCTGGTCATTTTTCCCAAGCAAGGACAATATTCTGAGAAGCTGAATTTGAAGCCATGGAGCAGGGACACTATGATAGTTAAACTCCATGGGCAGTTTTCCTCCCACCACTTGCTTCAGTATGGTGACAAAACTTGCTGTCAGGTCCTTATAACCTTCTGGATTCTCCTGTAACAAAAACAAAACAAAACAAAAAAAGTGACGAGACTGGATTACACCACAGCAGATCAAACCAGAGTCCAGAAAAACAAATTACCTGGATCATCTGTAAGTAGATGTGTAGTGAAGCTGTCATGACACCAGGATCCTTGTCACACAGAGCTTTACGAAACTTGTTGTGGATGTGTTGAACTTGATTCGGTGCTATTAGGTAGAACTTATACAGTGCCAAGACTGCTTTTCGTCGAATGATTTCTCTGCAAAAATCATAATACTGAAGCTGATTTTTCATGTTTCAGCTCACCATATGAATACATTCACTTGAACACTTATTGGTAACAAATTAGACTTGTAATTCAAAGAGCATTTCTTACTTTGGGTGATTAAGTTTCTCTTCGACCAGAGGAAGGATCGCAGGAATCATATCTTTGGGGAACACCTGGCTGACAACAGTTAGAGCCATGCAGACTTCAATAAGGTTTGTGCTCTGAAGATCCTGAAAACACAAAATACATCAACATCCCTTACGCAGACACCAGATGACAGATGCTGTAAAAACGTAATACCGACCTTTAGTACAGTGTTCACAAGGAGAAGAAGCAGCTCGTGACTTTCGTTAAGAAACAAACACACGGCGAGATAACCTGCAATTTAGAAACACACATTTAATTTTTGCTCAAAGCAGTGTATGAAAATGCAGTGGAGTTATGTCAATAAAGTTGTTGTGATGAAAAAAATCAACTTTAAAAACTCAAAAAGCTACTAATCATGCACCCTGTGTTGATCATGAGACAAACTGAGTATTGCAGAGCCATTGGGTAAGGACTCTGAAGAATGAGTAATCACAACGAACATACCGACTCTTTTTTCCAGAGCAGTGCCTTGTTGAGCCAGTTTGATGGCATGAATATAGCTGAACGAAGCCTCATAACCGAGCATTTCACAGTAGATCGCTCTCACCATGAGCTCCTTCATCTGCCTCTGAATCAGATTATGCCACAAGGAAGAAGTAAACACATCAAACATTTCAGGCATCACTGGACCTATATGAATAATCTGCTTTCTTGTACAAGACCAAATTGGAAAATCCAGAGAATGGTACCATGGAGGTGTTGGGGGAGGACACCTGTTCTTTGATAGATGTTAGTTCACGTTGAATAAGTTTTTCCTCCTCCTGAAAAAGAGGAAACACACAGAGGATATTTATACTCTGCAACAGCTGCCCACTCTCAACATCCCATAATTCACGTTCCATCCTCAATGAATGTCAGGATTTTAGCAGATTGATAGATAGTCTCAATAAACTAAACGACTTACATTGTACTCTCAACCATTGTCTACAGTATACCATGCCAGTACAATGAAAGTTGTAGAGCAGAGATCTTCAACAGGGGGTCCGCCAAATTAATGTTCATTTTTTAAAAGTGTGACAAAAAAACCCCACTGATGATAGGCTTACTGGTCCATAAGTAAGGTAGTCACTAAGATCCACAGATCCAGTTGATCCTAAGGATTCACTGTGCCACATGTATGTTTTACATTAAAACATGAATTATAAAACCATGCCAAAGATTATTTTAATAGCTTAGTATCCTATGCACTAAAAAGGTATGTATAAAAGCTTTAGGCCGCCCACAAGTTATTGTAGGCACAGTTTAATATACAACTTAATTTAATACAATATATGTAGTAGGGGGTCCCTGCTCTGTCTCTCTTTCAGTTAAGGGGTCCTTGGCTTAAAAAACGTTGAAGACCCCTGCTGTAGAGACAAGCTTTAGATGGGCAATACATCACAGTGAACATCAGTTATATCTAGCTAATAATGGTGCATTCACGGGTTTGTGGGATATTACAACATCAAGGACTTGAAAAACAGCAACAATTTTTCAAAACGTCCATATTTGCCTTCCATGTTTAACTTCTCTGCAACACAGTTTGTGAATGCAAAGCATTTGGCAGCTGACTCTTTAACACCTTGAATGTCTGAGTTTATAACAAACACATGAACGCACCAACAGGACAAGTTTTAAAAAATAGTCCCAGCTCTGTATAACGACGTGATAACAACATAGGTATCTGTAAATCAGTCTAAAACTATGCACAGTGCTGCACGGAATAAGTGGGTTAAAACACATAAGCACACACACGTTTTTTTGAGTTAGCTAGCATAGACAGCTTAGCAAGCTAACGTTAGAGCATCATCAACAACTGACTCATATTATTTCACCTAAGCTCCAGTTTGTTTTTAAGGACAGACTCACATGTTTGGACGTTAACTCAGTGATTCCTCTGATGAGGGTTCCTAGTTTTGAGGTGGAGGACAGTTTTGTAGACCCAGGCTGAGAGTCTAAAGACAGGAGGCTCGGCAGAGCTGTCAGGGTCTTCTCCACAACATCGCTCATTTTGCCAGCGAACAGCGGAGCTTGGCAGCTGTTTTTTCTTTCAAAATACACTTATTAAATCATCTATCCATCCCAGCAAGAGTTTCTTAAACGGAGCCAGAGAGAGTTAATTGTTAAATGTTGTTAGTTAATTAAAAAAAGATCACAAGAGGTAAAATACTAGCTTGCCAGTCGGCCATTGTTTTGATTCAGCAGACTGACCAAGGCTTGGTGATGATGTCACTTCCGCTTGTTTTTTTGGGAAACTTTATTAGAAACCTTAAACAAAAACAGTGGCTGCTTGGTCTAAATAGATCAGTACAGTACAACAAAAATAAAACAATAAGATAAGGTAAAGAACAATAATGAGAAAGTCATGATATTCAAAACTCATATGTTTGTAATTCTTTAATAAACAGTCCTTTTAATAACTGTACACTAAACTACAATATAATAATTACAGTAAATATGAAATTACAGCCAAAAGGAGTACATTCTAAGAATTTAAACATGTTTTTATATTTATAAGTATTTAGATATCTAGTAAGGGACAGATGACTTTACATTTCACTCTTTTCAGTCTGTGGCATGAGAAAGTTAAGCCAAGTGAAGCTAAGGCCTTCATAAAAACCTCGCTCTTGTCCTGCAGATAGATGTTGTTTCCTAGTATCCCATTTTCTTCTACAGGCTGCATTCCTCCATTATTTTTGTGCAGAAAAACAAATAAATTTACAAGTAATGTCCTTTATGTGGGCACATACAATACATCACTTTATTGTGTCACTTCTATCTTAGACTGATCTAGTCACTACCAATGTTATTTTCTGCAATATACATTTAACATGTAACCATAAGTACCTCCACACCATTTTCCTTTAATCGTATTGTAGTACAAGCACGTACCATTTGGTTTAATTACTCTCTGAAATATGTAAATCTACCATGACCTTGAGACTGGAGTATATACAATGCTATTGATATGTACAACCAAAAATGAGCCTTTATCTCTGTGATTGTTCCCTAGCAACGTTGGTGTATCTTCAGTAGGTCTGTGTACCATTTCATTCTCTGTGCCTTCATCCTTAAGCCCAGATCTGGAAAAAACAAACATTATAAGATATAACCAGAAAGGTCACTGCACCTAGCAAAGTTGTCTGATCATACAATAACAACGGACATCTCATACCCGAAGAGTGTGGTCCCAGGAACCTGTGCAGAAGGCCGTCCCATCTGGGGAAACACGCAGTGTACTGACACGGTTCTCATGTCCAAACAGAATAGAGACTCGTGTTCCTTTGAGAACATCCCAAACATTTATGGTGTAGTCGTTGTAGCCGCCAAACAATAGCCGTCCTGAAAGATTTAACAAAACATAAATGCTTTTTAACTATAACATACAATAGAAATTATTTTAAGCTCTGATTGATCATTAACTGTTGTTTGGTTGCATAACCGCACTAATACTGAAGTGTGTATTTCTTACCACTGAGAGAGAAATCAACACTGGAGACCCCAAATATAATGCTTTCTTTGGAATAAATAGCCACTTCTCTGTCTGCCCTTAAGTCATACAGGCGGCACTGTAACAAAGGCCAGTGTTTGAATGTTAAAGATTGTTTTCAACATGTTTGCAATTGCACTTCATGTGGTAAATATCTCATTACTTACTGTAGCATCATCTGAGCCCGATGCAAATGCATCTCCACTGGGGTAGTATCTATGAACCAGAAGAAACAGATAGGAACAAATACCTCTCGTGTTCAGTAGGATTTGATTATATGCCTTTTAGCACCTCCCAGTGGTGGTATGAAAAAAAACTATCCTACTATAACTACTATAAATATTATAAATATATACTACTATAAAATAGTATAACACATAACATTTCAAACATATAGGACTTAAAATATTTGCATTTTTCTCACTGATGGATTAATTGAAAAGAATTCTTATCTCTACACTTATATCAGAACTCAAAATTGACAATTGGCAATCTCTTACCGCACACTATTTATGTCCGATTCATGAGTTTCAAAGGACTGAATACACTGTCCTGAACGCATGTCCCACACATTGGCCTTCTTATCACAGCCCTGCAATAATATATAATGATGCATATTATTGTATGAAAAAAATATTTGAAATAATTCAGTGAAGTTTAAATAGTACAGTAATAAGCTATAATGAAAGGCATCCTCACCCCTGAAACAAATGTGTTTCCAGTCTCGGAGGGAGCCAGGTCCAGACAGAGCACATCTGCTGCGTGTCCATGGAAACTCTGCAACAGCTGCCCACTCTCAACATCCCATAATGCACATGTTCCATCCCCGCTGGAAGTCAGGATCTTTAAAACAAGCAGATAGATAGATAGATAGATAGATAGATAGATAGATAGATAGGTAGATAGATAGATAGATAGATAGATAGATAGATAGATAGATAGATAGATAGATAGATAGATAGATAGATAGATAGATAGATAGGTATATAGATAGATAGATAAATAGATAGATAGACTATGTACAGTGTAGGGATTGCAAATGTAAGATGATTAAAAAGTAATTAAAAAGTAAAATGAGTGCAATTACTATGGATAAATAAAAAAATGACCTAGTATCTGACTGACAGTCCAGCAGCCTAATGAGTTGAGCATTCAATCAATGGGGGACAACATTCTTCTTCAGTGTGTCTGTTGAGCAGGACAGAGACAGCAGTCTACCACCACTGAACAACATACTCCTCAGATGATGAGGAGGAGGAAGAATAACGGCTGTTCTGGAGATCAGTAAAAGTCTATGTGGGCTAACACACGGCTATAAACGGATAGCCGTTGCTGTGTGAAACATCATGTGGCCAGGACATCAAACCAGGAGCTACTGGCTGCTGTGAATTATTAACAGAGTGGGGGAGCGCCGTACATGGGAATACGGAAGGCAGTGATTTCTGATTAATAATGAGAGAGAAATAGTAATGAATAGAAAAGCAGCCGTGTTTACAAAATTTTACTAAATTGTCAGTAAAATTGTGGGAAAACATCTACCATCTCTCTTTTTCTATAAAGATTTTACTCAATTGCTTTTTGTGGATGTGTTTTTGTGTATATTCTCACCTGCATATCCGAGTTGGTGAAGCTGCAGGCTGACAGGTAGTTTGTGTGCATGGCCACTGACTTCTTCTTTGCAGCCAAGTTCTCATTCTTGTCCAGAGACAGAGGATACACTGAGCATTTATTATCCAGGCCCCTGTGACAGGAAAAAAAAAACAGTTTACCAGAACAAAACAGAAAACCAAACAGATGACACGCCCATTTGGATTATCACGGGTAGTAAGACACTCACCCACAAGCTACAGCACAGCCGGAGGGGGCGTAGGCACAGGCCATCACCCAGGTGCAAGGCATTGTCACAGCATGCTCCTAATAAATATCAAAAGACAAAGCTGCATGAGCCGCACCGGGACAATGAGATGAATCAAATTCATGTGAGTTAATTAATTAGAGCAGTACAGGAAGCTTTAGGCTGTGAGACATTAGCTGTGTTACAGTTTGTCCAAAAGCAAAAACCTTAAAAAGGCAAAAGACACTTTTAGACATTGTTGTGGTCAATGGTCAACTCTGATAGCAATCTCTGGTGTCCGTTCCCTCCGTCCTCATTCATAAAAATGGGACTTTGCATATTTTGCATCATTTGTTTGGTCTCCTGCTGTCTTTTCATGCTTTAAAATACTTATTACAATAACATTAATTGTATGTATAATACATTATTTGTTGCATATTTGTTAAAATTATTACTTGGATTCAGACCAGTGGTTTAAGATCAAGATAAATCTGAAGGGTCACAAAATGATTGTGTTAAATAAACATTTCTGTTAAAGGTCCCATGGCATGAAGATTTCACTTTATGTGGTGTTTTAACATTAATATGAGTTCCCCCAGCCTGCATATGGTCCCCAATTGGCTTGAAATGGTGATAGGTGTAAACCGAGCCCTGGGTATCCTGTTCTGCCTTTGAGAAAAAGTAAGCTCTGATGAGACGTTTTGGAATCTTGCTTGTTAAGAGGTCATAACAAGCGAGGTTACCTCCTCTTTCTCTGCTTTGTCCGCCCAGAGAATTTGGCCAACCCATGAGAGAGAGACATCATGGCTTTCAAACGAGCAAAGTGGCAGTTGGTCAAGGCCACACCCCCACCCTCCACCTTTAATAAAATCTTTTAAATAAAACAATCTGAGGTGGAAAATCCCTTTTAAGTTGAAGGTAGGCTACCTTGTTGGTGGTGAAAGCATCCCACACAATCACTTTTCCATCCTGCAAAGAGATTAGAACAAGTGCAAAATAAACTGTAGATTATATGCAATTACAAACTGGCTCTACAATGAGCTGTGAGGTAGAAAATAAGGACAAAAAGCATAAAAGTCTTCAGGAGCATAAAGTGTGTGACCTGTGAAGAGCTGACGATCCTCCTCTTGTCCTTACACCAGTCCATACACAGAACTTTGTTGCCATGTCCCTTCAGAGTTCTTCGGGTCTTCATAACAAACTGACCAAGCCCCTCCACCTTCTCTGCCACCTGATGTACTGTGTACGCACACACACACACACACACACACACACACACACACACACACACACACACACACACACACACACACACACAAACAATGTACAATACATCAAACCCTCTACACACCCTGCATTCATAATCCCAGGAGCAATAAGGATTACAGTAGGCCTACGATAAATGAATATTGTTGAATTAATCTTGGTTTAATCTGTCATGTCCTCAAATAGCTCATGTGAGCATCCCATAAAACACGCATTACAAATAGCCTGTTTCTAGGTTTTCTTTCCCACATCTGCCATATGACTGGAGAAAAAACACTACATAGAAGAAATTCAAATGGAAGCACTGGGCTGTAAAATGGGGAAGCAAACAGCCTGTGTCAACTATCTGAGGTAACGTCGAGCTAATCTGGCCAATAATCAGTTTAGACACATCCATGTCCCTGTAAAACTATTCATCCATTTGTCCGAGACGTTTGCTGTTATTTGTCCCGTCACACTGTAAACCAGCGGTAAATGGAGGCCTCTCCATTTTCTGCACTCACGCTCGACATCGTGCAGCTTCGCTCTTTCATCCTCCAGCTTCGACTTCAGCGTCTCCGACTCCGTTTTGAGGTGGGTCAGAGTCTCATTCAGCTGTACCTCCTGTGTCGCCATTTCAGGGATTAGAGGGGATCTCATATATTTCCTTTATGCAGGCAGCGATCGGCAGCGAAAAGGCTTAAAGTAGAGCTAACAGCTGATGCTGCTGTCATGACGTCAGAGGGAGAAGATGCTCCTCCAGTTTCCAGATGGAGGAGGAGGAGGAGGAGGAGGATCCTGGTGGTGGTGCTGGTCCACACGGGCTGCATCCTCAGCAGCCTTAATAGGCCTACTCTGTTGCTCAATAATGCATTCAAATACTGCCGACATGGAAAACTGAATACTGTTTGTAATGCAAAAACACAGCAGATAATAAAAATGGCACTCTGGTGTTTTAACATATAAAAAACAATTTATTTCAATGGAATTATAATTATTCAGCAAACATGTTTTTTTTATATATATATATATTAAACAACTGTTACAAGAAATATAAAGAAAGAAATATACAACCCCAAATCAGAAAAAGTTGGGACAGTATGAAAAACACAAATAAAAAAAGAAAGTAGTGATTTATAAATGTACTTTGACTTGTATTTCATTGCAGACAATGTGAACACAAAATATTTCATGTTTTGTCTGGTTAACCTAATTTAATTTGTAAATATACATCCTTTCCTGTCATTCAGACCTGCAACACATTCCAAAAAAGGTTGGGACAGGAGCAATTTAGGGCTAGTAATTAGGTAAATTGATTAAATAATGATGTGATTTGAAACAGGTGATGTCAACAGGTGATTGTAATTATGATTTGGAACAAAAGCAGCATCCAAGAAAGGTCTAGTCCTTTAGGAGCAAAGATGGGCCGAGGATCGCCAGTTTGGCAACAGATACGTGAGAAAATTATTGAAATGTTTAAAAACAATGTTCCTCAAAGAAAGATAGGAAGACATTTGCTTATTTCACCTTCAACAGTGCATAACATAATTAAAAGATTCAAGGAATGAGGAGGAATTTCAGTGCGTAAAGGACAAGGGCGCAAGCCTAAGCTGAACAATCTCTGAGCCCTCAGGCGGCACTGCATCAAGAATCGTCATTCATCTATAAGCGATATCACCACATGGGCTCAGGACTACTTTGGCAAACCTTTGTCAAGTACCACAATACGTAGTTACAGCCACAGATGCCAGTTAAAACTGTACTGTGCCAAAAGGAAGCCCATGTTAACAGTGTCCAGAAGCGCCGTTGACTTCTCTGGGCTCGGAGGCATCTGGGATGGACCATCACACAGTGGAAACGTGTACTGTGGTCAGATGAATCAGTATTTCAGGTATTTTTTGGGAGAAATGAACGACGTGTGCTCCGGACCAAAGAAGAAAAGGATCATCCAGACTGTTACCAGCAACAAGTCCAAAAGCCAGGGTCTGTCATGGTATGGGGTTGTGTCAGTGCCCTTGGCAAAGGTAACTTGCACTTCTGTGATGGCACCATTAATGCTGAAAAGTACATAGAGATTTTGGAGCACAATATGCTGCCCTCAAGAAGACATCTTTTCCAGGGACGTACATGCATATTTCAACAAGATAATGCAAAACCACATTCTGCACACATTACAAAGTCCTGGCTGCGGAGGAAGAGGATACGGGTACTTGACTGGCCTGCCTGCAGTCCCGACCTGTCTCCAATAGAGAATGTGTGGCGCATTTTGAAGCGCAAAATGCAACAACGAAGACCCCGTACTGTTGCCCACCTTAAGACTTGTTTGCAGCAAGAATGGGACAAAATTACACCTGAAACCCTTCATCACTTGGTGTCTTCAGTCCCTAAAGGTCTTTTAAGTGTTGTGAAAAGGAATGGCAACATTACAAAGTGGTAAATGCTTTACTGTTCCAACTTTTTTTGAAATGTGTTGCAAGAACCAAAATAGGAATTTTGTTTTTTTGAAAAAAACAAACAATAAAAATCATTCGGAACACATTAAATTATGTGCTGTTGTATTGTCTGCAATCAAATACAAGTCAACTACTTTTTTTTTATTTGTGTTTTCCATACTGTCCCAACTTTTCTGATTTGGGGTTGTATTAAAATTGTTTACATAATCATGTTTTGAGTTAATAATTCAAAATACTGTTGAGTTTTATTGATTCCACTGTCACATTTTAACAGGCCATAGCTACCACTGACAACACTTAGGTCATGTCCTTAGTTGCCATATTTCATTGGCTTGTATTTCAGTATTTTTAGACCTACTATATTTAAATGTGCCAACTTTTAAGCCAGAACATTGTTTTTAACAGTTGACTTGATGTTGGGAAATAAATGTTTTTACGTCTTTTTTAAATGGTTTGTTTTGTTTTGACCAACAGCCCAAAACTCAATGATATCCCGTTTACAACGATATAAAACCGAGAAAAGCAACAATCCCCACACTGGAGAAGCTGAAACCAGAGAATGGCTGGCTGAGCTTTTATTGAAAAATTACTGAAACGATTAATTATAAATTTTCCGTGGATGACTAATAGATTTAAGAATGTTGGTTGCAGCCACAAAATGATTTTTTTTAAAGAAATAAAATATGACAATCTAAGAAATTATTTAAAAAAAATCTTTCCTTTTGGGAGAACATGACCTCTGTATTTAAAAACCTTGGCCATAGCCCTGAATTTTAGCTATATGGTGTTCATTTGTTAATTTAATGTGTTCATATAAACAATAAGATACAGCCACAGGCCACCGGACTATGAATCAGTCATGAGGAGTGAAAGGTCAAAGGCTGGCAGCGTCAGATCCTGGTTAGGAAATCCAGATGAAGGCTGCTCGGGATCTGCAGCAGCTCCAGAGCCTGCGAGGACGGGCAGAAAGGAAACGTGACCTGGAAACGATAGTCTAAGTCCAGCATCAACTGTGTGGACCCGTCACGATCTTGTAGTAGTGACTGCCAACAAGGAGCATATTGGCATAATTAGTGGAGAGCAAGTATGGCAGGTGAACAAGTATTACAAGGCATTACAGTGTTTTTGAAATTAGAAAAGCTTGTTACATTACATTTTGAAAATGAACAATCAAGCTCACCTGAACTTTGCGTACAAATGACGACGTCACCCTTTTCTCAAAATCATCAATGGGAGTGTAGGAGTTCAAAATCTTGACAATCTGAAAATTTCAATGTGAGTTTTGTTTCACATCAGTGTGAAGCTGAATTTGTTTATATAAAAAATACTACATGTGTGGCAAGAATAAAGTACCTGAACGGGGTTGAGTTCAGCGCACTGTTCAGTGATCTCCTTGGCGTCTTCATCAGTGGACTTGTTGACTTGCAGTAACCAGGCGGCCTGAGACAACGGCCTCAGAGTGTCTATAGCATTAGAGCTTTGCAGTTCCTTCTCCTTCAGCCATTCCTCCAGGTAACTGATGTTACACCTGAACAAACAGAGAAGTTCTAAACAAATTTTTTGTCTGCGTAAAAATAGGCTACTCTTGTATTCTCATAAAAACATCCACAAACCGGATTTGCATTCCCTTCCTGCAGGAGCACATATCTTTGCGGAGCATGATGTTGTTGAGGGTGGTCGCGCCGACTAGGTAAAACATTTGCTTGACAGCCTGTTTGATGAGGCCCTGCTCCATGCCATGCTGCATCATGGTGGAGTGAAAGACACTGAGCTGCTGAAGGATGGAGGAGATGGTGTATGTCTCTGAGTCCTCGTAGATGCTGTTGGAACGCTTCCTGACGCCCGTCGGCTTCATGCTAGAAATCCCCTGTAAACTCTCGTGCTCCAACATACCGGGTACTGTTAGGCGAGAAAGTCAATCAGCACATTTTAGGTTGCTTATAGGTTCAAAATCTGCATGTGATAATGATGAACTGATGATAAAATACCAATAGCAGGAGTGAGGGTCTTTTCAATGAGCGAGAGAAAGCGATAGTAGATTTGAATGGCCAGGTCGCTGAGAATCTGTCTGTGTTCAGACAAATCAAAATTCTGCAAGCAGTTCTTTTTTTGGCGAGGAGTATTTTGTTTCAGGAACTCCTTTTGCAAACAAAAGGCAAAACAATAGAATATGAAAATATGTCTGCTATTGTATACGACATCTTTGACAGACAAAAAGACACAACAGTGCAACCAGGGTAAATACGGTAGATGCAGACCTCCTCTCCGCTGTACTGCTTCAGACAGTTGAGCAGCTGATACGTGTTTGAGAGCCAGAATGACAGCATCTCAAAGTCTTTGTGGTGACTCTGAAATAAAAAAAAAAACATCTGTTGCTTTCATTTATTTTCTTTTTCTATACATTTTTATTTAATTCATGCAACTTGTACATTTTATTTTTGCCGGCTGTTCATTCTTTTCACAAAATCAATTTTACAAAGTGAAATAATGAAAATAAAGTGCTGCAAACATACTGGCTACCTAATCTTAGATATGGTTATGAATAATGGTTTATGGATTATATTCATTATTTATTTAGCTAAAACTACAGTCGAGATAAAGTCTACTAGAATGAGAATTAACCTCACCGTGATGACCTTTTTGACAGCACCGATGATCGCGGTCATTAGAGACTTGAGTTTGACTTCATCGTTCAGGTAGTCAGCGTGGCGGACACACATGAAGAGGACGAAAGCTGGCATCGCGGGGATCACGCTGACCACCACGCCTTTGGGCTTTAGGTCTGTGAGTAGAATATAGCAAGTTTCACGTAGTTATCATTTTTTCCTGCTTTACATCAAGAGGACCACAGATGCGTTCCCAGCATACACATAGAGGAAGGCCTACAATGTCACAAAATGAATGTTAATATAAAATAATACAGAGGAAGAATACCCAGAATGATGTTTTGAATGAGCCTGGATTCATCCTCTCTCTTGTACTCCAACATGCCAAGGTAATCTTTGGGCATGGCAGGCGCAGACGTTTGCTTCGCTGTGTGAGAAACATTCAAGTGATGAACATGGAAGAGGCGGATTAATGTGTTATAATGTGCATGTATACAAGCCAAAGTGCTACCTTTCTGTGATGTTTCAAGGCTCTTTATTTGATTCTGGAGTTTCTTTATTAATCTATCTTTCTGGTCGAGCTGCTCTTCAAAGTCCTGAAAGAAAAGCAGAATTTGTTACCGGCTTTCATGTGGACAAGACATGCATCCACACACAGTTGTACTGTAAGCCGCTATGCATGCGCACGCACACACACACACACACACACACACACACACACACACACACACACACACACACACACACACACACACACACACACACACACACACACACACACACACACACACACACACACACACACACCATATTTTCAGCAGCTAACTGTGAAGTCTCCTGTCTCAGTTTGCTCTTGGCCTCACTCTCCATCAGCAGCTGTCTTTTCAAGTGATCGTTCTCCTCTTCCAGCTCCTCTACTCTGCCTTGAAGCTCCCTCTTGAACTCCTCCAGCTCTTCAGCTTTCTCCTCAAAGTGACTAAAAAGCAACAAAAATCAGACAGACTACAAAATGACCATCCCTTCTTTAATCAAGAAAACGGACTCCAATCAAAGTATTTTTACCTGCGTCGTGCGCTCTCTTCTATAATCTTTCTCTGAAGAATGTTAGTGGTCTCCTCAGTTTTTTCTTTCGGATGACATGAACAAAGAAATAAACAAAAGAACAAGTGGAAAGACTAACCTGCAAAAGAGCTTCATAGTGAAATAGTTAAAAAAACAAAACAGAACTACCTGCTAGTTCTCTGCTCTGCTCCACTATGTGAGCCTCCAGTTCTTGTTTTTGTCTCTGCAGCTCTGAGACCTGCAGTCTCAGCTCCGGTAAAACCTGTCACAGGAAACAAGAGAAAGCACAAATCACGGTATGTTCTGCACCAGATCTATCTGGAGAAACGGAAACAGGAATGCAATAACGCACTGAGTTCTCGCTGCTGAGCCTGGACACTTCTTGGCGAATATTCTCATTGACATTACTTTTCTCCTGGAACAGGTTTTGCAACTTGCTGTTCTCATTTTGAAGGTGATCCACCTTCAGTTTCAAACCCTCCACTTGGGTCGCATAGCTCTCCTTCTGCTCTCTCTGGTGGCTTTCCAGGATTCTGCCATCAAAGGTGGAACCGTGTCAAACAGGTACAAGAGTAAACAAGTTTGTCACACACGTAACAAAACTGGATAATAACACTGATAATAAGTGAAGGGATTGCTATGGCTGTCAGTAAAATAGACCTGGTAGCTTTCTGTAGGCCATCAAAGGCTGCCAGCAAATCTTCAACTTCATAAATCTTCTCAGAGTCGCTTGGAGTTAGCCTACATAGAAACAACTGGTGAGATTAAAGGCCTAAAGGAGATATATTAGAACAACCACGTGAAAGAGACATTTTTGGACTACCCCACAAGAACCTCCTCTTCAACAACGGCACCAAGAAGTTGTCTCATAATATCGTTCATTTTATCTGCAGAAAGATATTCAAGATCATCGTAAGTCTTTATTTATGTATAATAACGACATATCATTTTTAAAACTTAAGGTATATAAGTCAAAGTCTGTACCTCTTGCTTGTTCCATCTGTTGCTTGATCTTTCGGTCCATGTTATTTCTCTGGTTTTGCAGGTTGTTGAGTTCCCTGCGTAGCTCGGGAATGGTCTTGACATGTTTGGTGAGCTGGATGACCTGTTCCTGCAGGTCAGAGTTCACCTTGGCCCCGTCCTCCAGCTTTCTCTGCAGACTGACTCTCTCCTCTTTCAATCTCTTAATCTCCTCTTTTAGAGTTTCCACCAACTTCTCATGGTCCTGTCTCTGGATCTCAATGTTGTTCTCTGCAATTCTGACAAGAATCACCTCATCACTGAACTGAGTAAAACAAGCTGAGCAAGAATCTGCTTAGGCTAAACAAATATTTGCTTCTTGCTGTAGAGAAGGAAGGTTGCACATTTTCATGACTTACTTTCTAAGCCTGGCTTCATATTCTTTTTCGTCCAGAAGGTCCCTCTTTATTTGATCAAAGCTTTCTGTAAGAGTGTAAAACCGGTCACAAATTTAGTACAAATCATAACAAGTAGTAGCATACACAGAAATCTTGACTCCTATTACCTTTGGCCTCTTTGGTGGAAGCTTCAAACTTGTTCTCCAAGTTTTGCTTTTCAAAGTTCAGTGCATCCATTTCCTTTTGAAGCTGTGCAGTTGTCTGAAAGAAGAATAAAAAATGTTTTTTTTTTTTTAAAGTGCTTCATCAGCAAACAAAAAGCTGCAAAGACGCAAACAACTGTATTGAATCTACTTCAAAACTGACCAGGCTAGCATCTTCTTTCGCTTTCTTCTCTCTTGCCTCCAAAGACGCTTTCTGGTTGGTTGATTTTTCCAGCTGTGCCTCCAAACCCTGAAGTCTGTCCACGGTTTGAGAGTGGGAGTTGGCCAAGCTTGTCAGTCTTTCCATCAACCCACGGTTCTCTTTGTTCTGTAAGGATACAGGAATTCAGTTACGTCCTCTACATAAAAGCCACAGCTGATGTAACCTTGGTAGCGTCTTTACCTGCTCTTCAATCTTCTTTCTGAGCTGCTGCACCCTGAAGGAGAGCTGTACATTGAGCACCAGCCGACGCATGGTTTGAAAACGCCGCCGTGCCAGCCACGCTCTGGTATACTTCTGTAGAATCAGGGCTTTCTGCTCCTCTACCATCTGACAATTCACAAAGAGATAGCAGTGCATGAATCACATGTGGTTACATTTTGTATTTTCATGACACTAAATGATACAAATGATTAATGTATTAACCTTACTGACCTTCTTGTACCGTTTGCGGGCCATCCAACCTCGTGCGAAGGCCTGGATGGTGATGGAGGCCAGACGGACTAACTGGAAGATCTGTCTCATGCGATAACCTTTCCAGTATCTCTGGACCACCATCGCTGCCCAGCCCTGCTTCAGTGTTGCAGCACTCACTGTTTTACTGCAAAACAAAACAAGTGGGCATACATGTCAGAACCCTGACAGACACAACAGAGAATGCAGGACAACAAAACTTTTAGTGAATGCCTCGAACCGGATTGTCCTCTTTCCACGGATGTACTGTTGGAGGATGATGGCTGCGTCTCTAATGCGCAGGTACTTCCTCCTCTGGCTCCACCCGCGGACGTGTTTCTGGATGATCACGCAGGCTCCTCTCAGTCGGTCCAGACGCAGCTTCTCGAGATAAGCTACCTGACCAGCTCGGAAGAAGATCTTAGTCCGACCAAACTTGTACTGGTTGGGGTCCTAGAGATCAAGCCATGAGGCCAAAGTTATGCACAAACATGCAGTGCACAATAATGCATGACACTGTTGTGAGAAAAGAAGCAGCTAACCTGAATCAACCTCTGCAGCACATTCTTGCAGGTCTGTTTCTTGTCACTGAGGTCCCCTTCCTGGTGTGACATTAGGATACTGTATCGGCTGTAAAACTCAATGTATGTCCACCTACAAACAAAAAACACGTTTACTATGACAACATGAGCATATGGAGATGTTGTTTGGCTGATATGCAACCGTGCAACAGAGAATCACCTGGACGGATAGCTCTGTGCACTGATACGAATAGTTTCAAGGACTCCACAGGCTCGCAGCTGCTGCACCACCCTCCTGGAATCATATCTCAGAAAACAAGCAAACACTCGCTTAAACCACAGACACAAACATGCACAACAGTGTGGGTCGTGTCAAACACAGTTCCATCAGTACTCACTCAAATGGGAGCTTTTCATCATTGGGCTTAATGCAGCGTACATAGTGAGGGGTGGTAGCATTCAGTGTTTCCATCAGTAGAGCGAGGGAGCTGCAGAACTACACTCAACCACAAAGTTCATGGAAAAGGATAAAAACACAAGATGCAAACTCAGTTGTATTCTATATACATACAGAATACTATGGGAACTCCTGTGACAAAGTTCAACCCCCAGTGAGCAGCCACAGTAAGTAAATATTTTCACCTTATCTCCCACTGAGGTTCTCAGCTGTTTATTGGCTGGTTTCATTGCAGGTCTAGCGGGCCTCACTTTGACACCTTTAGTGGTCACAGTGCTTTTCTCCTCTTGGAAAAAGTTGGCCACAAAAGGAAGCTGATAACAATTGCAAGCAGGAGAAATGTGTTAAAATGAGAAAAACAAATCTGCACGGGTTGGCTTTAATGATACAGACACTTTGATTTGTTAACTTTTGATTTTTAGCATCTATGATATTTTGAAAAATGAAAAAGCCTAAATAAAACAGGGTCTTTGATTACCTTACTGACTCTCATAATGTCAACCAGTTCTTCATAGAGAGTGTCTCTGTTCTTTTCAAGAAAACCTCTGCATTGATATTCCACCTGTTAAGAGAAAAACACTCACAGTTTAAAAAAAAAGAGTAACTTCTGTGCTACAGTATGCAGGAAATGGGTTTCTGTCAGACGCCACCTTGTCTGCAAAGTGTTGAATCACAAATGCCTCATTTGATAACCTGGGCTTCTCAAACAGAGGATTGGCATCAAGATAGTTGAACAGCTTTTGCAGCCAGCTTTGATCAGTGCCCTGAGGAAACTGTGAAGTAAAAAGACATATGTATCGGAGGCACAGCAACAAGAACAACAACAACAACAACAACAGAGTTAAAATGTTAGTTGTAAAAGTTCACATCACGTCCATTCAATTACCAAACATTCTTCATCAAGCAAGTCCAGGATCCCCATTTTTGCTTCAATCAGGTCAATGACCGGCTGGTTGTCATAGAAATCTATCAACGTCCATGGGATGTCCTCTTTCATGTACTCCTCTTGCTCCAGCTTGAACACATGCTGATTAAAAATAAGAATGACAAGAGAATAACCCTCGGAGCAGATAAAGGTTTGTATGCAGTGTTTTTGCAATGATTTTGGCCGATGGCGAAGCATACCAAGTTAAACTGCTGTTGAAGCTTTTCATTTGCGTAGTTGATGCAAAATTGTTCAAAGCTGTTGATGTCAAACGTTTCAAAGCTGAGGACAAATAAAAGATCACATCAGAAATAGAAGCTAAAGAGACCTGAACCATCAAGCAGCTGAAGAAAAAAAAAGTGTTGTATCCGCATTACCCATAAATGTCCAGAACACCGATGAAAGCGTGTTGCTTTCCTGGAACCTGAAGTGCTGTGTTTATCCTGTTAATAATACAGTCAAACAGATGGGCATAGATCTGCTTGGCTAGGGCATCTCTGGCATTTACTGCCCGCTCTTTGGGCACCGGCTTCACCACCGTCTCAGCCACCAGAACGATCCTCCGATGGCACAGCCAACGCACCAACCCGTCTGCGCTCGCACCCAGCAACTCACAGAAGACTGCCAGGTGTGGATCACTGGGCTGGAAGATATGTAAATCGCGTTTTGTATTTAACCAGCTTAATGTTTGGAAATCTAACCTCGCAAACAAAAAGAGATTTCAGACTCACAGGAACTGATGATTTGCCATCTCCAGAGTTTCGGATTTCCACGTTTCCCAAATGCAGAATGGCTGCCAAAACTTGGAACACGTCTGACTGAAAGTCCTCCTTCAACCCTGGAGAGGCAGAGAGAGAGGAAGGTAACATAAAAGTCACACTAAAAGCAAGTTAACAGTCTGACAGATGAAGTGTTTGTTTACCTAGCAGCGAGAAGGTCCGTTGAGTCTCCTCCATGTCTTTCTCGTCATCTACGCCTTCAATAGTGATCTCACCGCCCATGCAGGTGTACTGGAACTTATCTGCACTCACTACAGATGACAGGGATACTGTATATAATCAGGCGCTCCTACAATAAAATAATCCCACAATAATTATGTGTATAACTGTAAGACTTAGATGGGTGTTCTAAGTGAATCAGATTAAGCACAACAGCAGTGGAAGAGTCTTTGCTCAAACCTGCAGAATTAACCCTCGGTACAAACACTCACACAGTCTTAGATTCTTGAACTCTTGCAGATGTGCACAGGAACACATCTGGTAGAATATGTGATAGTTTCGCTCGTTGTCTGCCTGATTAAGACAAGAGTATCAATTGTTATGGATCAGATACAAGAACAATAATAACACAACAACACCTTCATCTCATACACTACCTGAAAAACAACTCTGGATTTCTCTAAGAGATAGGTCCTCATGTTCGCTCCGATGATCCCGTACCTCCTGTCGAAGCTGATCTCTGTGTATTTCCCAAAACGGCTGCTGTTGTCATTCCTGGTGGTCTTTGCGTTTCCTATTGCCTGAGAGAAAGTCACCTCAGGTCTCTTTTTAAGTTATCAATCATATAGAAGTTGACCTAATGAATGCATTAGGCGCATTATATTAGTGTTGTCACAGTACTGGAACATTGATCATTTAGCGGAGAGAATAGCGGTGTTGCCTTGTGAGCAGGGCTCCTGGTCCAGTAAAATCATACCTCTGTTATCGGATTGGATGCCAAGACTTTGTCTTCAACTCGAGTCTTACTTCCAGATTTGCTTACAACAGCAAAGTACCTCATAGCGTATCGAGCAGACACTGTTTTGCCGGCTCCAGATTCACCACTGACGATGATAGACTGGTTCTTGTGGTTTCTGAGGAAAAATGTACAGTGATATAACTAGACTGTAGATTCTACTTAATGTGATAATTTCAGCTTTTATTTACCTGGCCATCTGTTTGTAAGCCTCCTCAGCCACTGCAAATATATGAGGGTCCATGTCTCCCATGTTCTGGCCTGAGTATGCATGAATGATAGCATCTCCATAGA
Organism: Gymnocephalus cernua; assembly: GCA_023631565.1. Classification (NCBI taxonomy): domain Eukaryota; kingdom Metazoa; phylum Chordata; class Actinopteri; order Perciformes; family Percidae; genus Gymnocephalus; species Gymnocephalus cernua. Next base: position 24,210,964 of record CM042431.1, on the reverse strand, counting down.
TATGAAGCTGTTTGTATGGATTTACAGCTACCAGTATAATACCTGAAAATGAGGAAACAGCATAGGCTCAGCCAAAGGCACAAACTGCCAACAGTGCTTAGATAGCCTACAGTTCGACAGTTTGTTTCAACAGTACCACAGTAGGTGTAGATGATTCTGGACTCCACAAATCGCACTTTAAGATTATGCAGGACTGCAGGTTCATGCAGGTAGCTGAGAGCGGTGAGGTCGTTCTCCCCCACCAAGATGTCCGGGTTGCGAAGTGGAGGGAGTTGTGGTTTTGACGGGTCAACAGGGTAGCAGTGCTCCTGTACAGTGACAGGTTATGTAAAGAGAGGCAGGTCAGCTGTAGCTTTTCACCATCATAAATCCACTGCAGAAGGTTTTATTAGTCGCGTTGTACTTACAGTGCCATCTTCAAGAAGCAATTCAAGAACATTATTCCCAAAATGAAAGTCTCTCATAATCTCGGCTGATTTCCACACATGTTCTGCATCTGGTATCCACACTCTGTTGTACTAGGAGAAGATTTTAATGGTGACAAGTTAACACTTTATAATCAGGGCTTACTATAGTTGTTAAAACATATAACACTGTAAATGTAATGCTATTCCCTGTGTGAACATGTGCTTAACAAACTATGAGGACCTTCATTTATTTCTCATTTAACAGAAAGGCATCATACTTATCTATATTAACAATTTCAAAAGATTTACACTTAAAAAAAAGAGTAAAGTTGAGGAAACAGTTAAGCATTTAGACTTTACATTGAAGTCCAGCCTCCTCTATCCTTGTAACTTGCCTGAGCCCTGACAAAGTTTCCATATGTTTCTATAAAACAACATTAAGGGTTTATCTGTATTGTAATACAAACTTGTCGCTTTTCTCTTACCTCGGTGTACAGTTCCAACAAAGCCATATTTATGCATTCTTGTTTTAACTTCTCTTGTCCGTATATTTGTTTATCAGCTGTTGTATCCACTGTACTTGCCAGGTTACCAACGAATATCCTCCCCCCCCTCCCCTCCCCACCCCACAACTATGCCAGAATCACCAGTCAAAAGACAATATTACATCGCTTTCCTGGTTGAAATTTTCAAAATAATACTCACTGAATTAATTCAAATTCTTATTTGAAATACACGAACTAATATTTTACTATAAACATTATCTTTTACATGTTTACCCAAGTGTCTGTCTGCCAAGTTCATATGTGCTTCAATTTAATGTATTTCTAATGTTATTCATTACTTAAATTTTGGTCCTTCTGACTCATTTCTGACATGACTATAAGCTCTAATGTTTAAATACATGTTGTTACCATTATTAATGCTGGACTGTAAAACTTGCATGTAGTCCCAAGACAAATCAACATGTTTAATTTGTAACACTTCTTTTTTTCCTTCTGTTGGCTACTATAATTGGTTGAACTGCTCATTAACTCGTCCACAATAAGGCCATGTACTCCTGTGGGGGTTACAAGTTGACATTGCTTAATTTTGAGCAGTCACAAGCCAAAAGGACGGAAACCTGTACAGCTAATAATCATCTCATCTTAAAAGTGACAAACCTGATGCTTTTATTATGAAAGCCCTGTCACTCATTCCAGGTGTGTCTCGTGTCTTCGTGATCGACTTGTCGGTCACCTGCTGCGGACTTTTGACTGGATGACTCCGCCCTCCCGTCTTGTGACAGCGGCTTGACGGAGTGGGTGTGCTCGTTTGATCAAGGATTCTGACAACAAAAGGAACCGGATACAAAACCTCAGTCAGCTCACCATATGTGGACCATGATGTGGACGCATTTCAGGCGCTGCTCGACCACAAGTAGAGCCTATTTAGGCGAAAATTATTTTTAAAAGTAAATATTTCGCCACCTACCAAGTACCAACACTTGCAAAATTGAGAAAACAGTGGGAATGCCAGAAATACTTCTACAAGGAAACACATTCACACATTCCTGATGTGCACTGCCGAGAAGCTTTAAAAACCCAGAGATTAATCAGTTATTAACTTTTTAGGCATTTTCATATGTTAAGCATTTGCAAATACAGAGCATGATGAACATGGCACGATAAAGGATAACATGCTCTGGCAGCATATAGCATGGTGATCATGTAAGGATCAGATATTACTTAGACTGTAAGGCAAGAGTTAGTTACATCAGTCCACACACTTATATCTTTAAATCCTAGATCCCTAAACTTTTTCATGTCAGGGACTTCAAAAAAATTTGTTTTAAAAGTCTTCCAGTCTCAATCCTACAGCTCTTCTTTCAAATAGATGAGGATTAGAGTGCACATCCCTATTTAAATAAATGTGTTCCATGAAGGCTATCTACTGCTAAATACAATTATATACCTTATTACAGTGAGTGTGTCAGTGTCAAGAAAGAGAATACTAAAACATAATTAAAATATTTTCTAGAGCCACAACACCTCATGAGGTAGTGAACTATTTTTTTAAGCACTTCCAACCATCTTACTGAAAAGCCAGCCTTTACTATAAGCGACAACATAAAGACTGGTTAAATACATACTCAAATTATGTATCTGTTCCCTTGCCTTATACAAACATAAATACCATCACCTGATAGTAGTTTTCAAGTTACAGAAATAAAACAGAATTTCATCTTGAGACATTTCCAACATTTCAGATGCACATCAATATTTTAACATAGCTCATGGTTAACCATTCTTGTGTCATAGAAACACTTATATTAATAGTTACCAGGATATTTATCACTTGCAGATGTTATAATGTGAAAAGTCAAATTTCTTTTTAGTGGTTGCAAATTTACCATTCATACAGTTACTACTCTTTGGCTAGGCAGTGCTGAAAAGCCCAAAGACACATGTAAACAATGTATCCTCATTCTGCTGGAGTACTGCAATAATCAGTGATAGTGAAAACATTACAACTTTGGTTAGAAACTTTGGTGAAAAACAGTCTTAGGTGTTTTTACTCTTGTAAACAGGAGTCAGTGTCAAAAGTCTAGGTCTAGATGCGGGCGAGGAAGCCCAGATTGAGGCTCGCAGGGATCTGGATGGTCTCCAGAGCCACTACGGAGGGTGTGAAGGGGAGGGTGACGGAAAAGATCTTCTTTCCATCCATCATCAAAGTGGATGACTCAACTCTGTCTTTTAAAAGGTTCTAAAATGTAAAAAAGAAAAAAAATACACAAATAAAAGAAATGGAGATACAGCAAAAAAAACAAAAAAAACAAGCAGTACTAAATACAAGACTAAATATAAAAAGAGCCCTGCATTCTTGCCCACACTTACAAAACCTCTACTCACTTTAATAGTTGTGATGAAAGTGGTCGGCACTCGCTCTTCAAACTCAATCACTGGCGTGTACAAGGTCAACACTTTTACAATCTGCAGAGAGAAACACACAATGATAAAAGCAGGAGCAGCATATCATGTCTACCGATTAAGAAGGCAGAACATTTACTGATGATAGACCTGTGCTGTGGTGAGGGCAGAACACATTGTGCAAATAGTTTGTGCGTCTTCCTCAGTCTTCTTCTTGATCTGTAGGAGCTGTGCAGCCTGTACAAGAGGCTCCAGAGTCTCCTTGGCACCGCAGTCTGCAAGCTCCCTCTCTGCCAGCCATTCTTCCAACTGCCAAACATTGTACCTGAAGCCAGAGGCATTGGACAAACAATTCAGACTGAACCAAGGTACTGTCTAGCAAGGTCCAATCTGTTCTGTGACACCAGAGAAGAGACCCTGCACATGTAAATATGTCTGTGTGTCATTATAACCAAGTCAAAAAGACTTGAAAATGACCTGCAAATCAAATATTTAATATATGAATTAATTAAGTAAAACAAAATGGCAATTCATTCAGATTTTTAGGCTAGCAAATTCAGATGACTTCATATATTTGGTGATAAAACATAAAAGTGGTACACATTCTGAATTATCACTTAACATAAACTGGAAGTTACCAGCTCCTCTTAAAGGAAAATTCCGGTCGATTTCAACACGTAGCTCTGTTGTTTGTAAATTTGGAGTGCTGTCTGTAGCAAGAAAAAGGAAAACAATCGGTGCTGCCTACAACGTGTTATCCCCCTGCTAGAGTTAGCACCCAACAGGCTTAAACAGGGCAGGTTTTAAACGTGTTTTTAGCCTCTAAACATGTTTGAGATGTCATGTGATTCCTTCCAAGGGAACACAGCGAATCTGACTGCAGTAGATGTGACAGAAAGGCATAACAGTTGTGTCAATTAACACAACTTTTATGCCTTTCGCTGTGTTCCCTCGGAAGGAATCACTGCACCGATTGTTCCAATCCAAACAATCCAAACAACTCCAAACTCATAACAACTCCAAATTTACAAACAATAGAGCTAAGTGTTGTAATTGACCGGAATTCTCCTTAAAGGCATCGCTCCTCTGGCATAAAGACAAGTGTGCACTGTGAAGCTCTGCCCACAAGTTTTACCGACACACCTCAATCCACATTCTTCTGCCTCTCTAATTTCACTGCATACATTATAATAACAACAGTCCAAAGGCCATTGTATGTCATACCTGATCTGCAGGCCTTTACTCCAGGAGCACATGTCCTTCCGCAGCAGCAGGTGGTTGAGTGTGACCGCACAGATGATGTAAAACTGCTGCTTGACCACCTGTTTAATGAGGTCCGAGTCCATCCCGTGCTGACTCATGGTGGTGTAGAAGAGGCTAAGACGCTGCAGCAGGACTTCCACTGTAACAGCCGGCTCTGGGAAACTGGAGCTTCTCTTCCTCAGGCCGGTGGGTTTGGACCCCAAAACACCCTGGATCGTCTCGTGCTCCAGCATGCTTGCCACTACACACAAGACACAAATTGAGGAAAAATACATTTCATGTGGATCCGTTATGGTCAGGAGAAGAACTCATTTAGTTATTATGTATGGTGAGATTACCAATCAGGGGCTGCAGGATGTCCTCCATGCATTTGATGAGCTGGCGGTAAATTTGGATGGCTAGCTCACCAAAAACCTGCTGGTACTCTGACAGTTCAAAGTTGACTAGGCACTGCTCATTTTGCTTAGCAGTGTTGTGCGTTATGAAGGCCTACAGCATAAAGAGGTTGTACAGACATCCAGGGTTAATTAAGGAACATGTTCAGCTGTAAACATAACTCTGGCATCAAAGCTTCCTCGGGCTTACCTCATCTCCACTGTACTGCTTCAGACATTGCATTAATCGGCATGTGTTGGCCAACCAGAAAGACACCGCTTCAAAATCCTTTCCTCTCCTCTATACAAACAGTGTAAGATTATTTCAAAATAAAAGCATCAGTCACTTTCTTTATACATATCAAAGTTATATACTACACCTTAATGACCCCCTTGATGCTGCTGATGGTGGAATTGAGCAGAGTGCTGACTCTCTGATCATCATTCACATTGTCTGCATATCGTACGCACATGAAGATGATGTAAGCCGGAAGCCCAGGAATGAAGCTGACTGCTACACCACGAGGCTTCAGATCTGAGAAGATTACAACAATTCAAAGCAAAATACACAAATAATGTGTCCCAGATCAATATAAAACATTTGCATGCAATTCTAAAATACAGGTCAGAAAATGATTTGCATGAGCAAAACAGGCTTAACATACCTACGACCAGATTCTTAAGCAAGCGGCTCTCGTCACCCTCCCTGTACTCCAACATGCCCCGGTACTCTTTCTCCTTGCGGGTGATATTCACCGCTCTGACAGGAGCGCTCATCACAGGAGCTTTATTCTTTTGCTGAGCACTCGCTAAACACAACAGAGACACAATTTAAGAAATCACAGGATTGATGCTGTACAAAAGTCATTTAGGAAAATGTACTGTATAAACACAGTCAATGCCATGTGATTACCTTCAAAATCTTCAACCTTTTTTATGTAAAGTTTAAGTTGTTGTTTTAACTTGCGCATGGTTTTGTCTTGTTGCTCTTGCTGTTTCATGAGTTCCTAAAATTATGTAAACAAACTAGATTAGTGTGAGGGCAAACTTTCATACAGTGTTCATTTTTTTTTTAAACTGGAATTATTTTTGTCCCGTAAAAAAAGTCTTAAATTGTTAAAACACGTATCTAACCCTTTTGTGTTTTTTATATTACTATGTTTACATGCAACATCACAATGTTTCCTTAAAGAACAATACATTGAATCCCATTTGGAAAAAGTAAACTATAAGAGGGCCCGTTCAATTACAGATCCAGTATTAGAGAGAGAGACATGTAACTGTTTTACTATGATGGAACTCTGCATTGTGAAATATAATTACACAGTCGTAATAATTGATAAAAAGGCAGAGTGACAGATCCAGACCAGTGAGCAGACCCACCAGGTTGTCATTGGTGAGCAGCGTGATCTCGTGCTTCAGGCTCGCATCAATACGGGCACCTTCAGGCAGGAGGAGGCTCTGGGCCAGCAGCTTCTGCTGTTGCTCCTTTTCAGCCTTCAACTTCTTCACCTCCTCATGCAGCTTCCTATACTCCTCATTGTGAACACGTTCCTGCTCCTGCATCTGGCCCTCCAGAAGTCTGGAAGATGGAGGGATAGTATTCAATTCCATGGTCATGCTTGAATGCACTAACCAACTACAGAATATTATTTCATTACCTATTGGTCTCTTTCAAGCCTTCATAAGCCAGCCACAGCTCTCCATCTTCATTCAGTGTATGGATGCCAGTGGACCTGAGGAACAGCATCGGAGAATTTAAATAACACTTAACTGTACCACCTGATGGATTTAAAGTGGGAGTGGGAGCCGCACGTCTTACCTGTCAATATCTTGAAATGAGGGAATTTCACTTAGATCTAATTTCACACCTTCCCCGAGCACAGAGTCCTAGAGGACAGTTCATATGGGATAGATTATATTTCGGTATTGTCAGATGTCTGTAGCATTAAATGCAAAAATGCTGAATAAAAAAAAAAATGAATGCAGTAATTGTAACAATGCAATTTACTTTCTCACCTTGTGTTTAAGGGCCTCTTGGCGGACCATATGTGACCGGAGGAGCAGCACTTCCTCTTTTCGCATCTCCAGCTCCTCGTTGGAAGAACTGAGGTGATCCAGCAGTATGTTGTAGGGCAGAGAGCCAGGGATAGGGGGCGCCAATTCACTATTCTCATTGGTCAGAGACTTCCGCAGCTGGTTTAGATCCTGCTTCAACTTCTTGTTCTCAGCCTCCAGTTCTTGTCGCTAAGACATTTAGAGAAACATAAACTATTCAAAAATCCACTAAATATTTTTTGTCTCTATTTGCCGTTACATTAGAAATCAGAAAGTCTTAAGGTATATTAATGGGATGACTCTTGTAGGACATCTCCATTCGGGATGTTGGAAGAGATCTGGCTTGGATCCCAATACATGTGCCTGATAAAGTCAAACATGTACCTGACAAAGTTATACCTTCAGTGTCTCCAAGTCCAGCTCTGCTCTGCCAACAGTTCTCTGCTCCTCCGCCTCCTTTTTTAAAGAACAATGTACACATAATGTAAATACCAACCATTCAACCAAAACAGAACTAATAGCTTATTTCATACACAACTCTTCTGTCCATTTAGAAATTTCACCAATAAGAAACAAGACTGGTGTTTTAGTCCATACTTCTGCCTTTTCTTGTTGGGCATCTTCTCCTTTATCCAGCTGCTGCCATAGTGACCGGTTCTCCTGCTCCAGTTCCTTCACTCTTCTCTGGAGCTTCAGAAGGACCGGCAGGTCCACCGTTGCCTGGGTCTCATCCTAACAAAACACAGCAGGCACTGGTTGATGAATCTCTTCACAAACTAACTAGAATGCTGCACTAATAGGATTATAACACAGACAAGGCTGGAAAATAATCTTCCCACAGCTGTGTCAAGGAATAAGTGTCCAGTGTTTTGTAACCACTTGTAATCTAACTATTCACAGTGATCATTTAATCACTGACATTATAACTGACATGTCCGTTAAGCAGCTGTTTGTAGGTGATACCAATTTTTCCAACATGAAAACTAGAATTTGTTACTGACTGTGTTCACACCACAGCTGCTATTCTTTTATAGAAAATACACGTTTTACAGCTACCTTTAAGTGTACAAGGGGGTGAGCCTTTCATACTCAAAAAGATACATTTTGGGCCTGTATATTTATCACTTTAAGGCAATAATGATACTGCACCATGACATTGTGTAGTTTTCCACATTACCTCTGTGTGTATGGAGCAGTCTTCTCCCTCAGTAGAGCCTAAGCTCTGACTAAACTCAGATGAGTTGCTGCTGTAGTTGGAGTCTGTCCTCTTGTGACCAGATTTGCTTGAACTCTGGTTCGGTGTGGGTAAAAAAAACACATGTTACAGAAGGAAGTAGCCAGACCTAAACTTGTTCCATCAGGATGAACATTTTTCAAATGTCACATATAATTTGTACACTGACGTTTCACTTGTTACATGTTGGTACAGGTGACTGGTTTCGGTATCTCTGTAAACTATTGTCACCATGTAAAAAAAAGGTTTACATGAACTACTGAACTTCTTAATTTAAGTTATTCTGGTTTGTGACACCCTCTTGAAATTGCTATGTTGTTAGAATCCACAAATTACGATGGATCAAATGAAAACTGCTGTTGCAAAGTGTTCCTCACAATGCTGAGATTCATCTCTTCCTTCAGGTCTCTGTGCCGCTCCTCCAGATGCAGGTTTTCACTCAACAGACTTTGGTAGCGAGAGCGCTCTTCAGTTAAGTCCTTTTCCAGCTGTTCTGCATTCTCAACGTAGGTTTTAATATCTGAAACAAAACAGTTTTTTTGTTATTCATTCTAAATGCAGCAATTGCTTAAGGACTGTGGGGGTTTGAGGTGAACTGCTCAGTACCTGTTAACTGATGGGCTTGTTCCAGGATTAGTTTGTTCAGCTCATCTTTCTCGCTGTTCAACAAGCTGTTCTTCATATTAAGGTCTTCTACCACCTGATCGTGAGAGTGGGTAAAATAATGTCATCTTAGTCTTTATTCCCATTTAACTTGGCTTTTGAGGTTCTAGAAACCAACAAATGGAGCAAAGTAAGTTCATAAAATGCAAAAAGGGCAAACATTACAAGTTTTTATTTGGCATTTCATACGGTCCTTTTGTAGCTCAAATGTTTCCTTTCTTTTCAGAACATTTTGGTCAAGCAAACTTAAAAATCATAAATCAATTACAGTCTGTGTGATCATCTTAAAGCAACAGAAAGCGATGGGATCACACAGCCAGCGGGAGAACCAAATGCCTGCCCCACATAAAACATACATATATAAACAATTTAAAAAGCCCACAAATGAATAGAAACACAATTTGAGCGATGAAAGATCAGCTGATTGGTGAGAAACCCTTTGCTGTACGGCTTAGTGTGGAAAATAACAGTTTAGGAGTGTGAGGTACAATGTGATTTTAACTAAATGTCATCAAGGGAACTAATGTATCTCCACCAATGCAATGTCATCAATCCTATCGATTACCATTCCAGATAATTAAAGAAAGAGCGCTATGTAGAAAATTCTAGTGAAGTTGCCCAGCAGTCAAGTTGGCCTACCTGTTGTGTCTGCTCCTTGTATACCGTAGTCTGCGCTTCAAGGTCTTCTTTCTCTCTGCGGGTGTTTTCCAGCTCGTGCTGAAGGAAGGAGAGCTTCTCCAGCAGAGAGGGAACCGTCACTGCCTTGGCTTTGGCCTCCTGTTCTGATCTACGTAGGCTTTCGATCTCTCTGCTCTGTTTCTCTCTCTCCATAGTCTGGGTCTTCTCCACAGCATTCAGCCTCTCACTGAGCTCTCTGTTCTCTTTATGCTGCAGGGGGAGAAACACACATGCGGTGCATGTGATACGACAACTCCCAATGACCCAATGTTTCTCCAGCTACAGTTTGTTTTTTTATGGGACATTCCAGAGTAAATAACTACCTAACACAAAAAGGTAGATACTGACACATACTCACACAATACACACCTGCTCATTTATCTTGTGCTGCAACTGCATAATCTTGTTCTCCATGCCAATATTGAGCTTCTTGATGCGCTCCACAGAGCGCGCCTCCACTTTCAGCTTTTTCAATTCCTTCTTGGCCTTCACGCGGCGTACACAGCTCTGCAGCAGGACGACGGCAGCCACGGTGCGTCTGAAATGCTGTCTAGCCAGCCAGCCTTTCACCCATTTCTGGATGACAACAGCTTTTTGCTCAAACACCAACTGTGAAAAAAAGACAAATATTGAATGTCAAGTTTATAAGTGAAATGGTAATGACAGGGCTTGTAATAAGTGAGTGCAAAAGGTGAGGTGGAAGTCCAGGGGCCATGTGTACAACATTTTTGATGATAAGATTATTTTGACATAAAAAATTGAAAATAAATTGCGATAGTTTTGGTCTTACATACCTGTTGCAAGTCCATTTCACAGTTTTAAATGTAAACATTCAAAATGTGTCAGTGTATTGCCTGTTGCAGACAAGGACACTTTTAAAATGTAAAAGGTTCCTTGTTGCAGTGTATGTGAATGGCAAGTTGTTACAGAGCAATGAAATTCCAGTGGAACCTACTGTTCAAAACAACATTTCATTTAAAAGTGTAAACGAGGTCAACAAGGCCAGAATTAATATTGTCGGTCTTTATTCACGACTTAATGATTAAGAATCCTACACAGCAATCAAGGTGTAGGAAGTGCAAACAATCTGGTGTACTGCTGCTACAAGGCTTCACTGCCTCAACAATGTAAGTAACGGAACCTGGCACATCTGGGCTTCCTTTGAGCTGGGAACCTTTCCATATTGTACTCAAGAGGCACTAATTCCTGGTCTTGGTGGGACCTATTGAATCCAGTATGTTATTGTAATATGCAACTATTATGTTCCTCTATGGGTTGAGAAAAATCCCTTTCAAGCTCCAGAAAACAGACTTATAAATACTCAACAGGCAAGCTAAAAATCAAGGCTGATGTTGATATTGCTTCCTGGAATTATGTTTGTAAAATCTAATTTTGATTATAAACCTTCCAGTAATGGGGACCTTACGGCATTACCTTATAGTACTGCTTTCTAGCCACGTAGGCCCTCAAGATGCACTGAATAGTTATAGCTGCAGAGCGCTGCTGCTGGTAGCGTCTCCTGGTCACCCACATACGCACGTTCCGCTGAATGATAATAGCTGCTCTGGTTCTCCGCAGAAACGTAACATAACTGACAGGAAAAAAAAAAAACACATAAGAAATATGCTATATCAGCTAGAAGTTGATATATCTTTCAACTTCTTATTCTGCTGTGGTCTCCACTCACCAGCGTGCCTGGTGACCCCGTACATGTCTCTGGATGGTGATAGCAGATTCCCTCATCCTCAGGTACTTTTTGCGGGCCAGCCAGCAGCGGATAGTCTTCTGGATGCGGACACACGCCATACGCAGCTTGTCAGAACGCAGTTTCTCCAGGTAAGCCACCTGGCCAGCCCTGAAGAAGATCTTGGTTTTGCCAAACTTATACTTATCCTGGTTCTAGGAAGAAAACAGAATATACATTAGCAAATATAAAATGTAATGTTTCTGAGCAAGTTACATTTATTTGGTTACTGACATTATGGGAATGCTGTTATACATTGCAGACATACCTTTATAAGTTTTTCCAGGAGATTTTTGCAGGTTAGTTTTCTGTCAAGAAGCACATCCTTTTGCTTCATGAGGACCCGATAACGACTAAAGAATTCCTGATAGGTCCATCTGCAATATTCATGTTAATGAGACAATTTGGAAAGATTATTTTTTATAGGTCTATGTATTGTAAGCATATAAACTGCCCATGGCCCTGTGCTCTGTACCAGATGCTGTTGTTGATATGCTACCTAGATGGGAAGCCTGCTGCTGATATCCGGATTGTTTCGAGGATGCCACATGCTCGAAGCTGCTGCACTGCCCGTACAGGATCCATGCTTTATAGAAGATAAAATACAAACAAAAAGGAGTGTACTATTATTTCATATGTGCTTGTTGCAGATAATCATATGAAACAGAAGAGTGAAATCACCCTCACATGAATGGAGATTTGTGGTCATTTGGCTTGATGCAGCGTACGTAGTGAGGAGTTGTAGCATTTAGTGTGTCCATCAGCAAATGTAGAGACTGTCGAAACTGAGTAAAAAGACAACGATAAATCCTTGATGAGTTTGGAAATACATGAATTCTAAAAAAGTGCTTGAACATTCGGTTTAAATGTCAAATATCAGCTTTCGAATGACAATACATACATCACTTAGAAATGATTGGTAGTCATTTATTTCACTTCAATCTGACCAGCTGAGGAAACCATTAATTTAAATATCATTTTCCACAACTTCTCCACAAAATAGGTTTTAATCATGCATTTTCCCACACAATCAAATGCCATGTCTCCTGCTCTTTATGCTCTCACCTGCAGTCCAACAGTCTTCTTATTATCCCTCTGAGTCTGACCGGTCCTTCCAGTGACACTAGCACGCTTGTTCGTAGAACTTGTTTCCTTCTCATCATCATCAAACAGCTTCAGCAACCAAACAACCTGAAAAGATAGTTTTTTCAGAGATCAAAGCAACAAACTACAAAGTCAATATCATTGCATAATAACAGCAGATGGCAGTGTTTTCAATAGGAAATTCAAAAGTGGGTGTATTTCCTCCAAAGGTTGTGGTTGAACATTTCTAGGGTGTGTATCCAGGGACTTGCAACACAAAATATACATATATATATACTTACATTCACTTTTAGTTGAGGAGGTGTTGACCTCCACAAACTAACTAATTAGGAAGCATCAGGAAGTGCAAATATAAATAACTATTTATAAACCATTTCACCTTGCTCTTTTTCAGAACATTTATCTGCTCCTCATTGACTGTGTCCTTGTTTTTTTCCAGGAAACCCTCACACTGGTACTCCACCTAGGCACAAAGAACCAGGTCACACAGTGTTCTTTCACTAAAAGGTCCTTTTCATCATTCAAAGTTTGAAGTGGACTGAATAGTACTGCTCTAATAAAGAGAATCTAGAATCAAAAATCTAAATTTGTGGTGAATGTATATCATTCTTTGAGACTTTGTAGACAGAAGTAATTACAATTTCACACTTGCTCTTAGAAAACATGAGTCATCCATCCATCTGCTGACCACTGAGATGTAATGCCTCAGCATGAGACATACAGCTGTGTTATACCTTATCTGCAAAGTGGTGAATGATGAAAGCTCTGTTTGATAGCCTGGGTTTATCAAAGTAAGCATTATGCTTCTTCAGCAGGGTGTTGTACAGTTTCTGGGCCCATGTGTCATCAGAGCCTTTGGGCATCTATTGAAACAGGAAGAGCTGACACATCAGTTAGTCATGGCCTTAGTCATAACCTCCAAATAGAGCATGGTGGAGATTCCTCCAGCGGAAAGTAGCTCAATGGAACAAAATGAAATAAAACTGGCATTTTACCTTGCACTCTTCATCCAGAAGGTCCAGAACACCCAGCTTGGCTTCAATGAGATCAATACATGGCTGGTTGTCGTCAAAGTCAATCAATGTCCAGGGAATCTCCTCTTTCATGTACTCCTCTTGCTCCAGTTTAAAGACATGCTGCAGGGAGGGATAGCTGGAAATGATTTATGTGTACGTTTTGACTACAAAATGAACGTGTTAAGTAAGAAAAGACACATACCAGGTTGAACTGCTGTTGAAGCTTCTCATTGGCATAATTGATGCAAAACTGTTCAAAGCTGTTGACATCAAATGTTTCAAACCTGAAGAAAAATAAATGTTTAAATTAAAACATGCGTGGCCATCCTGGGAACAATACACGGAAAAACCACAAACCTGGGGCCTCATTTATCAACCGTGCGTACGCACAGATGTGTGCGTATGTAGTGCGTAAGAACATTGCCACGCAAAGTGGGATTTTTACCAACTTGTACTTACACTTAGGAATGTGTGGAAATATAAGCACAGCTCTGGCCATGCTAACGAACAGAATCTAGTGGTAGAATAGCGACACTACAAATAAAAAGCATTTAAGAGTGTCACAGTATGCATAACGCAATCAACATCCAAATATGTCCTGCGTATTTATCAACCACGTGAAACACATTCACGTGGTTGATAAATGGATGTGTTGTTACCATATATGGTTGATTGGAGGCGTTTCTGAATGCAAATAGCCTAATCGTGAACGAGCATGGTCATTAAGAATAGGTGGGATTTATCAAGATTGATTACTTACTGATGTGCGTATGATTGGCTTGCGCATGTTTGATAAATGCTGATTTTTTTGTACTTAAGCACATACTAAATTTAATTCATAAAACAGTATTTAGAACATGTTCTACACACTGTTGATAAATGGAGGCCCCTGGAGATGAAAACATACCCGTATATGTCGAGCACACCAATGAAGGAGTGCTGTTTTGCTGCAGACTTTAAGGCATTGTTAATACTGGCCACAATCCAGCTGAAGAGTCCAGCATAGATGTGTTTGGCGAGGGCATCTCGGCCATTGATCGCATTCATTTTGGAGACAGACTTGACAAAGGTTTCTGTAGTCGTCTTGAGTTTCCTGTGACATAACCAGTGGGCCATTTCTTCGCAGGGCACCCCCATCAACTCACAAAACAGCATCAGGTGGCCATTGTCTGGCTGGAAATACATCAACAATAATGATCTACGGGTACAGATCTGCAAATCTTCAATACAACATCCGGACATAAAATTAACCAAATATACTAGCCAAAATACTCTTCTTTTGTGTTCAGGGGTAATCAGTGTTTACCAAGATGCTGCATCTGTCTGCTGACTGATCTTTCACCTCCACATTGCTAAGATGGAGAATAGCTGCCAAAATTTGGTAAATTGCCATTTGATCACTTTCAATGATTCCTACAATGAAAACAGAACAATAATACAATTAATATTGATCAATTATGTAAGAACATCCAGAAACAAAACAAAAAATAATGTACAGTACTGTCCATAAAACATGATGTAATTGCAAACCTTACTGAAATGCAATTAGCACTCACCTAACAGGGAGAAGGCCCTTCTGGTATTGCACATCTCTTTGGCATCATCCACTCCATCGATGGCTGGGCTCTGACCCTGGTTAGTAGAGTGGAAGTCATCTGCGCAACCTTCAAACATTAATCATATTAAAGATTGTACTTAATAGATGAGACAGAGCTGTTTGTTTGTTTTCTTCTACTAAATCCTGCTAAAAATGACAACTGATATTTTAGTGACTCTCATACCTAAATTAAAGGCTTTGAACTCTGGTAAATGTGAAGAGGCACACAGCTGGTAGAATATATGGTAGTTCCTTTCATCGTGGGCCTAAAAGTAGCCCAAAGAGATATAAAATGAAAGCCAAGTAAATTAAACAACTGAAAACACGTTCAGTAAAATGGATACCTCTGTCGACTGTAGATGCATAAACTGCAAGCACATTGCCAAACCCAGACTTAAGCTGAGATCAAGTTTTCCCTTAAAAAACAGTTGACAGTTGCTTAGAAAACCCAATATGTTGCAATTTTTCTGAGTCAAGGGCCGGGCAGGCTAAACTGAGTGTTGTTTATGTTGTTTGTTATTACGTTGCTAAGATATACACATGTTGCATGCATATTAGAGTGTTTTAAATCAATTAACTGTGAGGAGGGACACAGAAGATAGAAGGGCCACATTCAAACACTGAAAGTAGTCACCTAAAGACATGAGAGTTAAAACCATACCAATGAAATTTACCTGAAACACAACTCTAGACTTTTCCAGTAAGTAGGTTCTCATGTTACCCCCAATTATACAATGCTGCTTATCAAACCCAATCTCAATGTACTTCCCAAAGCGACTGCTGTTGTCATTCCTTGTTGTCTTGGCATTCCCAAAAGCCTAGAAGAAACACACAAAAGGCTCTCAGTAACCTGTCATTATAGAATTTTGTCTTATTATCCTCCTGCAGTGTTAAATGTTACCTCCATGATGGGGCTGGAGGCAAGGACTCTCTCCTCAACATTGGTCTCATCAGAGGAGCAGCTGACTGTGGCAAAGTAACGCATAGCGTACTTAGCAGAGACAGTTTTGCCAGCTCCTGACTCACCACTCACTATGATGGACTGGTTTCTGTTATCTCTGTGTAAAAAAGATGTGATGACATACAGACTAAATATCAGCTAAAATACATTTAGTGTATCAACATAAAAGGCAATGTACATTTAATTTGATTTAAATGTAAAATGAAATGTATTTGGAGGTTACAAAACCTAGCCATCTGTTTGTATGCTTCCTCTGCTACTGCAAATATATGGGGGTCCATGTCTCCCATGTTTTGCCCACTGTAGGCATTGATGATGTCTGATTCATAGATGGGCAGGCTCTCATAAGGATTAATGGCAACCAGGACAATTCCTAAATACCACAAGGAGAAAAATTCTCAGTTAGACAGAGATTAAAAACAGCATTTACTATCTAATGTTATCTGACATGGATTCAACTTAATGAACAGTGAACCTTGAAAGCAGTTATTTTGTGTACATTGTCCCAAATTCATGTAATACATTTTAGTGTGTGCTCCTTTAAGAGCAGCCTGCCCACAATAATCAGCATGGTGTACTGTAGATTATCACAGAGCGTACAGTGAGCTGGGCTCCAAAGTCTACAGTGACAGTGATAGTGTGAGTCAAAGGAGATGAAGCTCATTACCACAGTATGTGTAAATCAACTTGGAGTCGGTAAAGCGCACTTTAAGGTTGTGTAGCACTGCAGGCTCGTGCAGGTAGCTGAGAGCTGTGAGGTCATTTTCCCCCACCAGGATGTTAGGGTTTCTTAGTGGTGGCAGGTTGTTGGTTCGGGGGTCTATTTTGTATTCCACCTCCTAGAAAACACACCAGAAGTTAGGTATAAGTACCCACAGTATGAGAACGATAGTAATTTGCTTTCATTTAAGAAAACTGCAAAAACTGTTAGGACAACCAGTGGGAAACCGACAACAAACAAGAACAAATAGACAGTTAAGCAATACAATCTTAGCATCAGCTGTACTTCATGTTAAAGCTAACTAGCTGTACTTCATGTTAAAGCTAACTAGCAACCACTGTGCTTGGCTTGTTCATGTTCACTCATGATAATACTTTGACCTTATTTCCATACCTGAAGTGCATGCCCAAACTCGACATCACAGCTGCAGGTAGCAACAGCACTAAGTGAAAAATGTACTGCTTATACATTTCCATCAGTCCATCGTCTATTTTGAACCCAGTACATCACACTGGAGTTTTGCAGAGTTGCATACAGAGGCACAAGGTGTTTGTCTTGACTGGGAATCTGCATTTACCAAACACCACAGCTGCCTCGAATAATCCCACAGCACACAGAGATTTATGAGGCTCCATTGCCCAGTGTTTTAGCAGAGAAATATGTGCATGGCTCTCTGACAGAACATCACACCCATTTCCACCTCTGTGCCTCTATCTCCCAGAGTGTGACTGTGTGTGGTGTGTGTGTGTGTGTGTGTGTGTGTGTGTGTGTGTGTGTGTGTGTGTGTGTGTGTGTGTGTGTGTGTGTGTGTGTGTGTGTGTGTGTGTGTCATTTGCCTGTCTCACCTTGCCATCGTCCAGCTGCAGAGTCAGCTTCAGGTCGCCAGGAGTGTAATCTTTGACAAGCTCTGCTGACTTCCACACTTCCTCTGCATCTGGCAGCCATACACGGGCATACTGATGGATACAGAGAGAAACCGGGTCAGAGCCATTCAACCACTGCACTTACAGTAACACAGTCTTTTACAAAACTACAGCAAAACTGTAGTGACATGTAGGCTACGTCAGGAAAATGGAAAGCTGATTTGAAGTCAGCAGACAGCAGTCATGCGTATAATGTGGATGGATACGGGGTAGCAGACGGATAAAAAAAAGCAATACATTAAAATAAAAACATAAAAAGCTGTTAACAGCTGTCAACACCTCTAAGTGACTGGTAGGAATAAACCATTCTTGAAAGATACATTCAAGTGAACTAGCATAACTTTAGCTAGATAAAACCGTTGAATGAGCCGGACAATCGTCACTAATTCAGTATGCCTACCTTGGCGTAAAGTTCCGAGGCTGCCATGTCTTAGTCGCTCAGTGAGCCCTCAGAAACTTTTCTCTGCCCGCAGAGAGAAGGTAAAACATTTAAGTAACTCCAAGAGTAGAAAACGTGAACTCTTTTGAGTTCCTCTCCTGGGTTCGGTGCTCTGAGCCGGGGAGGAGAGTTCAACTAACATTACTGTTAGAACCAACAGTTGTCTGCCTGTCAGCTGCGGTTGCCCTGACACGTTTTGCTCTCGTGCGTCTTGCGTGCCTCCCAGCGGCCAACGCGCTCGTAGCAACTAAGAGACCACCTGAGGAGAACAGGGAGGAGAAGGCTGAGATGGTGTCAACATTCCTGGTGGAAAAAAAAGTATTCGGATCCTTTACTTAAGTAAAAGTAAAAAACACTGTAAAAAATACTCTGTCACAAGTAAAAGTCCTGCATTGAAAATGTTACTTAAGTAAAAGTAGTACTCAATGCAGAAAAATCCTCACATTTTAGAAACTGGAAACGATTAAAACAGTTCTGTCAAAGTGTTAAATCGTCTAATCATTTCAGCTGGACTTATGTAGGCCTGACATGTTGGGTAGTTTAATTTCTAATTTAAAAAAATATATAAACGTGTTTTGTATGCAAAAATACACAAATACTTAATTTGTAAGTAACTAAAGCTGTCAGATTAATGTAGTGGAGTAAAAAGTAAATTATTTCCTTCTGAAATGTAGTGGGGTAGAAGTAGTAAGTGGCATGAAAAGAAAAGACACCTCAAATTTGTACTAAAGTACGTTAGGCCTACTTGAGTTAATGTAGGCTACTTACTGTAATTACATTCCAGCACTGATTACTGCCATGATACAATCAATATGTGCATTATTGATACTGGGGACCGGAAAATCACACCACGTTAGAGGACTGTATCTACTTTTGCTGAATCTAATTATAGTTAATCCCAATTTGCTTATTATCAAAGCAACCAGCCCACATCAGAAAAAAGTTAGTATTAAAACATATTGTGATTTAAGACTTGTTGATAACTAGGGATGTAACTGAGCAATCATGCAGTAAAGCTTTATCATGAGCTTATGATGAACTACAAATAGGATAAGAGCAAACATTCTTACAGTCCACTAACATACATCAGTGGGTCATTGAGTTAACTAGAGAGTCGGTTATTGAATTGATTTCAAATGAGGGAGTTTAAATTTCATTTTCAAATTGCAATTTCACAATATCCATTTGTCGTTTCAATATACAATTTCCTTTTCACATTACATCATGGTCTGGTACTAAAATGTTGTCCAGTTCCTTTTGTAATTGGTCCCCTTTTAATTTTAAATACTGGGTAAAATGACCCTCCTCCCTCCCACCCCCTTAACTGACCAGGGTTCTGCTCTGTACTGTAAGTAGACTGCATTTTTGAGGTACTGACCCTTAACTTCCATTTGTGAAACTCAATTACACCACTTGCTACCTTTCATACGGAAATATACTTACACAGGAATTTCTGACAGCATTTACTTGACAGGGTAAGGCTTTACACGCTAGAGTTTAGACTCATGCCCACACCTGTACATGGAGTAGTTTACCTCCACAATAAAATAGTAGTTACTGGTCAAAGCATCAATCAAATAACATTTAAAATTGGTGCATGCTACATGTTTCTTTTTTACTGCTCTGGCTTATACATTTTCACAGGTTTTAATTCACTTACTTTGCCATGAACCAAGTATCCATTGTGGTTAACCAAATGTTCCTTAATAACAAGAAAATATGAATATTTTAGTACAAATTGGCAAATATAATACACAAACAGGTATAGGATTCTGAAATTTGGAATACTGCACCAACCCATGGTTGAAAGCATTTTTTTTAATCTTCTTTGGCTTCTACTTGAGTACAACATAAACTGGGCTATATTTAGTGCAGGTAGTTTAAGTAACATTTGAGGGTAAAAATAAATTCAAGGACACAATTAAATAAGTGTACTTAAAAGATATTATGCAAAACTATTTTATTTACAAACAAATGGCACAGTGAAACTGCACAGTAAATGCACATGCACACTCCAGACATGTCATGGGAGTTTCTTTCCATAAAATCCTAAGTGATTCCAGTCAGACAGTGACAGACATTTCAGGCAATTTATAACTAAGATTCTCACTGAGGGAGCAAATATTGCTCAAGAGGAACAACGGTTCATTACTTTTAAGGCCATTTTAGAGGTCAGGATGACATGGAGACCAGCAGCAAGTCCTTGCAAACCAATGTCACTAAAATGAATTAAAATACAACTGGCTACAAAGTGTGTGTGTGTATGTGTGTGATCTAATCTTCAGTACTTTGAAAGTACAGAATCAAACAGCTTCAGAGTGAGGAAGGGACACAACAATTAAGGATTAGAAAACAAAAACAAGGATTATGTCACGTTTCACTATTTAAACAGACATGCCTCCATATGAGCAGTTGAATACTCCAAACTGTTTCAAATTGAAAGGCAAATCTGTAAATTACACTTCTACTTCACACATACATCAATGCAAACGGTCTGTAGTCATAACTTAATTTTTGCATCTGCAATTATCAGCAACATGGTGGAACGTGATTCCTCTGCACAGGCTCCTCAGCTGCTGTTAGACAGGCGATGTGTATGGAGGCATATATCCTTAAAAGCGAAAATGTTATGTGAGAATAAGATAGCATCAACTTCCATTCATATTTTTAATAATTGTATAATCAATGACTAGTCTTCTTTAGGATCTTGAGAAACACTTTCAGCTACTATTTTTTGTTGGATTTGACTAAATGGCAATTCAGTGCCTGATAGTTGCCAATTGTTCTCAAGAATTTGGCTTGACGCATAACTTGTTCATAGAGAATACATTTAAAAGGGATAAATAAACAAAAATGTAAACTGCAGGTAGATATGAAGTGGGGCTTGGAATGAAAACAAAACAGTAAACATAAAACCATCAACCAGCCAGTTTGCTGGCCACGATTGAAGTCTTTCTTTGAGGCAGGTCCTGAGGTGTTGGGATGTGCCCCCCAGTGATCTCAGACTTCTCCGTTGGGGCTGACGGCAACTGTTTATTCTTCATTTTTGCCTTGGCCATGTTGTAGTCACCAGAGTCGAAATACTTTGGCTGGACAAACAAGAAGATATAAAGTGAGACCATTGTAAGGTTGGTATTTATTAAATGAGGAGCTAGACAGGTTTAGGTATGAAAACGCACCCCCTTCTGAAGTCTTTTCCTGAGTAAGTCTGAGCCTCCAGGCTTGGCTCCCAGGTTAGGATACCTGGCCTTCAGTTTGGCCTCCTCCGCTTTCTCTGGACTGATTACTTTGTCCTCCATTTCCTGCCGAGAGAGCACAGGGTGTTTTGATGGAAAATGCTCCACTTTACTTGAGGGGAGAAACATTTCGTTACAAGTGCATACGACATAGTGATTGATGAAACTGCAATATACAGTGACAGCAGCAGCAGCTACAGCTAGTATGGCTAAACATTTTTTACAATATGCAGGCGTCGCCATGAGGGAAAACTCCAACTGGTGTTTGCACTAGCATTGATACTGCCAATTAAGTTAGCTAGCTAGCTAGCTAGCATGTTTAGCTAACGTTAGATCATTAAAATCAATTTCAGCTAAGCTATCAATCAATTTACAAGTGATTGTAGCTACCTAAGATACTCGTCGGCCCCCTAAACAGGACTTTTGCTTTGCTTTGACAATAAACGCTAGGAACGAATCAGCTAATTACTTGGCGGTTGCATCGCTGATGACATTAGCCAAGAGTAGCTACTAGCTAACTAGCTTGCCGCATGCTAATATACCAGATTCGACGTGCTAGCAGCACTGGCTAACCAACGTTAGTTAAAATAGCTAGCAGTTCGTCTTCGTTACAATTTACCTGCTGTTCCTCCGAAGTCCTCGTTCCGTCAACCTCCTCGGACATAGCTGTACTGAATCCCTGCTTTGCTTGCAAAACTGCGGGTGTAACGTCACGTTAGCCGTTCAACCAGCTCTTAAGGAAGATGAAATCTGGCACTGGGAGAGACTGGGCGGGGGTGGGGGTAACAGCCTGTCATGCAGCCTGTCCAGCAACAGGCCGTGGAATCGATGCCAGAGATGCAGATGGGAGGCAGACTGGGACCATCAGATCATTTTATGTGTCAAGCGCGACAGTAGTATTAAATATTACCTTACTAAGTCTTGTACGATACTTGTATAATCTGTACAGTAAAAAGCGCATTAAAAAATGGGGATGGCATACCAGGTTGCGTTAATTCATGCCTCTGCTTTTAAAGTGCATGGACACCAAATCTTTCTGTACATCTTATGAACATTTTTCTGCCAAAATGAACATTTCATTTAGAGAAATTCCTGTTGAAGATTTTCTATTGACTCATTTAAACACAATCTATATTATTGGCAGATAAATTCGTAAGAATCTTTTAAAGATAACATTTATTTCGGCCAAGAAGATAAAAGGTTATGCATTTATTTGTCATAGTATTTCTTGTCAATAGTCCACATGCTGTCATAGGTGGTAAAGGCCAATCAGACTAACTACCACAACATTAGTCAAAGCACCTTAATCCATACTTCTGGATGAAAACAGCTGTATGGGGGGGGACAGTATGCCTCTTACATAGATTTACCACTCTTGGTATAGAAGGGAAGGTCAAGTTGTTTAACAAATGCGCTTTTAAAATGTTTCTTTAATTTTGTGAATCTGTTGGTCTGATAACTTGTGGTTAAATGAGTGATATAAGTGCAAATAATAAACATAGGCCAATTGTTTTTTTTTGCTGATAGCATACACTACACTTACAGTAGGTTACATGTAAATCCTATTCAATGAGGTGCTTACATTACACACATTTGTGTGCAGTGTAGGAAAGCGCAGCCAACCTTGTCTTTCTCCATAATGGTCTTCATACTAACACAATCAACATCAGAAATTAAAGGTAACACAAAAGTAAAATTCATTGTGATTTCTCATACTTCTGACAAAAATATTTTATTGACATGGCACCAACTTAGGTTTTAATTTAGCAATGGTCATAGTTGGGTCAATGTCACAGAAAAACGGAAACAAGAACAGAACATCACCCACAATATGTTTATTAAATTTGTGTTGGTTACCTGTTACCATGTTCTGCATTACTGTAATACAGTTTACTATGCAACAGGATAGAGTAAATTCTTTACACATAGGAAAAAGAAATAGCTGGGAGGTATGTGGATAATTGCTGCTGCTTTGGAGGAAGATCTTTATTAGATCGATGCTTTTAGTCCTCGTACAGCTATTCAAAACTGAATGCATTACTGTGTCCATCATCAGCCATTTGGACATTTTATTCCAAAACAGAAGTACAATATAGTACGAGGCCAACTTGCTCACAAAAGTCATCACTCAAACAAAACTCCTTGGGTATAAGATTAGTTATCATCCCCCATGTCCACGTCCTCTTGCAACTTCTGCACCATTTTGGCTTCCAATTGTTTGGCCTTTCCTGTAAAAAACAAAACAAAGCAAAGAGAGTTTTAAGAATGCTGAAATCACAGACTAATCCTATTCATTGTGCAGCATTTAGTTTTTCCCCCAAATGGATTTTCTTTTTTATAATCCATAACTGACAAATATCCATCACTACATTCAGTGTTTTCCCCAGGTTTGAGGAAGACTTACATAGGCGCACATATCTGTGCCCACCTCTAGGTATTGTTTGTTCAGTGTATCAAGCTGCATTGTCTACTTTGTGGGATATGTGCAGTGCAGTGTGCAAAATCAATGTCACCAATTTAAATTCCTTGTACATAATTACATTATTATTATTATTACTACTACTACACTGGTGTATAACCTGGCCGTTAGCTATACTATTGACTCTTAAAAATTCTTACCTGCATGTGGTGCTTTGATAAGGTGGATATTTTTCTTCACTTCCGTGATGGCCTCTTCCTTCTCCAACTGTTTGCCCTTCTTTAGTCTATAAAGTGGAGACAAAAACAGTAAAAGGTGAGCCAAACACTGTCAAAACCACAAGTGTTATAGAAAAAAACTGTTAAACATTAAATGGTTGATGTAATATGAAAAAAAGTTAACTCAAAAGATACACCCAAGAATGAACACAGAATGGTTTGCTCACCTGTTCATGATAAATCTTGCCTGTCGTTTCTGTTTTATTTCTTCCACCCTCTTCATTGCTTCCACTGTATAAATTAAAAGTGACAAATGACTCTTCAGTTCAAAAATAAAAATGACAAAACATTTTCACAGCAAGTATAGTGTATATGTGAGAAATACAATTCTACATTACCTGTCTTGTCCCACAGATTCCTGTTATATTTAACAGGTATATTTCTACGTTTCTCGAACTCCAAGGCGTTATCCTGAAAGAGAGCAATGTTTGTTGGATAGGCAACAGTAAAACAAATGTATGACAGAGATATTGCTCCATAGATAACCAACTCACCACTGTCAGCTCCTTTCCTGATGCCTTTCTGAATGCTTTGGTCCATCTTGTTTTTCTTGGATTACGCTTCTTCTTGAAGTTCTTGTGGCATTTTGATCTGCAGAATCTAAATGACTACATATATTTAAAAAAGAGGGACAGAAAAACATAATCTGAGGTTCAACTCAAGAAGAAACCACAGGACTTCAAATGGATATTAAAAAGGTAAACCTTTTTTTGCCAGGAGGATAAAAGGAGTTTGGGAGTGTAATATAATATAGGTTTTATAGAGTTTAGGTGCAAATTTGGGTCGGAGAGAAACATATTTTCAATTCCTCTGTATGTCTTGCACATATTGCAGAATTGACAACAAAGTTGACACCAGTATTTTATAATAATAATGCATTTTATTTATATAGCACTTTTTCCAACACTCAAGAACACTTTACAGATTTAAAAAAGAAAGAAATCCACACACTAAAAAACACACTGGTCTGGTAAGTAATGGGAAAGAAATTCTAAAGGTATGTTTGAGGTAAGGTTTAGAAAACAGTCTGTCCAGCTGAGACTTAGATTGAGAAAGCAAGTTTATTTTCAACAGGAAAATATCTCACTGAGTAGCTACATACCGGTATCTCAGTCACAAAAACGTTTAGGCTATGTTATGAGCTTATATAAAAGATGATTTAATGTTTCAATTTTACTAACACTAATTCAATATCAGCCTAAAATTCTAAATCCAAAAGAGATTATAAAAAGCTATAATATCCGTTTTTAGTAACACAATGCACATTTACATAACATAGCCTAATAATTATGAATGTAAGAAAAAGACAACAAATCTTAATTACCAGTGGGTTTTTAGAAACTTAATACTTAATTATAATATAATTTAATTATAATATATATATATATATATATATATTAGAAAAGATGAAGAAATTATTAGCCCTTGAATACCACCCTTGTTAAGCTTGTTTTTGTTTTGTTGTGACTGTCAGGTGTAAAACAAGTAACGCTGCGTAATATTGAGGCCTCAAACATTAATACAAAGTTTAAAAACATCGCTGTCTTAGCAAACATAAGCTTCACAAAGGTAGAATAATGTTCACATCAATATCTGTGGGGGCGTTTATGACGCTAGCCCCCGTTTTCACTACTCCGCAAACCAAGCCATACCCAAGGCCCTGCTAGTTAGTTAAATGTCCGGACTCTTCATTAACTCGATTTTTATCAAAGGCAGCATGGATAACATTTCAAAAAATATGTTAACTTAATGTGCTTCAACTCCACGTTTTAAATCACTGAGCACAGAGGTAATTAATCATCACGTTGAGTTTCTTTACGGTCTGTCTGAAACTAAAATCCAGTCTTGATCCCACGTGAGCGACTACAGCACGTTATGTTAGCAAGCTAAGGTTAGCCAGCTAGCTAACGGGCCAAGACTGACAGTCAAACACCAGCTTCTGTTAAAGTTACACGGTTATTCAGGCAGAAAGACGGTGTCATACCTTGCAGTCGTTTCGTACAAACATCACCCCATGCCCGGGGTACACTGGTCCCGAGCAGAAATAACATTTTTCGATACGCATTTTCGCAGCAGAGACGCTGCGTGCGACTACCGACAAAAACAAGACCGCCCGTCTTCTACTTCTTCTTCTTCCTAGACACTGGCAGCTGAAAGCGCCTGGTGGACTTTGGCTGCCCCCTGCTGGACCCTCGGTGACACCATCAACGTTTCTAGGCCTACTTTCAACTTCAGAGTTTTACGGCAGCCGGCATCCGTAATGTTGCATTGCTGCTTTACATACATAATTAAGTTTAGCGTTTGTAAACATTTCTCTTGCCGAAAAAGTCCCACTTGCAGTGAGGATAAGTGAGTATGGTGGAAAAAGAACCAAAGGATATTATTACCTTACATTGTCCACTGTGACCTGTTTTATATAGTCTATTATGAAATGTCCTTTTAGCAGTGGAGGACCAAAGTGTTCAATTTGAAATACATACAAAATAAGACATTATGAAATAAGTAACCATATGAATAAAAAGAGTAAAGCATATAAATAAACCATTAACTTGTCAAATAAATTAATGACATAACTCATTACTATTACATTTTCTTTGTTTCAAAATTTGATTTACAGTTATATTGGAGTTCACTTTTATTTCAGTATAGAGATATTTATTTAAATATGCCCATTTTAAAAACTGTGTTCTTATTTCATAATGGCCTTTTTTTTTTAAATAATCCATAACAAATATCCATCATCACTACATTCAGTGTTTTCCCCAGGTTTGAGGAAGACTTGCATTGGTGCACATATTTGTGTCCACCTCTAGGTATTGTTTGTTCAGTGTATCAAGCTGCATTGTCTACTTTGTACTAAAAGTGTGATGTGCTGGTATTTACACACGGTGAATGAGCCAACACAGAGGAAATACTGTAACTAACTCTTCATTATGAAAAGGCTTAAAAGGTGGGAGAAGATAAAAACTTTTACTCAGTGTTGAGCATCTGGTAAACAATGTCATTGCTTGTCACCTATTCTCAAAGCCTGTACTATTGTTTCTAACAACCTGCTAATATGTATATGTATACACTGTTATTGAAATAATAATAATCAAAATATCAATATCAAATATATTTAAAAATATATATAATATAAAAAATATTTTTTATAAAACAATATCAATATCAAATAGTTATTCAATATTCCTTATCATCTTAACTTTTCTATAAATATTTAAAAGGCTCATACACACACACACACACACACACACACACACACACACACACACACACACACACACACACAAGGAGAAAAACTGCAATGCAAAATGTAATTTTCCAAGAACAATTTTATTATCTAGTATTTGGGATCATCTTGAGAGTATCAATAAAGTCTGTTGCAACATTTCAACACTTAAAATAATTTGTTTTGTTGCTCACTTGGGATTAAAAGATGTATTTTGGTATTCAAAAGGAGAAATATAAAAAAAGTAACTTAAATATTAACATTTAAGTCTACACTCTACATCTACTTTTGGCATGAGTTAAGTCAGCAAAATTATCTGTGGCTCTAAAAATTAACATTTTATATTAATGCATTACACAGAGAAACTTTGAACTTGAAACCAGCCTTATTAATTTATTAAGATGTCACATTTAAATTGGGAAATGTTTTTGCTTACATCATGCTAAAAAGACAATCTAAAATTAAAAGAATTTCCAATATATCATCAGGTAAAATATCATGTTGATAAAAAGACAGCAGAACAGTTTGACATCTCAAGCTTTGAAAAAAAAACTGTGAAAATGCCTTTCTAGCAATCAAAACCATTGGAAATTATATCACATTTGAATGCAAATAATGTAAATGAAAACCAAAGAAAAGCACTAAATAACAGAGACTTCAAATTTCTTTGGTTAGGATTATTTGTATTACAAAGATATAAAAATTGATTATGTTGCTCTTCACACATAGGGTTTCCATTTTGATAGTCAGAATCCTTCATTGTCACACCTGGACAGGAATTATTATGGAGAGAAAAAGAGAATTCTTCCCAATACAGCAATATTGGTGATCGGTAACAGATGATTCTCTAAACAAAATATAAATATCATCATCTATCATTGGCAGGACAAACTTGATCTTTGGTCTTGTGTCAAATATTTGGGATTTAGGATCAAGTGAATGAAAAGCCACACCCATCTGAGGAAGGAGACAACTCTTTGGATAATAGCATCGGCATCACCGCTGCGTTAAGCAATGGTCTACAAGGCAAATGGAACACAAGCTGGAGAGTCTTGTGCTAAAGCTTTCACCTGAATAAAGCATCAAGAAAATGTACACTGAGAAAAGCATTCAAACTGCCATTCTAAGGGAAATTTACATCATTGGCAAGAACAATATTTTGGCAAACGCACCCTTAATGTATATCCTCTATATTTTTGGTTGCCTTACATTATCTATTGTATTATCAAAAACTCTTTGGGTACAATTTTTCCTGTCTTTGGATCTCTTCTTCTATAGTACGCAAAGCCCTTTCGATATTAAGGCCATGTTAAAGCTTTGAGTTCAGTGCACTGGAAATGCCAAACGATATTGTATGATAGCTCAAATAGTTTGACAATATCTAATGCACTTAATTTCACAACACAAAGTACGTCATTCACAGACAATCAATGTAAAACAAAAGCTCTTTCAACCGTGAAAATAAAAGTTCAGAGAATTAAAAAACATGAGGACCTCTAGATAATAACGCCCCCAACAGACATGGCAATGACATAGTTTCTCCTTGTCCCGAGTCTGAGATAATACTGCACAATATGTGGTAAAAAGGAGGTAGTAATGTATACACAGAACACAGAGGTAGATAATCAGTCAACAGGGCCCAATTACACCCTCTGTTCCAGTGGAAATTAATTCAATGTAATGAAAATGTATCACACTACAGTTTTGACATTCTTTTTAACATTCATCATGGGTGAGCTTTGGTTTAGGACAGACAAACAGGTAGAAAGAAAAAAATGGAAATAAAATGTTATAACAAACATTCATACAAAATCCTGAGGTAGATCCGAAGCAAAAGCACATTTCGTCCATCGCAGCAGCTGGCTTCCTGATCCCTTGTGCCTCAAGAAATAACCGAGGGGCTCAACTCAGGAAGCCAAGAGGTAGAAGTGGAGTAGATCCAGGCCGGGCGATGTCAGGAGCCGACTGCTTGGGATGTGTGCAGGGCAGGATGAGAGCCCTCTGAAGAGCAGCAGAACCGGATAGCATCAGGGGCGGAGTGATGGAGAGGATGGCTCAGCATCTCCTCATTTTCCACTTCAAAAGACTGCTTCAGCTCAGCGACAGTGGCACCAGCGTCAGGCCCAAAAGATTCAGGTCTGGAGCTTTGGCTGGTCGAAGGGTTGCTCATCTCTTCATTGCTTTCTTCGTTGGAGTAGTGTCCAGAGTCTCCCGTTTCTTGGCTGCCCTCACTGGAGTGAGAGCTCTCCGAGTGATAAGGTCCGTAGATGATCTCTCGGGACGAAGGTGGCAGGGGCGCTGAACCTAAATGCCCCTCATACCTCAGAACAGTTTTGCCAGCCTCATACAAGCTGGCTCTCCTCTCAGCCTAAATAAATAGTGAAGACAAAATTGAAATTAAGATTAAAAACAGAAATCGGACTGAAAAGGAAGCTGATTGACCAGAATAATGTTGCATCACTTACATCGCTTTCAGCTGGATTCCTTATCTCCCTCTTGAAGAGCAGCCATCTCTTACTTTGATTATTGCTGGCAATTTGACTGGCACTATTTATGACCATATTAGCTCCACCCTGTAACAAATGAGAAAATATATGAGAGATACAGATTTTTGTCATGGTCCTGTGCTCTTTTGGACATCAAACGTGTAACTGTGAAACTTAAAATTCTATTTCTGCAACCAGAAGAGCCATCACTTTGTCTCACCTTGGCATCTAGAAAGTGGTGACTTATCATGGGTATGAGGGCCTCAGCATTCTCTGTATGGTGATTATTAGGCAGGGACAAACCAGCATGTAGACCTTCAGCAGCTCCCACAGCAATTACTTTGTGACTGAAGGATTTTCTATTACAAAGATAATAATGCAAACAGATGTCAGAAAAAAAATAATAACAACTAATTGTTAATGTTTTTCATTATTCCAAATGATTATGATCAGTACCTTGGTCTGCCCTTACTGATGAGGATTAAGGCACACATAACAATACAGGCCAAGGCGATGCACACGCCAACAATGATCCCTGTCATAGACCTCTGGTCTATGTGGTAGATACCATCAGAAGACACTGAAAGATAAACAACAGTGTTTCAGATTGGAAATAATTACACATTAGCTACACTTATTTAGAGAAAATAAATAAACAGAGGAGAGATAACGCTGAAGAAATACAGAAGTTAATACTGTCAGTCAAGAAACTGCTGTTTAACAAACCTTCGCATTCATCTATTGTTTGCAGTTCATGGTCAACACTGTGTGCAGGACTTGACGTCCATTAAAAAGTACACTAAGCTTTTATCAGAAGAAGCATAGAGGAACTTTCATTTACTCGCCATAGTTCATTTTTACTAATGATTATGCATCTATACTTAAGTGTGTCACTTCACTATAAAAATGCACTTTTGTCAACACAAGATACATAGATTTAACAAAGCTAGCAAAGATTTTATTAAGCTACTTAGTGACACTAAATGGCATCACAAACCTAATATTACATTATAGCCTGAGAGAAATTCAAACCATTTCATTTCAAGCTAAGAACACTAACACCAAAGTATGGCTCTCCTTTTACATTACTATTATTATAAACTTAATGCCACATAACTACCAGCTTGATATTACAAATGAATCAACTCATCAAGATGAGACGCCTCTATCTTGCATGCTCTAGTGTTTAATGATGCTTACCTGTTGTATGTGGGGAGCTGTCAGAGTGCCTGGGGTTCTTGCTGCGGTGGGTGTTTCCACGCGTCAGTGCCAGCTCCACAATGTTAGAGAAAGGCCCATCACCGACCTGGTTGGAGGCAGAGATTTTCACCAGGTACACATTCCCCGCCTCCAGCTTCTCCAGCAGGGCCATTGTGTGGCTTCCTGTAAACAAAAGCAGAAACACACAGCAAGAATTAGAAATACAGAAAACTGATACAATCCACTATAACTCGTTGTGAGAGAAGGTTCCTACGCGATACACATTCAATGGGGTAAAATATATCAAAATATTTCCTGGAAACAACATTTTCCTATATAAAAACTACCCTATTTCCTATTTAAAAACTACCCTACAACATTCCAATGCTCACACTATGGGGCACACAAGTGCTTTAGATATATTCAGTGGTTAGTTTATTGTGCTTAACAGAATTTCTAAAATCTCTTTCATGGCATTACTTTATCGTTTCCACTAGCTATCTACGTGATGTTCTGCTATAGTATATCTGTCTAAAATTGGAGTGCGATTACTATAGTATATACTATAAGTGTTTGTAAGAGCTAGTGCTGGGACGCATATTTCCACCAAAATACTTTCTGCATCACTGACTTTACAAATAACGTGATCCAGTCCACTACTTACCCTCCCTCTGTAATATTTGCCAGCGTCCAGCCATCCAGGCTTTCTGGGAAGCGTACAAGATTGTATAGCGTGTAACCACCACATTGGGCTCTGTGGGCTCCCTCCAGGACACCAGAGCAGTGTCATCCTCGATCAGAGTTACACGCACTCCTGCAGGTGGTTGGCTAGGTGCTGTACACAGAGAAACCACATTCACAATAAACAATACTTGCTGAGAAATTTACTGAGAAATACGCAATTATCTGATTTGAGTCTGGACAGTTGAGGAAATGATGGGACACACAAACAGCAACATAGTCATGGCAAAATGATGACTGAGTAATTTACAGCAATTTATTACCTGCTGGCAGAGTCTGATGGTAAACAACAGAACTCCAGGCACTCGACATCTGGTCCACATGGAGACGCACAACAAACTCATAGCGAGTGTTTGGATCCAAATTCTGAACCATCACACTCTGTCTGGTACTGCGGACAGACATCATTCATATATTATGAGCATTTTGCAGACAATAATCCAGAGGTACTGACTATATAAAATGTGAAACTGTAGGGCAATCTTAAATTCGTACATCATCGTTACAAACAGCCAATGATAAAAAGTACACGGGCGGCATCCACACATAATTTGCAAACATGCAGTGTAATATCACAGAAACATGTAAGCAACCAAACCAAAAGATCTTCTTTTCTTCCATGCCAGAGGTAAAATACTGAATATTTTGGGCGTTCTCTGCTTACGTTTGTAGGTAGCGTATAGCAGAGGCGTTGTGGGTGCCCACAGGTGTACAACGGACTGTATAGCTAACAGCCTTTCCAGAGGAGAAAGCAGGACGGCTCCAGCGCAGAGACACTCCAGATGAAATGTTGGCGAAGACAGTCACATGATCTGGAGACGGAGGGGCTGCTTCCAGTTGGTCTCTAGCCGCTGAATGATGGAAAACAAAACGCATATTTCCGTCACATTTTTTAATTTGAGAAAAAAAGAATTCCATTATACATTGTAAGCTCTATGAAATAAACAACAGAGATCAGTACTTACACACACATCCCGGAGTACTAACTGTTTGGTCTGTCTGATAGCCATCTCCAGCTTGACCGACAGCCAGAATCTTGACATGATACTTTCTCCTTGGATCTGAAACACAAATAATCCATTTTCTAGCCATTTCTACCCATGTTGCTAAAACTAAAACTGAAGGTTGGTCAAACTGACATTATAGTAAATTACTTCAAATAAATAGTCCAAAAATCCTGAAAGATCTCCATTAAAATACCAAAAGTGATGGTAAACAAATAGAGTAGCATACATTTTTTTTATTAAAGGCATGCATGGACAATGCATGGTCTCCTGAGTCACCCCAACCTCTCATTTATCATGCGTTGTCATGTGTAAGGAGCATGAGAAAGATCAACCAGACCCAAGGCCAAGTAAATATGGTGACACGATCAATAAGCTCTATGAAAATGATTCCACCTTTCCCTTTTGAAAGCATATAAATATCAACAACTATGAAACCCTATCAGCACTAGGTTGTGTTTTAAAACACACAATACAAACAAATCACAACATTTGAGGGGACCAACAAAGGTGAGATGAGGTAAAAGGTAAAATAAAAGTACAAAGTAATTATGGGACATATAAGGCGGTATCCAGTACTGATTAAACAACATTAGAAAGATCACTGAGGTCTGGGGGCAGGAAGCTTTTGTTTGAAAATATGCAATGGAAGTTAGAATGAAATCAATTTAAAACACAACATTTTAACTTGAGACCCTACCATTGCATTAGCTCCTAAATCAGGACGTTTTAAGGGAGTGTTAAGATTTGTTTTATGCCTCCAGTGTGAAAGGTCAGCCTATCGGTATTGACCAGTGAAGGCTGTGTGTCCAGGCCTGCTGTGGGGGCTGGGCCACGGGCAGCACTCAGCTGCTGGGGTCCTAGGCCCATGGGACTAGGGGGGTTTGACTGGGGTCACCAGGTCAGGCCAAGATAGAACAGAAGGAATCTGGGCGCAGGACTGTGGGAGAGGAGCTGGGCCCCTTTTGTTCCCCCTTTCACATCCTTCCTACTGGCCTTGTGTTATAGCCTTAAACTTGGAGGATCACAGAAAGAAACATGGCTCCAAAAACAGAAGTTATCAGTGCTATTTAGCAGTTTGTGTGATTATCAATATTGAATCATACTGAAGAGTTTTACATATCTAGCAAGTTATTACTACAAAAACATTTAAACTAAAAACAGTTAACAATCTACCTATTGCTATTTCAACTTTTTGAGTATGAACTGCACAGGAACCACACCCAGACTCACATCAGATAAAACGATTATGGTTAACAGTTTTGATCAGTATGGCCCTGGTTCATACTACGTATAGATTGCTGTGGGTTATTTACATGAACGGCACAGACGACCAGTGGGGGCAGGGTCCTAATCCGGGACTGCTGTCTCACGGCTAGAGGTCAGTTGCTCGGTCCAGCTTTGACCAATCCCAGGGGTCTTTGTTTGCGTGTTTCAGTGTCCAGTTAAAGGAGGTAGTGGCCAGGGCCTTACAGGGCAGGTCTGGCCCTGGATAGAACACAATGACCAGGGGTAATTATGCAAGCCGTGGGATGGGAAACGGTGGTGGGAGGGACATCTGGATCCTGACCTCTAACCCTGGGAGCCTGCTCTCACACACAACCCAGGCAAGAGGGCTCAGCCCATATTGATCAGGACAGAGGGTGAAAATGCAAATGTAGCTTCCAACTGCCCACTGAATTAAATTGGGACCCATTTGAGTGAGGTCACTCTCTGTTGTCTCTACACCAATTTTACAGGTCTAGATGGCAGAAAAGCACTATTGTCAAATGTACTTGTTTTATGTTTTTCATCCACTCCACTATCCCATCATCTCACAACTAGACAGCTATGACAACAAGCGTGCATCACTCACCAAGGTCACTGATGGTGTAGGTATAGGTTTGAGCCTGCAGCTTGATGATGGGCTGCTCTGGTTGGCCTTCCTCATGGTAACACAGGCGGTAACCCTGGACAGCCACAGATTGTGGGGAGGTTTGCCAGCGTGCCACAATGGAGGTGCAGTTAAGTGGCTCAAGTTGAAGAGTAGGGGCTGAAGGCACTATGGGGCAGAGACAGCAGACATGGGATCAATACACACTCATTCAAAATATTGCTGAGCACAAAGTAAGACTGAACAAAAAAACAACAGGACACTGAGTATAGAAAAAAGATGGATGGATGGAAGATCATCCCATTAACACAATGGCATGGGTGTGACAAAGTTATAATTTAAGATGCATATTGCACCAATACACATAACATTTTAGTTCATTTACTAGTATTCATGTTCTAACCTTGCACTCAAATAAAAAAAGTATAATTCTGCTGCTCTACACCTAAATATACACCCAAACTTTTGAAAACAAGAAGTCCAGCTTTGGTGTTTGGACAAACAGCCTCCCCCAACACACCAGGCCATGAAAAGAGGCTATTCTTTCCCCCCACATAGACGCCTGAGGCCCTCTCTTTATGACCCGTGACTGAGGCCACTCTCACATCACTGACAGTGAAGGGCAAAGGTTCCTGGGTAACCAACACAAAGACTGTGGGACAATGCTACAAGAGCAAACTCCAGTCATAGGCTGGCCACTCTGCATGAGCTCTAGTGATCCTCCTGGTATTCTAAGAGCAGCAAAACAACGATGTAACAAAAGCAAAAGCATAGCCAGTTACAAGTTTAGCACCATGTGACCAATAGCATCTAATTGTTGTTTGCTTCTTACCCTTCCGAAGATGCCTGATTTTTACCTTATATATATATATATATATATATATATATATATATATATATATATATATATATATATATATATATATACGTATAACCATGTGATGAGATTGCATTACATGAGAATAAGAATAAGAAGATAAGATACATAAGAATACCATAGAGTTTTACATCACCAGCTCTAAAAAATGTATGACAACATTTCCTTTTCAGCCTTCTGCAGGTTTACCTTTGCTGCTGGATGTCTTAGGTGTACGGTGCGAGGTCCATGCAGAAGGCTCACACCAGCCCACACGGGTGGCTGCAGCCATGCGGAGCAGGTAGATGGTGTCAGGCTGCAGGCCCTCCAGCAGATATTCGGTGCTGTTCTGAGGTAGCTCCACAGAGGTGACAGTGCTGTCCGCAGCGGTACGATAGGATAGTCTGTATGCAGACAACTGGCCGCGACTCACTTTGGCGGGCAGAGGCTGCCAAGTCACCTGAATATCTGTGGAGCTCTGGCTGGTCAGACTTAGCTCCGGGGTACGCAAAGGCACTGCGGAAAGACATGGATACAATATATATACTTGACTGTGGATTTCTTCAGAATATAAACATGATGGCAAAAAGCTAAACTGTCATATTTCACTTTATTATTCACACATTTTTGCTGTTAGTGAGTAGAAAACAACAGAATGCCGACCCCCTTTTTTCCACTCAAAATGTGCTCTGTACACACATCACTTGCATGCATGTGAGCTTAACTACCAGAGTGATTTATTGCAAGGAATGCTGGGAGTCTCAATGCTCTATGCTTACCATCCTCCAGGGTATGTTGACTGACTTGGTCTGACATACGACTGGCTCCCATTGGCATATAAGCCACAATGTAAAAGCTGTAGTTTCGAGCTGGCTCAAGGTCATCGATGATATAGCTGGTCGTGTCGTTGCCAATAACAACTTGGTATTCTTCGTTGTTTAGACCTGACATGGAGCAGATCATAAAGTAGGTTAGGAAATAGCTTAAGATTATCCAAAGAAGAAAGGGCTTCTATGAAAGGTTGTCACGCATGTACCATGTAAACAGTCAGTGTTTTGACAGGCTTGATGCTTGCAGTTTCTGAGTGTCACTCATCTTTTATATAAACAGTTGTAACACAAGCCACAGCCACATAACTGCCTCCAGGCCTCTTGAAGCAAACCTAATTAAACATCTACAAATGTGTTTACCACAAAGGCAGATTTGACTTAATAGAGTTACTTAACTGTCAATGTAATGGTAAAAGTTAAATATCTCCTGATGCGACTGGTTTGCAAGACTGTGAGGCTTTTAAAAAGATACCCTGTCCCTTTAACTGCAAGCAGAATGAGCTGGGGAGTGGACAATGGACTCGCTAAGCCTTATTGTTATTTCAGTGAAGTTGCCATTCGGAGTCCTCCTTGACCTCTGCTCTGTGCAGCAACAACAGATGGCCTTCACCAAAGAAAGTTGATCACATGTGAGAGAGTGAGATAGCGTATTGTGGTTGCCTGTCATCCTGGATCTTTTTACACCTTCCCAGTTCACAACTAGTGTTTTTAAGCTCAAATGAAAAACCTTAAAGAGAATGAACTGGATTTTCTGGGTCTCACCTTCAGCCTTCATATAATGGATGGAGTAGGCAATGACTTTGTCTGCATTGTAGAGAGGTCTCTCCCAGGCCAGTAAGATAGCAGAGCTCGAGATGGTCTCAGCATGAATATTTCTTGGTGCACTGGGCCTGTCCTCGGACATGACAACAATAAGGCGAGCTAACGACAGGACAGAACCCTGTTCACTCTCTGCCATGCACTGATAGATGGCATCATCCTCAGCGATGATCTGGGTAATCACCAATTTACTGTGAAACAATAAACAAATGTATTAACAATCAGTACTAAACTCAAGAAATTCCATTTTATTCAATCAAGGCAGTTTTGTTACACGGTACTTAGTTAGTTAGGCAATACCTGTTGTACATCTTAATCCTCCCATTTAAGTGAACCTCTTCTCCATTCTTTAGCCAGCTAATGAGTGGTGGGGGCACTCCCTTTGCTTGGCACATAAAACGGGCAGTGCCTGCTCTTGGACGGGTCTGGCTCTCGGGCCTCTCGACAATGGATGGTGGCACTGAAACAGAGGTGTAAGGAGACAATTGATAAAAACACAGTCTATTGTTTTCAATTAATTTACCCACAAAACACTAATTGTAGGGCATCTTGTACCTACTGCTTTCTCTACAAGCAGGTATGGAATTATTCTCTGAATATAAAACTTAGTTCACATCTGCAAAAGCTTTTGTTGTGTAATGACATCTGGAATATAAGAAGAAGGCTGGAGATGTAGTTTGAGAACCAATGCTGTATAACTACTTAAGAGTAACTGTACCTAGAACTGTGAGGTTGGCTGCAGCAATAGTGTAGTTGCGGGTTCGAGGGGTGGTGGCCCTGCAGAGGTAGACTCCACTGTGCTTGGAATTGACATCAGTAATAACCAGGTTCCCATTGCCCAGCACTTTGGCGTTGTACACATCGATGGGTTTACTGTCAGCACGGCTCCAGGAGATGATGGGCCAGGGATTGCCTGTGGCCACACACTCCAGCACCACAGTTTGGTGAAGAGCAACTGTGACATTCTGAGGTCCAGCAATGATTATGGGCCTTTGAGGTGGTTTAGGGTCTACACCTTCACAAGAAGAGAAAAATGTTAAAAATCAATTCAGCATTCCCTATATAATGTGATGGTTTACTGCTCATTCCCAAAATCCAGTTAATGCAGTCTCTGTACCTTGGCTGACTGTCAGTGTGGCCTCTTTACTCTTCAAATGGCTACCAATGTTAGTTGCCACACATCGATACTGTCCAGCATCTTCCAATTGTACATTGTGGATCTGAAGGACTCCATTGGGCAAAACCGTTATTCTGGGAACATACAATGGTAACATTAGGGTCAAACTTGCAGGGATATGTACACAGTATCATCATTTAGGAGCAGCAACTAGATTACAAATACATGTTGTTCACAAAACAATTAGATTAAATGGTGATGGTGTCTAAAATCGCTCCAGGCGTGTCTGCAGGTACCTGTCTGTTCGTAGTGGCAATGTGCTTTGGTTGAGCTCCCAGGTGATTGTGGCGGGAGGGCTGGAGGTGACAGCGCAGGAGAATCGTGCCACTGAACCCTCAGTGACCAGCATAGGCACAGGATGTAACACAAACTCTGAGATACCTGTGGAAAAAAAATAATTGATCAATCAAGTCTGAAATATCACCAGTAGAATATTTCAACTAAACCTAATTTATAAGTGTGAATATTTGTTGAGACATGGTTAGTTCCACCGATTTATTTTGCAGTTATTTGTGGTTGTCACTTACTAAATATTGCATTTTCTTTCAATAGTTGGTTAAACATTACACAGTATGCATGAAAAGCCCTGACTTTGATGGATGTTAAGTGATTGTATGGAAGGTTTGATTTTTTTAAAACACCATGATCTTGCTTGTGTGCAGATGAGCTATCAGGTCCCATACTGACCAGCTGGTCCAATCAATAGATCAATTGAAGAATGACACTGAATAATACATTGTTATAGATACAAACTAATCAATTCACTTTACATAAAAGGGATTTTTCAGCAAATACTGGGAATATCAAAATATCAAAATCAAATATATAAACGAAAAACTATTTCTTGCAGAAGTAAGGGATGACACACTACACTGAGGCATAATGTGCCATTTTGTCAGATTCATGTTGCACATATTTTACAGCTATGTATATGTAAATGTTCTGCTTAGACCCTGCTATGTAGACACTGCTTTAAAATGACTAAAACAACTGTGATTAAGTTGCTGAGTCACATTCTGTTTATGTGTATCCAAAAGGTCTTTCAATAATCACTGCAAATGAGTAATCCCCCAATCTGCATTTGTTTCCAGAATACTCTGTAAAATATGACCAATGACCTTCATTCATTAAGGTGATAACTCTCTCCCTTCCCCCTCACTCACAGAAAGGAAGTCAATAATATGTTAAAGAAAATCAATACCCTGTACTTGCACTGAAGCTCCAAATACAAATCATAAGCTTTGGGACATCCAAATTAAAGAGCAATCCTTTAATTCAAGACCTAATCTCGTCAATATTACACAAATAAACTGTCAACCCTGTTTATGTGAAGTGCATTAGGGGGTACGCCTTAACCAGGGCCATGAAAAATTATCCTTTAGAGTTTCTCCAATCCTTTGAAATGGCAGTAGATTTTGCTTTATGGTTAGTACATCACAACCAATTCCTATGCCAAAATACATTTAATTATCTTCCAATTGTCAGAATTATCACGAAGTCTGGAACGATACACCTATTCTGTCTCCAGTCAACATGGCTGACTGGTGAGCATCATGAAATGCCCTCAGCACCTGGTAAGGAGTTAAAAATAAGTTTGTTTGCTCTTCACTGGAAGATACATCGTCTTCCCTCGTGCTGGGATCAGTGATGTAGATGGTGGGTGTGGCCGGCACAGACTGATCTGCTAATATGGTCACCTCGGTTATAAAGAACAGATCAATGTCTAGGTCAAACAGCACAAAGGTTTCTCACCAAAGGTCAAAGTTCGCTTCAAGTCCCTGTCCATTTAATTTTAGCCCAAACTGGGACCAGATCGAAGTCAGTTTACCGTTAGTCTACAAAAGAGAACCTTGTGATTTGTATGCTGTTAATATCCTATATCAAATGATCCAGTAGTTTTATTATAACAGCAAAGCACATATGTGCTTATTTTGCAGATATTGTAAGAAATATATGACAGATATGGGACACTCTCTGTAAATCCAAGAGGTGCTAAAACTTGTTATGTAATCCTAGAACGGAAGGAAAATACCTCCCGAATGTAAATTGTAAAAATGTTTTGAAAGGACCATCACTATTACTGGAATATCAGGCCCGTTCAATCACATGACAAACTGGCCATTCTTTAACAAAAGGGCTGATCCAGTGAAAGGGATTGTGGGCTGGGAGAAAGAACAGCAGGGCAGCCCCAGCCAGAGCAGGCCTGTGACATCACAAAGCCTTTCCCTGCTGACCCCTGACCCCCAGGACCTCTGGACAGAAGGGGAGCACACAGGAGGCCCATCCTCCACTCCCCGCCTACAGCTGACCAAACACCTTTAACCCTTTCACTGACAAAGTCTGGACGCCAGCCCAAACTTGACTTTTGAAGGTTTGATGTGGTCATCCTATAGAAAATTGATTTTTGTTGTTGCCTTTTAACAGATTGACAACAATCACAAAACAATTGTCAGAGTAGAGTTGGTGGGTCAATACGCTCATACGATTTGTTTTCCTTTTTGTATTTTAATATTTATAAATATCTTCCTGTGTGATAATTGTATCTAGATCTTCATAGCTTTGTACTCTGGAGTATTGGGACATATTGCCCCAAACTTTATATCCTCAGTGTCAGTGTCAAAGTCAGTATACTTCAGAAAGCCATGCTAGTTTCCATGACATCGGTCATAGGATATCCTTTCTAGGACCTGTGAACAGTGTCCATGGTAGACCAGGCCCATTGAATAGACACAGCTGTCCAGTCCCCTGATATGTAGACAAATAAATGCCCTGAAAACCTAGCCTTTTCTTCTGGGGCAGTCAGGGTTACTCCAAACAAAGGCTAAAAGGCAATTGTCCTTTCAGAGATTCCTCTGTGTAGCAGACCATTCAACAATTACACACAGCCTCAGTGACAATGCAATCCCATGAAAATAAGAAGAGAGAGAAGGCTAATTTCTAACTTTTTGCCAATGTTTCTTACTTTCACATATGTGCAGGTTACATTTCCTCAAAACAGGGAAAAAATAGTTTACTCAGACTCAGGGCTGCCTGTTTATAGAGTATTTATGAGCTTTTAGATTGACTCTCCATCTACCTTTTACTGTCTCTTAAAATGATCGTATAACTGGACGGACAGCTTTAAACTCAAGCATGACCAAGTCTGAACAACTTCCAATAACAAGGAAACCCATACTTTAGAGGTTTTTCCTCAGTAAAGAAAAAAGAGGGTGGGGTGGGGGTACATCTGCTTCCCATCTCCAGGTTAATAACCCATGAACTTGCCATTCTAATGCCTGCATGTTGACACCACAAAGTGTAGGCTATATCATCAACAAGTTTAACCCATCCTCATCTTGGTCACAACAGTGGATAACAGGAATAAAGTCCACGTTAGCTTCAGAGGATCCCTTTCACTCTAAGCTCCATACTTACTTGCGATAGTCAGATGTGATCTTTGGCTTAGGATAGCTCCATATTTGTTCTGGGAGAGGCACTGGTAGAATCCTTCATCTGAATCCTCCTTGGTATGCTTTATATTTGGTATGTACAAGGAGCCGTTGGGCAGAAACTGTATGTGCTCACTTTCTGCCAACCGAACTCCATTCTTCAGCCACTTGATAGTGACTGGAGGCAGCCCATGAGCCTGACAGTCCAAGACAGCAGGGTGCTTTGGTAGTAAGGTAACATCACTGGGCTCTGTGATGAAAGACAACTCGCTGAAACACAAAACACCTGGAGGAAAAGAATGGGAAATAAATAGTTGGTTATGTTTCTGAGCAATGGAAGACTACAAGTGCAGAAGTGAACAATAACTCTAGCTATAGCCTGGCATACAATAGCCTACAGATCATGTAGTTAAATAGTAACAAGAAAACTACATTTTTTTTTTTTACAGAAAACGATCAAAAAGCAGCATACAGAATGGTGTTGTTGACGTGACTTTCTTAGTAACGTAGCTACCGTTACTGACTGTGTAAAATAATAGCAGTTGTATTACGGTGGTTACCATACGTTGCAGCCTAATTTGCTATCCTGATAAAAACACGTATCTGTCAGAAACAGTGATGTATGGTAAGTGCTGGCGTTTTAATATTCGCTGCCATAATATTAGCTAGACATGAAGTCAGCATCCGAATCCGACCTAATTTACTTTAACGTTATATACGCAGCAGTTAACGTTAACGTTATCAACAGTTCGTGCGCGCGGACCACATATCAGGTCAGCACACTAAAATAAAAAACAAGACACTTACTTGATAAAGGAAAAAACAAAACAAAAAAAAGCCAGTCCCGGTAGACTTTCATCTTAAATTTTCCCATTTATCCGGATTATTGAGTCATTTTCCTCCACCGCGAACCGCCGCTCTCCTGCGTGCTGTCCGTAGGTATATCCCCAAATCACTAATGCCAGCAGCGGAGGACCAAAGGCTACTACAGGGGTGTCAGCCCCCCGACACCCGCCTTCTCACGCATGCGCAGACAGCACAGTCAAGAAGCAAGTGTGAAGAACACAGGACCTGGAAACTAAAACCAAACATGGTCTAGCTGTTTTGGCTAATAACGTAACTATCTTCACGTTATTTTACATAAATAAAAAGGATCTTTGGTAAGCACATTTGAATTTAAAGATTCTCTCTTTTGTATCCTTGAGTTTTGCATCTTCTATGTGTAATCTGTCATTTTTCTTACTAATATTTTACAGGTTTTCTGGTGCACCTAAAAGTAGCTTGAAGTCTTCTCTCATCCATATATTTTCATGTGTTCATCATGTGTTAGCCTACATATAATATTCTCATTCTGTTTGTTCTTATTTCACTAGAGCTTTTTCTGTCTACTTTGTATAAACATGTCTTTCCTCTGTTCCTGGGGTTTCACCCTTTATTCCTGTTGAACAGGTTTTTAGGGGTGTTTTCCTTATCCAAATAGAGGGTCTAAGGATGAAGGAGAAGGTGTGATATAGAAGGTATGATATATTGTTTGTAAAACCTTCTGAGACAAATTTGTGATTGTGGGCTTTATAATTGACTAGAC
Organism: Gymnocephalus cernua; assembly: GCA_023631565.1. Classification (NCBI taxonomy): domain Eukaryota; kingdom Metazoa; phylum Chordata; class Actinopteri; order Perciformes; family Percidae; genus Gymnocephalus; species Gymnocephalus cernua. The sequence continues at coordinate 24,167,712 of CM042431.1, read as the reverse complement.
TTGACTTAAATTGTTCAACATGTTGAGAGTTTTTATTTCTGTTGACAAACTACAAAGCTGAAAGGTACATTTATGTCAAGCTCTGATCAGGTCCATAGACCAATACCCTACATATGCAGTACATTTCAAACTAAAAATGAATCAGAAATTAACTCTATTAATTTCCCATGTAGCAATTTAGCCTTGTGAGATTTGTTTATCTGTGCATCAGATATTTAAGACAACAAAATAAGATGAACATAGTGAATTATCAGTTACCAAAGGCCACTGGTAATAAGGTCACCCTGAACGACATCTGCTTCTACCATAAAGCCTGGTAATTATGAGGAGATATTGATGGCTGCAAGTCAGCTGCCTAATGAATTCAAATATTGATCCAGCGACCGTGCTTTGACAATGACAATCCCGTCTCCCAGCCCTCATTCAACAGCAATAGAATGGGCACCAGCTGTGAAATTCATCACCCATCCATCGGTACAGGTAAATGCAGTCACCACATTCAGAATGGGAACTGTGTTGTGCCTTCCAAAATATATTATGTAACCCGTATTCTCCACAATATCGATGAATCGTTGTGTAATCATTTTAAGGGATTACTGCCATAAACATGCACCTCCACACTTCCATATTCAAAGTCAAACGAGGAGAGTGTGGTGTAATTATGTATTGATTAGAACTAACTATTGATTTAATCATTCAAAGCCTTGTAGTTATATTTTAAGGCTCAAAACCAATGGTCTTCATTAGGAAACACACTTATGTTTTAGTTTTTTAGCCATGGATGGTTATTAATTGACTATTTCACTGACATACAGTGCGTTACTGTTTCCAGATAAGTAAATGACATGCATTAGTTAGTATAGATGAAAAAAATTAAATTTTTTCTTCCTCACAACACCTCCACTGATGATTTTAGTTGTGAAAAGGATGGCAGGATGCCAGCGCCTAAAATAAACAAAACATGAGTTATCTGTATTGCTGCCTCGATTTATCTATAGCTTTACATCCTTTGGTTATTGATATGTTGTATGCAAACAGGAAACATGATCTTGTATTGCTTGTGAAATCTTGTCGACTCACATGCCAAATGTTGTGGTGTGGAGGTTACTGCTGGGCTCCACATGGCTGAAGGTTAGGCTGTTTGGCCATCATCAATAGGGTTAAGGTCATTAACATGTTGAATATCAGGAGGCCCTGGGAAAGCAAAGCAGAGGACCAACAAACTGGACTCTGATTGGCTGGAGCGTGTCTCTAGGAGAGGCCACCCCCCACTGACCTAAGAGGTCATTTGAAGAGCTGATGACCTCTAACCTCATGCCAACAGGGTGATGGAAAGGTTTGCATAGACTTGATTGCTAAAATACTAAAAGTGTGTGGTGTTTAACCAAAAGCAAATAGTCACTAGTATTAGCATGTTTGGAAAAGTCAATTCCAACATGTCATAAGCTGGGGTCTGTCCGACCAAAACGTTGTTTTTGTTTTGCAATATTTGTATTGAAGACAGATCCTAGATTTCTTTCCTAAAATCTTGTCATTACCCAGTGACATTTTAACAGTACTTGCAATTACACCTAATATAGGAATTGATTAGCTAATAAATGACTACTATTAAACTACAATGACTACTAAGTCCTGTAACGTACCATTCTCTCGTGCTTTGAAGCATCTTTTTATTTACTGCAATAAAATACAAAATCATCAGCACATAAACGCACAAGAACATTCTTTAAAAAAGTTTATTGGCTTTTAAAACCACTTTAAAAATCTCACCAGTGAGTACTTTCCATTGAAAAAAGAAACAACGCATTTGCAATATTAACAAGCTACTGTACATTAAGCAGTACACCAGACAACACCACAGAGGAGGGTTTTTTTTCTACTGGTAGAAATGGACAAGATAGTCAAACAGAGTTGGTTCTGGGTCAGTCAAAGGTAAAGAATCAGAGTCACTGCTTGATGGAGCTCATGTACTCATAAAGAGGTGCATTTCCTTCATTCAAATTCAAATATCAGTGCCTTATTGTTAAAGAAAATTACGAGAAAATGTTACATTTCTTCACAAATGCATTCTGCAAAATAAGAATATGTAAAATCAACAAAAAACAGTCATCAACATAATATATAGAACAACATTAACTTAGTAAACAGCACAGAACGAAAGTAATGCAACTCATGAAACTAGCACTGCCAGTCTGGTTAACAGAACCTGCCCAAATCACAGAAGACAGTGGTTACCAAGAATACAAAGTACAACAGAAGTTATCACACATGCGTGCGTACAATCATTTATCAACATGAGCATGTAGGTTTTAAAAGGTTGTTTAACTTTTTTCCCTCAATGCTTTATATTCTCATGTATGAGAATGAGTAAGAAATGTGTATCTCACTGAGATTAATGCACATTTTGCTACAAGACAATTAGTCATTTTCTGACAGTTAATTTCCCTACGCATTTTGTCATAAAAAATATTTTTTTTCTTTTTTTTGTGGGCATCCATCATTACATTTGTCCATAAAGATGTGGCAAAGCCATGTGTCATAAAAATTTAGTGCAATAATGTGAACCTCCAAAGTTTGTTGAAACATGAGTAATCGTTTTTTCCAGTGTCTGCTGAAAGGCTTTGAGCACAATGTCTGTCACAGAGATGTTTGCAACCAGCTAACAGTATCACAACTTTTTTTCTCAATATACCATGCTATTGATCCTGCTCAAAGCACACATCACTTCTGCAACTGCAGAGACCTATTATCTTTGAATAGAAAAAAGTAAAAGAAAATCAGCAAGCGAGACCAGACAGCATTACTTTTACGACACATTGAGCCAGAAATGTAACACACAACATACAGTATCTTGCCGACTATAGATCTGTTAAGCTTTTTTTTTCTTTTGAATGGCACATACTTAGCTAGAATAATGGCCATATTATAGTGTCTTGATACATCAAATCTCTATGTATCTATCCTATTTACAGATGAAGCTTAAACATGACTTATACAACATTGACAATAGCCAAAAACTCAAGCAAGCATCCTACTGTATCACATAGCCTACCTGGCTAGCAGTGATGGTTTCAACATGCTTTCAGGTCCATGGTTACCTATAAAACATAGGACAGTGACCATTTCACAAATCTACATACTGTACATAAGATTTACGCAACTTAACCCTTTTCCTCAAATGCAATAAAACTCTTTTATATCTCCGAGGCTGCCTGTTTCTCGTTGTTGTTAATGTTAACTAGGAGTGTCTCTATGTGTAATAATCTCTTATGTTATTGAAACAGATCATCTTTGGTATGGAAATAAGGCTGGATTCTCCACAAACATAATTTAATTTCCTCTTGATCCCTAGATGGCATCAAAACATAAATGTCAGCCTCTAGCTTTCTATATAACTAAGCCTTCTCCATACCATTGATATTCTTATCCAAGCTGGGAGTATAGCATGCCAAAAAAATCTCATGACTGAAAGTGTGCCTGCCATGGTTTATGGACAGTATATCAATTCCTCTATTCCTCTAAATCCATTACTGATAAGGGCACACACAGTGTAGTCGTTAGCCTATACAATACGCATCTATATTGTAACACTGCAAAACAAAAACAATAAGAAATAGTACTGAAAATATCAGAGTAACAGCTGCCTTGATATGACGAAGCTCTGGATGGTTCAGAAGATTCTTAACATTATATTATATACAGTCTCTCTACAGATGGCATAAGGCCTTGGACTTTGGGAATAAGGCAGACAGTTGTTGATTCCTTTCGATGTATACTCCACAAAGTGGCCTGAATTCCCATCTTCTCCCTACTGATTTATCTACTCCCTTTATAAGATATTAAACAGTACAAGAAGTATAGGCTTTAAGAACATTTCACTCTTGGACAATGCTCAGATGTAAATCAGTTTTCCACTGATTTGGTATATGATAAAGTATAAAGATTATGTCATAAATTCAGCACCTGGCAGCATAAGATGCTACCCTTTTTTAATATTCAGATATGGCAGGCAAATGTACTACAACTATTATGTGCATATACTACAATCCCAATATTGTCTCCATTTGGTTGAACTTGAACTGCACAGACTGTTTATTTAGTAGACAACAGCATATGTTTTTTTTGGTCTTTTGTGCCAAATTTACTACCCATCTCCTTTTATCAACTGTCCATTAAATTTAAATATTGCATTATTGATTGGTTATAACATGGAAGATTACGTTTCTCTTAATGTTCATAACATACAAACCTGCTCTTCGTAAGTGCATGCTGCCACCAAGTACTCACACTTTTACACTGAAATGCTTACATTTCTAATTTCAGATGAGGGAGAAAGATGATTAAGTACTGAAACTCTGGGTGACAAATGAAAGAGGAGAGAAGTAACTAAATGCAGTAGGAGAGATTTTCTGGTAAGCCTGGCACTTTTAACAGAACGAACGGCAAAGTCCAGACAAATCCCAACAAACTATAGTTTAACAACAGATAAACTACACACGCACCAAACAAACAACAGAGAACAGAAATCACACAGAGTAAAAGATAACATTAGCCCAGCATCTCTACTGTAGTAGGCTGGTCTTTGCTTTCTAGCCAGTCAAAACCAGAGTTCACAGTATCACTGCATATCTGCTGAAAAAGCGGGTCGTTCTTCAGCTCTTCCAGTGTTGAGTCTTCATATTGTTCCTGCTGTTGATTAGGATCAAACAGCAGGTTGGTGTCCAACGTGTTAAGGTCAGTGATGCTACTGGACAGATCTGAGGTCAGTCTGATGTCGTTTGAGAAGTCAGACGCCACAGCGTTGAGCTCAGAAGCTACCTGACCCACCAACTGGGAACTGGGGTTGAGGCCATCATCCCCCAACAAGTCCTTGACAGTGTTGTTGAAATCCAGCTGTTGCTCGTCCTCCACCTCCTGCTGCTGTGTGCTCTGGAGGAGGAGCTGCGGTTGTGTCTGCGCAGCATTCTCCTGGAGCTGCTGCTGGTCTTGCTCACCAGGACCCGCTTGTGCTTGGCTGTCCCCAGTTGAGAAACTCACCTGTTCTCCACTGCCGGCGGTGAGGTAGCCATGCTGCTGGAGCTCAAAGGCAGCAGGGCTAGAGCTAACAGGCAGCTGAGTTTGGTGAGCAGTTCCTCCAGCGAAGCCAGGAGTGGTCTCCAGGATCTGTGTGAGGTTCATACGGGCCGTGTAGTTAGAGGGGAGGTTGTTTATACCCAGGCCACGGACAGAATCATCCCCATCAGCTTCCATCTTGCTGAGAAGAACATTGGTGATTTTGGCGGTGTTACTCTGACCCTGCACAGGCAGCATCTCACTCTGCATCATGATGTTCAGGGGTACAGACTGGCTTCGCTGGACCATGCTGTGGACAGAGCCGACCGTCTGGCTGTTGGACAGGATGCTGAGCACCTCAGAGGTGATGGGGGAGTTAAAGGGTGAAACCACCGCTCGGGTGGTGGTGGTGGTATTGGTGGAGGTGGTTGGAGGGCCAGTGTTGCCACTGAAGTTTCTCTGGCGCACTGCAGGACTGACACTGCGGCAACGGAAAGTACTGGACGCAGATGAGGTTGATGCCTTGTTGTCCAACGGCGCAGGTACAGCAAAGCTCTCCTGTTTAGTTGGAGTAGTTACACCTGTTACCAGCTGCTGCTGCTGTTGTTGTTGCTGTTGTTGTTGTTGCTGCTGCACCGGGGAAATTGGGGTCAAACGGCCAAAGTGAGAAGCATCCTGTCTCGACTGAGCCTGAAAGGACTGGCCGGGAATTGCAAAGGCATGTGGTTTACGAAACTGGTCATCTACCAGGTCTTGGTAGCTGGGCAGAATGCCAATGCTATGGTTGGGCAAAGGACCTGCAGAGTTGCTGTTGTAGCGGTTGTTGATCCACTCCAGTTTGGCCTTGTCAGGGTGTGTTGCCATTGGTCTCTGCATGGGCTTAACAGGGCTGCTGGAAACAATACTGGCGTCATGATAACCTGTGATGCTTGAGTTAATAGGAGTGAACGCAAAAGGGTTCCTGCACTCCACTGGGCTTGGGGGGACGCTGCTGCTGCAGTTGGACAGTGGCGTGCTGATGGGGGTGTGGCGACCCATGACTCCATCCACAGGGGTGATGGGAGCCATGCGGGAGCAGGGGCTCTCTCTCGTCAGGCTGTGGCCAAGCGTCATTTCAGAAGTGGGGGTGGGGGTCGGAGTTGGAGTCGGTGTTGGAGTGGGAGTTTGGACAGGAGTGGTACTGCTGTGGGCAGAGTGGAAGAAGGTCGTGCCGGCCTGATGAGCATTTAGGATAGAGCCTTGACTGCTGGCTGACTGGCCTTGTAAAGACACGTCAACACAGCTAACAAACAGACCCTTCAGCTTCATCTGCTCCTCCATTTGGACTAGCTCCTCCACAATGCTGTCCTGGGTCATGTCATCATCATTGAACGGAAAATAGTCCATGTTGGACTGAGAACCTGCAAAGTCAACCATCTCCTGCGTGAGGGTGAGCTGGCCTGAGGCCTCGGGGGGTTGAGCTATAATGGAAAGTTGGTCAGTAGGGGCTTGTTTGTGTTCTGCTGGTATCTGCTGCGCAAACGCCTGCTTCCGAAGCTCATCAAGCTCTCCCTCCTCCCATATTGTGCTCTTTAAGTCACTCATCACAGAGGCTTCGTGTGCTCCTGAGTTAGCTGGTATGGCATGTGGGTCCCCGGTGATCTGTCGTAGCAACGCCTGATCCGACGTGTTGTTTCCAGCTGCTCCACTGCTGGTATCAGTGCTGAGAGAATGGTCTTCACGTTTCACCATCAAAACCTGGGGTTTGACAACAGTCTGGGAGCCCTCAGTGTGTGTGATAGGCGAGTCAGAAAGTGCAAGAATCTGTGTGGGCCCTATGGAGGTGTGTTTCACAGTCACTTTGCAGGGGGCACTCTCTGGTCTGGCAGGGGTTCCTGGTCTGGGAATCCTCTTCAATGCAGCATTGATTCCAGGTTTGGGATTGTCAATTATAGCCAGTGGCTGCTGGGAGATAAACACCCTCTTCACAGGAATCACATGGGACTCCCCGGCTGGGCCTGTGCGCTTCCTGGGGCTCTTGGCATCTAGGCAGGGATCCTTCGTTGTTGGAGTAACAGCGGATGAGCATACAGATATTGTGTTGCCATTGGAGTTGTGATTATCAACAGTCAAGTACAAAGTACTGTCATGGCAGTTACTGTTATTGCTGTCCTGAGTCCCAGCTACAGCTACAGAGACAGGAGGGGATGTGGAGTCACTTTTTATCCTCGCCCCTTTGTCTGGTCCGGGAGAACACTTAATCAGGAAGCTTGGCTCACTGGCAGCCCTGAACTTAGCCATTCTCTCCTCTTTGGCCCCAACAGCAGTTTTCTCTGTGCCATGGGTGGGGTTATTGTCATTTCCAGCTTCAGACACCACTTTAATGTCAGTGGAGAGGATTGGGGTGGAGACTAGGGCACTGGGTCTGATTGCAGAAGAGTGAGGGGCAAATGAGGTCCCACCGTGTGGCTGCTGGGAATCGTCCAAAGCAGCTATGGTATTCACACCCGCAGAGGCAGGACGCACGGTTGTGCTGCTGCTGTTGGGAGCCAGAGCAATCGCCGTCATCTTTACCACGTTGACTGAGCTGACGTGGGGAGTTGGCATCACAGTTTTTATGGGACTGTTAGTGATGAGCAGGGTAGGGGGTGAGCGCAGCGTGATGGCACTGGTGGCAGAGGGCTTGGGCAGAATTTGTGCGTAACGTGTGCCGTGTCGTACCAGCCGGTCACCCACAGGACTAGCTGAGATGTTCTGGGGATGTTTGGGGGACTGTTTAAGAGACTGAGTGACCACTTGGAAGTTCACAGGCAACACTTTCCCCTCTGCTGTTCCTACAGGGCTGGGTGAGGTCATCAACTGCCTACCTCTCTGTACCTGGAAAGAAAAGTAAGAATATAAAATTACATTTAGGCACATTTTTCAATAAGATATCTGAGTATAATCAGTGGGAGAAATTGGGCCAAATACCGTGACTGGGCTGGGGACAGCTGCTACCACGATGCCTATGGTGGGCTGAGGGGAGAGCAGAGCAGGGCTGCCACAGGGGATGGTGGGGCCGGGGGTACTGGCCTCCGTTCTCTTGACCTGGACCTCGCTGGGCAGGGGTGAGTGGAGCTTCTGCTCCTGCTGCTTCTTCTGGATCTTGCGCTGCAGTTGCTGCTTTGCATCAACAGAAGGAGAGGGCAGGGTCTTCACCTGGGGCTGGAAAGAGTTTGCCTCAGCTGTTGGCACAAACGCAGAGGCTGGAGTTGGCGTCTTCATTCCTGTTGAGAGAAGAAACAAATTGAAGAATTATGATTAGCAAAGATGGAGTGTCAGCGAGAGCAAAGCACTTCAAACCAAGCACGGTCAATAGTCATGGTGTTTAATAGTTCTGAACTTGCAGTGCTACTTATAAGCAAGGGAAGTATTATGCACAGTATTATCAAGTATTTAAAACTGCAAGGTACAAAAGGGTTTAAAATTGAAAGCTCTCAACTTTATATTACCGTTGCTAATCTTAAACTATATTGCCCTGCCATAACGTCACAATTTATTTAAATTCTAATTTGTCAGAAAACCATTGAATGTTGTACACAAGATGGGTTTACTCTGTTAGTTTCCATAAAGTTGTTTAGCGGGAGTAGGCCATTTTAGCCAGGTAATTATTATCGTACTTTTCTACCATGCTAGGTTTATCATTGCAAACACTTTCTCCACCCCAAATGGTTTACAGACAGCTGAATTAACCTATTTACATTTTCAGCACCATGGACAGCTGACAACTGTGTGCATGCACTGTTTTAGGAGACACATGCAGCGTCACATTAGGAAAACACGTTTAAACCTTCAGGATGTCGATGTGTAAACCACGATGTCCAGCAGTGATCATCATGAGGCACATAATCACAAATGTGCTTTTTCAACTTAACGTATCCCTCCTCGCACGCACACACACAGCAGTAAAATAAAACACCAGCAGATCAGAGGACATTTTTACCTGTGGGTGTTCCGGTCATAACAGTGAGTGCAGCCATGGACTTAGTACCAATGTAGTGGCTATTGAGCAGGAAGCGGGCCAGGTCCTCCACGTTGTCAAACTGACGACTCAGGACCTTTTGGGCCCACTCACACACCAGTCCACAGGCGGCAGATCTCATTTCATCCTCAGCGCTCGGGGACTGGCCCGTCGACTCCATCAGCTCACACTACAGAAGAGAGCAGCAGGTGGATGAGCATTAGACCGTTTTTAAAATATATTTTACCATATGTTTTTATTTGCAGTGTAACTTACCCCATCACCAGATTTCTGCAGATCCAGGTTGGGTAAGGATGGCATGTGAACAAAAGCTTTCTTCCTTAACCCGCTATAACAGTATGTGAGAAGGAGTTAAGGTGTCTGAAACATAATGACTCTGGATATAGACATGCATATAATATTTTACGGTGGGTTTTATGTTGGGTCTGGCCAAATTCTCATTTTGGTTCATCTACTCCTCTTATCCTCTTCTCGACCCAAGCAAGAAGTTTCTTTCTCTGAAAATCTGAATTTGTAAATTTAAAAACCATGTCATCTAAATCTGCCTGCAATAGTCCTCAGGTAATAGTGTTTTTCTTACCACAGGACCATGCGTTTTGTGCACTGGCACAACTGAGAACTATTAACACAGCTTTTTTGTGGAATTTCTTTAACTTTTTTATTATTTTAGAAGGTTGGAACATTGCTTATATATTGTGCCTCTTCCTGTGCATTATTCATAATATTTGTAATTCAAACAGCATTAGCCTTTAGTCTTAAAAAAAAAAAAAACAGTCTTAACTATTCAAAGCTGGATTAAGAAGAGTTTATTACAGTAACTTGATAAACTTCTATCACTCATTGCTAGCAGAAGAAATACACGATCTGCCTCCTTAAATCTCGGCACCTGAATGGCACTACTATATGTCATCAATTGATTAACAGCATCAACTAACTTGCTCACAATTTGAAGACTATGTAGGCAAAATAAAGTGAAGCACAGACAACTAAAAGCATAGGAAAACTTTGTTGACCGGTTCATGAGAATTAAAGGATATTTGGATTTGCCCCTCATGCCCAGTCGACGTGCCTTCATGTTAGGAAAGACATTCTTCATGATCTTTCCAAAGTCCGCTGCACTCAGTGGATTGTAGCCAAGATTGTCACAATAGCTCCTATACGAGAAGAGAATCCTCCATAAGATTAAAAGTGAAATACATACTGTTGTTAGTCCCCTTTTCTGTTTCCCTGACCCCATAGTGAGGTCACACACACTCACTTGTATTCATCATACACCTCTTGCTTTGGGAGTGAAGTCTCTGGGTGCTCTTCTAGGTGATTCCGTATCCAGTTAAATGCATACATCTGTTGAGTACGGCTTGACGACATGGAACTCTGATCACTGAAATTGGTACAGAAGAAAAATAAATCTGGTGAGGCAGTGTCCTCGATTTGTATCCATCATTTCTTGTTAATACAGAAACTTTAATACCATAATCCAGGAGTGGAGGACCCCCTCTCATTCTCAGTCCAAATGGGCAGAATTGGGGGGTTGGGGTGATGAATAGATATGGGGAAACAAATGAAACACAGACAGCTAGGTATAGCAAAAGTCTACATAGATCAGTGGTTTGCTTCATAATGACAATCAATCATACAGCTGAAAAATGAATGATCATTTTATATAAGAAACTCACCAGTGATGAGCAAAAATGTCAAAAAACTAAAATTCATTTTTAGGAGCTAGCAGCCTAAACAGTGTCTGCAAAGTAGCCAGTGGATAGTGACTTGATTTTTTGACAAGCAATGAGACGAAAGTGCCAATAATGTAATGAGAGCCCCAACAACGCAGCTGTGTGTATGTGAGACAAAAAAGACCAAAGAGCAAAGGGGAAATCTTGAGTAAAGTGTGTATGTGTCTGTGACATACCTTTTATCATTGCCACTGCTGGGACCAGAAGGCAACTTCAGGTAGAGGTAGAGTTTTTCTATGTCTGTAAACTTCTCAACATCTTGCTGTAAAAATTAAAAAAATGACCACAAAAGGAAAAAGAGATTATTCATATAAAACAAAGTAAAAAAAAATGTTTCACTAACAGAATCTATAAATATATGCTTCATGAGAGTAATATTAGAAAATAGAATGAACACAGAAGTTGACACTGATCAAATTACTCAAAGTCTTATTTCTAATTATTATATTCTAATGGTTAGCTCTTCACAACTGGACAAATAGATAAATGTACGGAGAAAATTTAGGCTATCTGGTCCAAAATTTAGCGCTGTGTGAGGGTTGCACACAACCTCCTTACTATTAATTCAACCCCAACTGCTTTTCAATTGGTTTCTAACAATGGACTCATCTTACCTCTTTTCTTTTCTATTTGCCTCTTTGTTGCTAGGGGAACCAATACTTGAATGAAAGAGGTGAAAGCTGTCAGCCAATGAGCAGTGAATAAAAAAAGGCTATTTACTACACTCCACTGCTACAAGCATAGAGTGAGTTAGTCCTTCTCTGCTTATACAGAGTATATGATTTTACAATAAGATTTTTCATTTACAAAATCACATCTCAGATAACAGCAATACAAACAACTTTGTGTAAGAGATTTTGCCATGCAACTATGCCGTGTTAGCTATCTCCTTCTCTGGTTGCACTAGTCCAACATTACGTCTGATAATACTGGCTTTCCAGGATTTTTGATATTTTGATTTGTCAGATATTTGATTCACTGGATAAGCCAAAAACAGCCATGGTTTTTCAATAAAATTTCCTACAAATGTATTATATCAGTATGTATAGAGACTTCATCTTGACATAAGATTCCATTCACTACCGTTGAAAAGTTTGGAATCACCCGTTATATTGACATTTTCTCTCCTCTCAATAATGGCATTTTTAACAGAGATAAAAATCGTATAATTCAGACACCAAATGTGTTATTTACATTTCAAATAGTTTTGGCCCCAAAAGAAGAATAATCAAATGATTAAAACTCCCCATTTAGTCGATGGTCCGACAGTGTTGCATGATGGGGGAGAATGCTTTTAAAACTTCAATTTTCAAGTCCAGAAATGTGGTGATATAGGACTGTATAAATATCACCCTCCCCTAAATATCATTACTCTAAGTGTTTCTACTATTTTGTCTCCTCGCCTTTACATTCTAAGGTGTTCCTGATAATTACCCCACAACACTATTTAGACACACTGACGTGCTGTGTGCAACAGTGTCAATGTGTAACCATCTGATGTGCTTTCATATTAAAAGGGACTAAACCTGCCAGCTAAAAGCTGTCAAACACCTGACAGACTTGTTGAAATTAAAAAAAGAAACTGTATTTTCTATTGGTAACAAAGAATTAACAAAGCTTTGTTGTGTAGCCTTGATGTCACTGACATGGATTTGTTACTGAATACAAGGTGTGGGCCACTTCAGCTCAGGTACATCAACAACAAAATGTGCATAAATAGAGAGCTTTCGCACATACACATGTGGTAGAGATAAATACGTCACCTTTTTTTGTAAATACCAAAGAAGTTGTTCCTTTGTATATTTCAAATTGAAATACGTCAATGTGTATTAGAGGCCAAATATAAATGTACTATTTACTGTTACTATATTGAATAAACTATTAAAAAAACTTCAAAATAGTACATCTTATAGTGTTATCATAAAATAATTTGTCTATTGCTGTGATGTAAATATTAGATAAGCATGGTTCCAGACGAGTCATTTTTAAACAGTAGGACAAGTAAGCATCAAACACTATATACATACAGTATGTATATGTATATATAATTTTCTCATTTATATATTCTTCCTTAAAAAAAGCTAAGCTACACACCTGTTCTTGTTGTCAACCACCAATAAACATTAACATGCGACATTCTGTAGACCGGTCTGTTATGGATACTCACCAATATGCTGTCCACTTTTGATTGTACAGATTTGCTACAATGAAAAAGAGAGCAAAAGACAGAAATGTGAATAAATGACTTGGGATTAAAATAACATTGATACATGCAGAGTTTTCTCATTATTTCAGCTAAGTTTATTTTTATTTCCTGTCCCTGATGACCTGTTTTCTTTGTATGGTATGAAGTCTGATAAGGAACTAGTTACCAGAAGGAGTCTTTACATGATACTAAACTATGCACAATCAGATGTGCTGAAAAATGTGCTGCATCACAATGAAGTAAAGGAATTGAAATCAAGACAAGACATGTTTTTTTTTGTTATCTAGATCTTCTCAGATATCATGATATGCAGTGGCTTTGGTAAGTATTCAGACTATTTTTGCACACTTTATTGTGTTACAGAAGAAATCTTCTCAGATTTAATCTGAGAATATTAATCTGAGAATATTAATCTGAGAATATTAATGAACGTGTATGCCATCAATCTACAAACAATATCAAAACAGCAAAAACATATTTCAGAATGGTTGGCAAATGTATTTAAAATCTAAATCTCTCATTTGCATAAGAGGTCAGGCCCTTATTCAGAATCAAATTTGGCAGAAATTACAACTTCAAGTCTTCTTCCTGGCAGATCCTCTACAATTCAGTCAGCTTGAATGGGGGAGTGTGTGAACTGCCATCTTCAGGTCTTTCCACAGATGTTTTTCGGGGTTCAAGTCCAGGCTTCAGCTGGGTCATTCAAGTACATTCCCAGATATATCCCGAAGCAATTTCAGCGTTGTCTTGGCTGTCTGCTTCGGGTTGTTGTCGTGCTGAACGGTAAACCTTCTGTAATCGTGTGCACTCTGGATGAGGTTTACTTCTAGCTCCTCTTTTTTGTATTTGGCTGCATTCATTTTTCTCTAGCTTCTGACAAGTCTCCACATCACTTTTGCAGAGAAGCACATCCACGGCATGATGCTTTTTATCAGTAGTGGTATTAGCCAGGTGATGCTTTGAGTTGGGATGACCAGCTCTAGGAAGAGTCTTGGTGGTTCCATACTTCTTCCATTTCACAATGATGGAGCCCACTGTGCTCCTTGGAACATTCAAAGCTTTAGAAATGGTTTCATACCCACGCCCACATCTCACCCTCGACACCAATTGATCGTGAAGGACCACGGAGAGTTCCTTGGACATCACGGCTTAGTGGGAAAAGCCCTGTTAATTGTGGGGCCTTATACACAGGTGTTTGCCTTTTTAAATCATGTCCAATCATTTGAATTTGCCATAAGATAACTCCAATCAAGTTCTAGGTGTTTGTGTCCTCATTCATCGCTCCCTATACAATGGACCCTCAATAGTTTATTGTAGAGTGAGTTAATTAAGATCTTTCACACTTATGAATTCTCATCATTCTCATAGTTTGCACCATCGTAATTTTTGCATCGGTAAAGTGCAGTGAATTGCATTGTGGGGTCCATGCGATGGACAGTACTTTGTTTCTTTTTTAACATCACACATTTTGACTTGCCATGGCAGCCAAAAACAGGTGTTAATAATAACAATAACAATGGCTCTGTTATATTTGAGTGTCCTAGTAAGAGATAACAGTGTGACAGTGAACCAGCATGCACAATACCAGGACTCTAAAACAGAATCATTGTTGTTTTTTTTTTTTATTTATTTACATGTGCTTTTCCTACCATGACATGATAAAATGTCTTCTGCAAAAAAGGCCAATTTTGGACCTTGCACCATAGTTGATAGGAGTTAATAGCAATTTCAGACACATCCCTAGAAGTATTTCAAGGATAATCAAAGCAGGTGTACCAAACGATAACGAGTAAAGACTCTGAACACTTAGGTAAATGAGCAATTACATTTTTAGTAATATGTAATATATTTGCAAAATAAAAGCCTCTAAAACTACTACTTTGTCATTATAGTGTAAGTACATTTAATCCATTTTAAATGACATCTATAAAGTGAGCTAAATGTGAATGGGGTTTGAATTCTTTCCAAAACCACTGTACAGTATGTCATGACATCTGAGTAGAATCATGTATAGATAATAAAACTTCAAGTTATTTAGTTGCTTTTAATCACAATCTACTGAATGGTGATGAGAAATCAAATAGAAATAATTGAGTTTTAATCATTTCTAAAGCCACTGTAGAAACTAAACATGTAAAAAGCAAACCCTTATGAGCAGAGTGCCTTGTATTGTTATTAGCGGCATTAAATCAGTGTGAGGCTGTCTCTCTGTGGAGCCGTCTGGTTTGACACCTGTCATCCTGAGCATCAGCACCACCGGTGGATTTGGTGTCATCTATCACACATGGCCTCCTATGGCTCGATGCTAATGATTATAGCTACTACTGCTGTAAATAACCAGTCGTTAACGTGCTATTCATGCATAAACAGGTAGCACGCAGCGTAGCTTTTCTCGCTGATGTCGTCTTTCCGTTAAATAACTGCGTTTAGCACGGGAGCACTCGTGTTATTTTCAGTCGCTTTGTGCAGCACACATCCTCCCTGCCACTTCACAGCTAGATACGCTAATTATAAGGCTACTGCTAGCGAAAAGGACAGTGTGGCTGCTTGAGGATTATTTTCATCCTTACCAAATTGAATTCTTTATTTTGAACTGTAACGCGTTAGCCTCTGGCCCTTGGAGTCCTGGCACCAGCGCTGGAAGAGAGCCTAATCCCGAGGCAGGCTTCTGACCAGGTTGTTGTTGATCATCAGCCATCACGATGGAGGGGTGGTGGGGGAGCTTTAACAAGTAGGCCTCATCCCCGGCTGTGCACTGCACCGGACCCACCGCTGCTGGAGCGGCTCAGTCAGCTAGGACAGCCTGCTGAATCCACCACAGAGCATGGCTACAAACACTGTGATCTGACCCGCGCAAAACACAAAACTAAACCATAAAAACCACCCGGGAATACAAAAGGCATTTCGCAGAGGTCTCTCGGCTGCCGCAAATAGCACGCCTGCAGCAGCCAGCAGCAGCTACAGACGAGCTGCCTGCGTCAAGTTACAGACAGGTAGCACAGATAAGCACGGAAATACGCTGGGATTTCGCTTTCGAAATAAAAGCATACGATTTGACATGTTCAAAGGTTCACATTTCTCTGCAATTTCTCAACAACCCCTCACATGTCCAGATGTACATACAGTTATTTGTTTTGCTTCTGTAATAATTTCTGCTGTTCTGACAGGATCCTTTTCTAACATGCTTTTCTGAAGTTAGGCTAATATGAGGACTTTGTTTTTCCCGAGACAGCTATCCTTGGGGATAGTAACACCGAGAGGGTATACTAAAAAGAGTAATTTTGGAAGACCGCAGCTCCAGATAAACTTTGGAGTATATATTTTGCACAGAACAAGGACAGTTCCCCCCATCACTTACAGGGAGGGGTCTTTAATGACGTGTATGAACAGGAGGGACAATTATAGCAGTTTCAATCTTTTAAATAAACTGAATATCTTTTTGTTTTGAGTTGTTGGTTGGACAAAACAACAGTTTGAGAATTTATGATGGACATTTTCTGACATTTCATAGACAAAATCATTAATTAATTAATTGAAAAAATATTGTCAGATTAATCAAAGATACTAATTGGTTACATCCCTGTTTGAAAATAAATCCTTGTGTTTTATTTTCACTTGTAAGTTGGATTCCTACTTATATAAACTGGCAAATACTTGATAAACAAATGCACCCCTGTCCTGTTATTATGGCATCGTTTTAAGAGTTTTAATTTTAAATTCATGACGGGGGTTTTATTTTTTCATTGTGTTCCCTGTAACTTGACGCTGGTCTTTGCGATGCAGTTCTGCTGTCAGCCGGCAGGGGCGCTGCTGCAGGAAGCTGGTTGATCAGATAGTGACAATGACGGGTAAACAGTCAGGATGATATCACTTCAACATGTAACCTGGTCATACAAGCGTGTGTATTGATCAAATGATCTAACAATATGTTTCTATCAAATGATAATCTGATCAGACTCTTGGAGGAAGTGCTGAAACACCAAACAGATTCCAAGATTTCTCTTTGCTCATCACACAGCTGACTATTTTTTTTCCCCCTTCGGCTGCAATCTGAGACACAGCTGGCGAAAAAATAACCTGCGAGGATGAATTGGATTGAGGCTGTCTGTACTAGATATAGATATAACGTTAACTTATGCCACACCAGTAACCCTGCTGTAAAATGACACGTTACACACATGTCCAGTTAATTTCATTATAATTACTGTGTTTAACCTACTTATAATTAGTAATGTTTTATATCTTCTTCACGAAAATATATATGGCAATTCAGAGGAATAAAGCCACCAGGTCAAGAAAAACAAGACCTAAATAAATTCTTTCATCATGACTTATTTTATGCTGCCATCTATTGATGGAAACAAGTAATGTTACCCCAATGCTCTATACTGACACCATGGTCATGATACATAATGCAAGACAGCAATAGACTCATGCACACATGGCAAAGGCATGTATGGACAAGTAGCCTACACAGTAACTCTTAAGATAAGCATAATAGGAACAAGAAGGGATAACAGAAATGTTGCTACTTGACTTCTGTTTGTTTGCAGGACGTAAAGTCGCTCTGCTCCTGTTTTGTTTATTTAATGTATGCTAGCACATGATTACTACTTTTCTGTTTATCCTATGCAGCGACTAAACCTTTTTTTCAGTGCACAGATTTGACGAGGAGTCTTTGACATGACTACTTCTGTGTGTGTATGTGTGTGTGTGTGTGTGTGTGTGTGTGTGTGTGTAACAAATGCTTTTTTTCCCCTCAGTATTATAACCTCTATTTTGGTTAGCTGTTTCACTGGCAAAAACATAGACCAACGCACCAATACAGTCTGAATGGATGAAAGGTAATGCCTTACATTTTTGTATTGTCAGTAATTTACACAATGTAATGATATAAATAAGAGGATACAACGAATACAAAATATTGGTTGTAATCATAAATCTGAGAGACAGGAAGTACTTAAATTAGAAAATGATTTAAGTACTTTATTTTCTGCTGATAATTCAGAGTCCAATTGGGTGTGTGTTTGCCTTACAAGGACACTGAATTTATACGATAATATGGATATCAGTAGGCTATATTCCAGTGATCATGTATTTAAATACCAGTATTAGGATGAAAATGATGGCACTAGAATAAGAAAAGCCTGAGTGGTGAAGGTACATTTATGTCACCATGTTTATGCATGATCACATCATATTTGTTATGAGTATTGTTTGATTCCCTGTGTTTGACACTAATCAGTTTTAAATAATTAATAATTTAAATAATTTACAAAAATGACACAAGAGTCATTAAAAAGTATTTTGGTGGTGTGCATGGTGTGTATAAAATGTACGCCTTAAACCTTCCCATTATTCGGAAACATCTGGCTTGTTAGTTGATAACTTAAATGGCGTCAAATATACTTGCTATCTCCACCTACCACTGCATCCTGGAACACAAGAAGGTGATCTAGTACACTTTTTAGAGTTTCATGAAAGATTTTTTACAGCATGTATGACAATATTATTCTCAGACGTGTTGAGTTTGGGTTTAATATAAAAATATTTGCTGTAAAGAAAACGTTAAACGTGTACAGGTTAATGATCATAGAACAGGTTTGTTTCCAGCACAGTTTATAGTGATAAGATAAGATATACTTTATTGTCCCCAGGGGAAAATTTTTGCTTTACACACATGCTGCAGTCAAATTAAAACAATACATAGCCACCAGACAAACAGTGGTACACAAAAGACACAGTATATAAGTTACATACAACAAGGTAAGATATTGCACATGATATGTAAAATATTGCACATGCCCTGTGAAATAAAATATATAAATACATAGGCATTATAAAATGAAGAAGGGAAATCATAAAAAAACACATTAAACCATAGGACACACATGCCTAAAACTAAATTACAACAGTGCCTACTTGCCTATGAGCTTCAAGTAAGGATTAAAGCATGTGCTTAATATGAATTAAAATTTTAAATAATATATATAAAAAGGAATCACTGGTAGCTGCTAACAGAATTTGAGCTCATAATCACACAGTTGTTTTTTATTCTTCACTATGCTGATGATATTGTTCTTGTAGCTGAGTTATAAAAAGGCCTGAAGAGCATGTTAAATATTTATATTGGTCATACACTTTCTTAATTATAGAAGAAAGTTTATGACAAGAAAAATATTTGATTTACATTTTGGTTTAATAGCGATACCTATATGCAACTCCACTGCATAAATATTGTGCTTAATCTTAAACTAAGCTGTAGTGGTTTGGGGGAATTGTAGTAAGGACAAGTAAGGAGAGATGTTGTGCGGACATCAAAATATTCACAAATTAGTGAACATATGAGGAGGAAGCCATGTGAGGTAAGCCATAAGATTGGTGTGGAGCAGCTACAAATATTACATATATTATGTGTGATAAGATATGCCACTCTTATATGCAGAATGTATGGTCTTGTAGTTTAGCTTTACAGCCTCTGGTATATGACATTTAAATAAAACCTCCATTTATCGTACTAAAGGCCAATATAAATGACATTGAACTTGTAAAAAAATATAATATTGTGATGTTTTTTAAACATGAAAACTATAGATTGGAATAAAACAGAAGATCAGCGATGTTCAGTTTTAGGATTATATAATTTAGTTGTGGTGTGTAAACGGCTGAGATGTGGGTAACAGTCTTGGAAATTGTAAAACATGTTCTCACTTAACAGGCTTTAATTATGATCAGATGGCCAAAGGGTCTCTTTTTTAATTGCTGGTGTAATTCACGTCAACATTTATATATTCTTGGCAATTTCTCCTTCTCTCCATAACGTATCATACACACATCCATCAGACCTTATCATTTGCTGGCTTGTTAACAACACCGGAGGTGTGGGACAGTGACACTTCATCTAAATCTCAAGAAAATGTTGTTTCCTTGTTAGTCATTGTTTTCTCACTCTATTTTTGACCTCCGGTTGTTGGCTATTCTGGACTGATTTATTTTACTGTCAATCTCCTGTCACTTCTGATTTGGGCTGTAAGATCTCATATCAGTAGTCTTTGCCCTTGCTCATTCCTTAATGTTAAGATTTGCACAACACTCTTACCAAAGTTGCTGCCATTTTTGTGGCCATAACTACCCATATAAAATAATATGACACAGTAACAATTTACAATATCTCCTCAATGTAGCTACTTAGTTCTGAGTCATGTGTACATTGCTTGATAATTCAAATTTTACACAAAATGTTACTTTTTAGAGGAATTATTTCACATTATGCTGTGCCATATCTGCCAAACACCTGCAAATCTTTTCTCCCTTAAACTTAAATGCAAGCTACTTAAAATTCAAAGACATATATAAATATAATGAGAAATATATAAAGAAAAAGATGACCATAACCACCCACTCAGGTGGATCAGCAAGAGCCCAACAATGTTTTTTTTTTAAATTAATTTATTTAATTTAATTTTAAGAGAAAGCAATTCAAGCTAATATTCTGTACATTTTGTTATATATTTAATATAGCACATTTAAACACATGAATTGCTCTCTAACACCACTTATTTCGTTCTGATTTCATAACCTGCTCCCTGGAAATCAAGCAGGTCGCACGTTAGACTGGCAGTGACCTATAGCTACCTTCGTCTTCGTAGGAACTGGTGAATGTGGGACAGTGAGTTCACCGTGGTGCTAAGGTCGGTGAGTCTGGCTCTCACGTGCACTGTGCAGCCATGGCTGCTCCAATCCTCTTACAACCCCCACTTCTTCCTGCACTCAGGCCAGACTTTGCTCATGGTCTTATCCTGAAGATACAAGTAGATCCTCAGCACAGAGTCACACCAGCAGGTATCAAACACCACAGCCAACACGCTTCTCTCTGTATGCCTACCTCTGACTAGTAGGTTTAGTAGTAGTTTGCTATTAACTCACATGTCCGCTCAAGGGAATTATTTACAGATATTGTCCGTATGAATTGCTTTAGTAGAAACAAAAAACTGTTTAAGAAAAGCATATGGTTGATGTACAGTATAATCCAAACAATTTTAATTTGTCTGGCAAAATCAGCACAACTGTTGTTGGTAACCTACTTCTAGTTCAAGCACTCAAGTGCTCATCCAAAGGATTCATTGTTTAAATTGATAGGAACTAAGCAGCTAGAGCTGAAATGATTAGTCTATTAATTGATTAGTCCATTAACAGAACGGTAATTAGCAGCTTGTTTTGTTCATGTTCAAAGGAAAATTGGCAAACTGAGGGTTCCAGCTGTTAAATCATGAGAATGTTCTTTATGGGAAAAAAAGAAGCAATTTGTCACAATATATCACCTTGGGTTATGATAAATGATGATAGGCTTTGTATTAACTTCATTAATTGAGGCAATGACCGGTAAGTAAAAAAAACAATCTGCAGATTAATAAAAGTAACTAAAGGCTATCTTTTTGCAAACGCTCAATCTGAATATTAGGATGGGGCCCTGTAATGTATCCACAGTGTGCCTGCAATAAGGAAGACATTTTAGACATTTTACCCCTCAAATACTGTTATCATGTTCCATCAATAACACTGTTAATTCCAAAATGTGAAGGTAAGCCATGTTTCTTTCTGGTTTATCATTTCAGTATCACAATTAAATATGGGAGTCCCTGGCTTTGACGTCACTTACACAACCTATCCCAGGCCGGGCTGTCATGAAGATTTTATACAGCGTTTTTTTTTTCCCTTTTCTTCTTGGCGTCCTGTGGTAGAGCGGATGGGAAATTCTGATGTCATCAACCTTGGCACAGCGGGACAGAGGAGCATGCAGACCCTCAGGGTGCCACGATTGGTGCCCATGTGTTTGTGCCCCGTAGATGGTGAAATAGATGGTGTGGTGCTGCCCGCCTGTGCTGCACCTGCGCCTCAGCATGCTGATTGATCAGTTTGGTCATGTGGAATGTCACCATCTGCTCCCCAGTCCCACTCACCCCTTCTTGTGTGAATGCCAATCACTGGCAGGAAGATAGTTATTTAAGCCATGTCAAATCAGGCGCATGACGATGAGCAATATGCCAGCAACACTTGAAATGTGTGTTGCAGCCGTAGTATGCACAACAGCATATCTTACAGTAAAAGGACAACCATTACTTCAGACTGCAAATGGGTGTATGCTTTCTTTGTGTTGTTATTGGTGGGCCACACCAATATAGATTTTTTTCCTTTCACTAATATATTCTTCAATAATTGAATTTTATAACTGAGGGCTGCAGTGGTGGTGTGATTGTGTGCATGTGTTTTTATTTCTTTTGCACATAAAAGTCTTCATTTTTCCTTTCTTTTATTTTAAGCACGGCTCCTTCTTTATTTCTCCTCCATCCCCTTCAGTTGCTCCTTTTTGGCTTCGTAATGGTCAACAACGTATCAGGGGGCCATCAGGAGTGACATTCTTCATTGTAGAGCGTCATAACCAATGACATTTCAACCATGGGAAAATAAAGATATGCAAATTTGAACTCATTAACATTTGCATTACCTGTTTGAATAATCGCACTCCTGACAAGACTGCAATTAACTAAGATTGATGCAAAGTTCAGGGTTAGGGGACTGTATATATTTGCTCTTGGATCATTTACCAAAGATGTGTGTGTGTGTGTGTGTGTGTGTGTGTGTGTGTGTGTGTGTGTGTGTGTGTGTGTGTGTGTGTGTGTGTGTGTGTGTGTGTGTGTGTGTGTGTGTGTGTGTGTGTGTGTGTGTTATGCATGCTTAGGAGAACTGATCTGTCAGAGGAAAAGGTCATTCAGTACCCACTGGTGTTCCTGGAACATTTGTA
Source organism: Gymnocephalus cernua (assembly GCA_023631565.1). NCBI lineage: Eukaryota > Metazoa > Chordata > Actinopteri > Perciformes > Percidae > Gymnocephalus > Gymnocephalus cernua. The sequence goes on along the minus strand of CM042431.1, from coordinate 24,144,919 downwards.
AATTCATTTTGTTATTTATTTTTAGCTAAAGACACCTGCATTAAGGACAATTTGCCTTTATAACCTGCATCTTAACTGTAGGACAGACACTATTCCTAGAAAAAGGAAAGGTGGTGGATATCATAATATCGTAATATGGCATAAGTGTTGTCTTTTCCTGGTTATAAAGGCTGCATTACAGTAAAGTGATGTCATTTTCTGAACTTACCAGACTGTTGTAACTGTTCTATTATTTGCCTTCACTTTTCATTATATCCACATTACTGATGATTATTATCTAAAATGTCATTGTGTAAATATTTTGTGAAAGCACCAATAGTCAACACTACAATATTGTTGTGGTATCAATATGGAGGTATTTGGTCAAACAAATTGTGATATTTGATTTTCTCCATATCACCCAGCCCTACATTAAATACAACAAAAAAATATATATTTTTTTTACAAACATAAGTTGACTATTTTTAAACTGCACTAGCTGTCCATTAAAAGTCATACATTGGGGAAGCGCAACATGCATTTTTGCTAATGACCTAAATAGAAATAGATGTTATGGAAAGATTCCACATTACACACAGTCCCATGTGGCTTCAGTGTAAACACTGGAAGGTTAGTAAGACAATGAGTTCAAGATAAAGACTGGGCTGATTTATTTGATTGGATTCTTGTTAGGTCTCTCTAGGACAACATGCCTTGCCAGGACAGTGTGGCATACTGAGGATCACGCCAACTGCAGTGTTTTTTTTCCCTATCTGGCAAATCATGTTTATGTAACAAACAGAGAATACTGCACAAAATAAAGCAGGTCAGCACCTTGTACTGTTTACACACCCTCTATTCTGGCTGTTCAAGTAGCCTATTTGAATATTCAACAGTGGACTTCCTATGACAGTTTTCTGAAGAAAGTACCCGGAAATCAGAAATCTTAGTGGTGTGTTGGCACATGCAGTAGGTCACTGTCAATTTCAGCACCAGGGCAGCGGACAGTGGATTTCGCTTATCGCAGGAAGTCTGACTGTTTAAGTGTTTTACATTAACACAGCACCCAGGCACGCTATGTATAAATAACTTTTAGCCCAGCCGCCGGAGGAGCTCAACACGCCACACGTGCCTACAAACTAAAGATTTGGATCTATTTGTACATGTAGGTCAGAAAGGGGTGTGGTAGCCTCTGTTTACTGGAAACCTCTACCTGCCTAACAGGAGATAATCATCGTCACCGTCATCACTGCTTGCAGGGATTTCGGAGCTTGATTGCATTTGATTTTACACCGACATAGGATGTCATAGGAAAAGTATGACAACTGAACAACAAAACGTATAACCCACACTGGTTATGGCTTTTCTTTCCTTTTCCCTGGTGTGGTCAAGGTGTTTGATCATGCGTCGGTGGGGAATTCCCTGATAATTACAAGATATTTTAATGATGCCATTTTGCACAAACAGACTCCTTAATAATCAACACACACCAAACACTACAGCCTGACTATGTTTAGTGTTATACTTCTCTTTAATAACATAAAAAAAATGATTGCTTATAATATTCTAGACCAGGCTTGTAGTACAGTAATAGCATCAACCCTTGGCCACCCCTCTCTGCTGCCTGGAATGGTCCAGCCCTTATTTGCATAAGTTGTCTGCGGGTAGCTGCATGACCAGCAGGGGTAGGTTAGGGGAAGGAGTGCATGTGGACTACATCCACATGAGTAAAGACACGGACAGACAAGCTGCTTGTGGACTGTATTGAGAGCTTGGAGTCTTGCACTGAACCAGACGGAGTTATGTACTGTGCTCATCCTGTCTCTGGCACAGGCAACAACTCATTGATGTATTGCTACAACATGAAACCAGTGAGTACATTTATTATATATATATATATATATATATATATATATATATATATATATATATATATATATATATATATATATATATATATATATATATATATATATATATGTGTGTGTGTGTTTTGTTTTCAGAGGACACATGGAACTGTCAGTTTGTTTGGTGATGATGCTCCTATACTCTTTGATAGTCTTCTGAGATGGTCTGTTTGTTGACTTGCATAATGAAACACTGATTTCCAGCTTTATCCATTACTGTAATAGTGGTTGAAGAGAGTGTTCTCTAACTGACATCCAAAATGATGCATCAGGAGGAAATTCATCCACGTGCAACCTGTATAAAAGCTAAGAGAATTATAACATAACATTTTCTCATTTGCATATACTTTTAATGAGACATTCAGAGTTGGTGGGGTTGCTTCCTACTCTGCACTGAACATTTGTTGGGATGTAAGGTTGTTTAATCTGGCTGAATCGTGTGTGTGTGTGTGTGTGTGTGTGTGTGTGTGTGTGTGTGTGTGTGTGTGTGTGTGTGTGTGTGTGTGTGTGTGTGTGTGTGTGTGTGTGTGTGAGAAAGGTTTTTGGGGAGGTCATGTCTGTTTGTGTGGAATGAGTCATTATTACTTCCTTGAAGAGTTGTGTGTACATGGTATATAAGCTTATTCTTGTTCTTACTTCAGTAGTTGCAACTTGCCAGAGTTAATGCAAGAACAAAGTAAAACTCTCTGTGAGTTGCCCATTGGTCACTTGTTTGTTTGTTTGGTTCCCCATTAAAAGCATTTAAACCAAGTTACAAATGTTAATCTTTGAGAATCAAAATCATGATTACCTACAAATCAAACAACTTATAACACCTCACCGTTCACAGCACCTAAAATAATGTTCAGTAACACCTCGCTCACTTGTGGTTTTAACCATCTCATGTTGAAATGCACCGGTGAGACTCTTGCTTCCTGTTAGCAAAGCACCATGTAGTCAAGCCTAGCAGCAGAAAACATCTTGACATGAAGCAGATTGCTTCTATTTCTATTTGATTTAACCCCGCTATGTTGGAGCAGTCCCTCCACCGCTGCTGCCATTATCAAAGGCAGCTTTGATCTCTGTGAGACTAACCATATCCAGACATCGTGGATCACAGAGGCAGAAAATTGGTTGCATGTGGCTGGAGTTGGCCGTGATGGAGCACAGCATAGGCCCTGAATAGCAAGTTGATATTTCACTCATCTAGCATGGTAATGCTGTGTACATTTACAGTACAATGGGGAAATAATATAGCTGTTTGTTTGTTTTTTGTACATTGTTGTTGTTCATTTTAGATCAAAATAACTTTTAAAATGCAACTAATAGCCCAAAAAGGACACATGTTTAATATAAGTATTTCAAATACGATACGCAAATATGAAGGTTATATAGTATTTAAATTCTCCCTTAGTTGTGGTTTTTATTTGCTGAAAAAAAGTCCCTTATCATTTGTGATGCCGTGATTGATGGTTCCTAAATCAATGCTATGCTAAAAGAGGATGCCATGGTGACGGCCCCTCTCCAACGGGGGCCAGAGAGGGCGTGCTGGGGCGGGGGTGTGACCATTATTAACGGGTCGCCTGCTATGCTGATGGTAAGGAGGACAATTGGCTTTATCCTCCGCCATATGCTGCCCATGGCGGCTCAGACGGGCCCAGTGTCGGCAGGGGCTCCTCTGTTTGGCCAAGCCCACAATCACCATGGGACTCATGCCAACCAGGGTCACGTATGTGTGTGTATGTGTGTGTGTGTGTGTGTGTGTGTGTGTGTGTGTGTGTGTGTGTGTGTGTGTGTGTGTGTGTGTGTGTGTGTGTGTGTGTGTGTGTGTGTGTGTGTGTGTGTGCTAGCACAGGCATACTCAAGAGAGTCTTTAATAGCCTGCTTTACAGAACTTGTCGTCCGGGTAACTGACACCCCATTGATGCTGTGCAGGGAGGTTTATTTTCATTTCCTGGGGCACATCAAAGCAATCGAGGGAGGTGCAGGTGCAGCCCAGACCTCTTGGTGGGTTTGAGTGAGTGAGCATGTGTTGGTGTGTTTTGTCTGCATATGTGCAGTTTCTAGCCTTGTGCTTTACAATTAAAAGATAAAAAAAAAAAACATTAGCCAAAGTTAAATTCTTAGATCTCTTTGCTGTTTACTATATTTTCTTTCATTTGGGGTCATTAGGGTGAGACTCAGTTCTCTGTTTGGTTTCTTTCTGAGGACACAATTGAAGAAGGCCTGCAATGCAATTTTATTTGGGAGGAAATTGTATCTCAGTCTTCTGAAGCCAGCCAAACCTGATCATGATTAGGGCAGGGATTTCTCATGGTGAATGGTTCCTAAATCCGGATGAGGAGGTGCATGGATCTGCAGCTTATGGATTATCTCAAATGCTCTAAGTGTGCATCAGCTCTCTGCTTTGTTTCTGTAATACTGTTGCTTCAGCTCACACTCACGGTATTCATGTGTTTGTGTCAGTAAGATTGGTGTGAGTGTTACAGACACACAGAAAAATATTGTTTGTGTACATTATGTCATGGTTCAAAGTTGACAATGCCTTAAACAAGCTCTTCTCTTTAGGTTTATGGGCAGTCTCCCACTAATGACGACATCAACCAGAACTCATCTTCACATTTGTCCAACAAGGCCCACAGCAATGTGTTCGCAAGCACCTTCTTTGGTGAGCTCAAAAACAATACTCAACAACCATGGTTATTTTAGTAGCGGGGAATGACTGTAATAAGAATCATTCTGCTTTGGTTCAGCAACTCAAACTGTCCCTTTAGTATGGTGGCACCTAAAGACATATACAAATACTATGAGTTTTTAGGGATAACAAAACAGCCATCAAGTATTTGGTCATAAACCAATGTAATTCAAATTTGACCTGATGATGGTGCTAGATAAAAAAATCAGACGATCAACAAAGTTATTAAAATGCATTCTTAGGGATAAATGAATGTGTGTACCAAATTTGACTACAATACATCCAATAGCTGTTGACATTTCACTTAAAACCACAAACGTCAACCTCATAGTGGCACAAGAGGGAAAGTCAGAGGATCCCCTCAAGTCACTTGGATTCATCCTCTGGGGACCATGAATGGGAAATTTAATGGCAGTCCATCCAATAGTTGTTTATTATATATTTTAGTCGTAAGAACCACCTAAAAGAACTATTCAAACAATGGCATGAAAATAGAATTAAGATTACATTGAAATTTGAGTATCAAATTTAAACAGCCTTTTAAAACTGCACATTTCCTATGATTATCAGAGCTCGGACAAAGATTGTCACATCAGTTGTATAAATTAACATTTTCCAGCCATTGATTGACTGATATGCTGCTGTAGAGCTTTATGATTTAAATGCTGCTTGAGATGCTGCTCCAGTGCCGGCTATAACATATTGTTATCTATTTCAGAGGGAACGAGCCATTCGCCTGACATCTGGAATGCTGTAAATGGGCTGAACCAGCAGGGCTATGAAGTTGCATTGGGAGCAGCCACAACACACCAAACACAGCCACAACACAGCCACCTGGTGAGATTTACCTCCAGGACCTTGGATCTTGACAGCACAGCACCTTTTAACCCCTGCTGATTGTAATGTGTCTTTGCTTACTGTTCAGGCCTACTCCCCACATTCAGTGATGACTGCTGACATGAACAGGGGTCTCCCACCAATGTCCACTTTTCACCGCAACAATACAGCGTCACACACTTCGTCAATCAACACCTCAGAGAATTCAACAGGTGAGGAAACGGAGAATATGCTCTTCACTGCTTATTTCAACTCTGGTTATTCTGCTCTTTATTGTAATATCTTACAATTGGTGTTTTTTTGTTTCAGTCTCAGGGCGCAAGGGACATGTGTCAGGAGGATCACAGACGTGCGATACCTTGGGCAAAGCTCTAGCCTCTGTAAGTATGCACCACCTTAATCCAATTAGCCCGGCTCATCTATGCCGTGTTATGTTCAAACAAATCAGATCAGAGCATAAAGCAAAGCCCTGAGAGCCCCAGCTGCATAATGCAAAAGGAAAATAGTGGCTTGTCCCTGCCTGTAACAGACTAGTGCGTATTAACGAAGGGCTACTCTCGTGCTGCTGGACTTTTTATTGGCTGCCGACTAGTAAAATGACCAGAATTGATGAGTTTAGTTCAGGTTACGAGCCTGCTCCAAAGGCTGTGGCAGCAGCTGTAAAACCTTACACAGAAATGACATGTTGTGCTTTTAAAATGATCCATGCCCTACTCACACTCCTCCCCCACCTTCTCTCTCTCTCTCTCTCTCTCTCTCTCTCTCTCTCTCTCTTCGCTTTTGCTGCCAGATTTATTCCCCCGATCACACCAGCAGCAGCTTCCCCTCCAGCTCATCCACACCGGTGAGGTCTCCGTCTCCGCTGCCCAACGCAGCTGAACCTGCAGGTAAACTGGAGTGACACATGGCTGCTGTAGCTGCTGCCCAGAGTGAAATATTATTTACATTCTGTATTTTCCAAACTTTTTAGGTCTTAATTTGGTTGTTTTCGTCCTCTCAGGTACCAACATGTGGCCCCGGAGTTCAGTTCAGGCACCAGTGTCACCCCACTATGAGTCTTCACTTATATCATTGGTAAAGACCTAATATGATATCACATGCCTGATGTTGAAATTATTATTGTGTCATGAACGAATGGATACATAAATAAATGAAACTCATGAGAGCATTGCAGCAAATATAATAAGGAAAAAATGCAATAAAGCATGAAAGACAATAAATATAAACTCAATATAAAAAAACTAAAATATATATTAAATAAAAGTATATTCAAACAAATGCACAAATAAATGCATTAGTATGTGCACATACCTACAATAATTTTGACTATTATAAAAATACCAATATAATAATGTTATACTCTGCAGCAAACACCCACAAGAGACTGCAACTGGCTACAAATGAGGGAAAACTAAAGTGTGTGGACTGATTTTTTTTTGGAATGATGGTAACCTTAAAGAAATGGCTTCCTATTTTTGAAAATAGGCTTATTTGCTTTCTTGTCAAGAGTTAGCAGAGAAGATTGATACCTTTAGCCTAGCTAAACTGGAAACTGGGTGAAACAGGGTTAGCCTGTTAAGTTAAGCTAACCGGCTGCTGGCTGTAGCTTTATATTTAATGCACAGACATGAGAGTGGTATTGATTTAGTCAGATACCTCTTGGCAAGAATGTAAATAATGCTAGTTCTCAAAATATTGAACTATTCCTTTAAGGTTGGACCCCAGGAAGAATAGTCTTCACTATGTGATGACTAATGGGGATCCTCAATAAACAATAAGGTTTTTATCATTAAAAAAAACTTACCTTTTTTGTTACTTTGTGACTTATAAAAACTGTTTTTTTTTTTAAAGAATGAATTTTAGAGCTGCAATTTGTTAAAACAAAATGTCTCATCTTTAGCTCAGAGGATATTAAAAACTGTGTCCAGATTGGCAAATGCTACAAAAAACATTTTGTTTGCAGTCTCAGGTGGAGGACCGACTAGACAGACTGGACGATGTGATCCATGTCCTGAGGAACCACGCTGTGGGCCCCACAGCCGGCTTACCCACTGACATCCACGGCCTGCTAAACCATAACCTCCACGGCCACCTGGGATCTGCCAGCACTCTACCGCTCACCTGCCACACTTCAGCCATGGTTAGCAACCCTTTCTTTGATGGAAGGACAGCGTGTATGGAAATCCTATGTGTGTGTGTGTGTGTGTGTGTGTGTGTGTGTGTGTGTGTGTGTGTGTGTGTGTGTGTGTGTGTGTGTGTGTGTGTGTGTGTGTGTTGGTATTCAGTTTCAGGAATTTTCCACCCGCTATGTCTGCATGTTTTCCTCATGTAAAGGTTGTTGCCCTTGAAATAGGAAACTGAGCACAATGGGAGAGCGCTGTGACGCGTCACCCTTGTATGTTAGAGTGCTCACTATGTGCAGACTCTAATTCCACTGTGGGGTGATGGGAGACGCCTGTATTGTGCAGTTCCCATTCCAGCATGTTTCCCTTTCAGCAGACATGGGGATTTTGGCCCAGCTGGAGTGGAAGTATATATGGAAAGGATTTTTAGTGTAATCCTTTGGGAGAGGGGGGTATTAAATTCTCTCACTTTTATTTTTCCAAATGATGTGTCTGTCCAAAGTGAATCATTCCTGAAGAGAATTAGTGATATGTGTAGGGAGTATATAGTAGTTTTAAGGGAAGGATTAAGATTAAATTAATTCTGTAGAGCGAGAGATCTACCCAGTATTACGTCGGAAATGAGGAGGCAGATGTTGGTTTTGTGACTTATTTGTCATTGGTTGGATCTAAAAGTTGTATGTGACTGAGACAGGCTTGCTGTCTTATGAACATATTAATATCTCATTACTTTTTCTGTGTGTCATAAAGGTTGATGCCGTCAATATGAACAACAACCACTCAGCCTTCCAGAGCCGCACACAAAATGGCCACCCATATTCAGCCAGACAGAGGGCCACTCTTAAGCCCATGCAAAGTGGAGGTAAAGGCTGCTGCATATATTTCACCTCTTTTATCTGAATGTTTGAACCTTTGAGCCATTAGGACTTAAGAGATCTCACATTTTTAATATTTATGATGTATATGTATGTATGTGTGATCTCCCACAGCAGGTCTGGGAGTTCAGAGTAATCTGGAGCTGAAAATGGAAAGTGGGCATAGGGAAGAAATGATGCACACCAATCACAGTCACAGCTCTGACAGCCAGAGATCAGATGAGGAGAGCGAACACAAAACACAAGGAGAAAACAGCGGATGTAACAGGTAAACAGTACCACTTTCCTGCTTTCCTACTTGGTAGGAAAAAAAAACAGCAATTCCCTGGTCGGAAAAACTGTCATTGAAGACTCACTGTGCTAAAATAATTGTGGTTTGCATGATTCATTAAAACAGAATTATGAATATATATGTATGTATTTTGTGACAGTAAAATAGTACAGAAGATTTCAAAATAAAAGTCCCTCACTCAAAGGCAAGTTATTAGAGCCTTCTTGCCTTTTGGTTTCCACTAATTTAAAACACTGCTTGTCAGAACCCCTGCTGTGAAGGGCAGCTGTGTCCAAGTGAGCCTATTTAGCTCTGCCTCATATTTCTTCTTCATGTTGCATTAAGTTGCAGTAAATTAAATAAGGAAAAAAAGAGGAGCTGGAATGATTGAAAGGTGTATTTTGGTGGGGGGGATTATCGGAAAATAATCTCCGAAACGCAAGGGGTGCCAAAATAAGTCTTTTTTTATACTATCCTACCACTGTCCTCAGTATAACAGTAAAATGCAGTATAGGAGGAGTTTTGACTGCACTTGTATTATTTGTAACTAGAATGGCAACTGACAACGTTTTTCATTACCGAATAATCTGCCGATTCTTTTTCTCAATTAATAAAAAAAAACGCTGTTACATAAGTTCCCAGAGGCCAGTGCGATATTAAAGAATTGCTTTGTCCGACCAACAGTCCAAAACCCCAAAATATATTCAAATTACACAATTAAACAGCAGCAAATCCTCACATTTGAGAAGCTGGAAAGTGTTTTACTTTTTTTTTGCTTACTAAATTAATTAAACAAATGTTTGCATTCAGTTGCACATCACTCACTCAATTGCCAATTCATTTTCTGTTTTACCAACTATCAATTAATCAACAAATAGTTTCAGCTCTATCTGTGACATAATCGTTGATGATGAAGGATGGCATTTTAGATTTATTAACATGTTTTTTGGTCTAAATGAGCCAGACTGTACATCTTGAAAATCTCACAAATTCATTTGAGTGTACGTCCTGGTGTCTCCAGTTTCAAAGGTCACTTAAGGACAAACCATGTTTTCTTTTTTTTTTTAAATCTATAATCTAGTTGAGGGAAATCGATGTTGGCATATGTAAACGATCTGGACATGTTTTTTTTGTTTTTGTTTCTTTTTCAAACTAAATGGTTGAAAATAAAACAATTATTAAAAGGTGACTAAAAGTGCATTTCTTGACTATCTATAGTTATTGACAGAGTAGAGATGTGCAAAAAACTCTCATGGATTAATTCTTAATAAATGTGCGCTTGATCACATTAGCATTTTGTCAATATACGATGTAAGCCCATTTCACAGAACAAATTAGGGTATCTCAGATGACAACAGGAGACCCAATTACATGATGTCAGCTCAGTGACCAGCAGAGGGCAGAGAGACCCACAAAATAACTCAACTCTTATGTGTGGTCCACTGAAGCTTTAACATCAATTAAATCTGTAACTGTTAATTAGCATCTTTACCAGTGTTTTCTCATATAAATCCGATTGATGTTTTAGTATCCATGAGGATGAGGATCTGAGCCCGGAGCAGAAGGCTGAACGTGAGCGCGACAGGAGGATGGCCAACAACGCCCGTGAGCGTCTGCGTGTGCGGGACATCAACGAGGCCTTTAAGGAGCTGGGCCACATGTGTCAGCTGCACCTGAAGAGTGAGAAACCACAGACCAAGCTGCTGGTGCTGCACCAGGCCGTGGCAGTGATCCTTAGCCTGGAACAACAAGTCAGAGGTCAGTGTATCCTAAGATGTTTCTATGTCAAGTCAAGTACGTAATGTAGAGAGTGAAGATAAGATAGAAAGCGCCAACAAGGGGTTGGGAGTTAGTGTAGGACAGTAACCAGTTGGTTACAGACTCTAAACATGTTTTTAGTCACAGACAGTTTATCCAGAGTGAAATATCTTTTTAAACCTTTTTACACAATTAGCAGAAATTGGGCAACATTATCATTTCATCTGTCATATCCACCTGATGAATGTAAGTTGTAGCTCTGCACACCAACTCCTGAGGGAAATATCAGCAGCAGCTAAATGCTCCACTATGTTCACCAGCTAGTCACTAACTTCATCTGTTTGCAGTTTGATGCTGGGCAGATAGTGTACAGTGGGCCTTTTCACCCAAAACTACCCTGATGAGAGCTGAGAGAGTGAACCAAAACATTAAAGTTGCGAGCCGTAAAATGAAAACAATGAGCTGAGAGAAACGGCAATCTATTGATTAGAGCCGCTTTAAAGCCACTATGACACAATAATTTATGATACACTAATATTAATAATGACAGAAAGGTCGACATCCAAAGCAGAATTCATGAGGTATTTTCTAACAGATTCCCCAGAACTAAAATTCCTGAACCTGCATTACAAAGAGGTACACGTCTTCACCTTCTTTATTTAGTCAAACGCTAACCCATTGTTGAATCCCACAGAGAGGAACCTGAACCCGAAGGCAGCGTGTCTGCGGAGAAGAGAGGAAGAGAAGGCGTCTGCAGTCATGACGGATCCACAGTCCATGCATCTCGCTTTCCATCCCAGCCTGACAGACCCAGCAAACCCCATGGGCCACCTCTGAGCATCTAATAACTACTGCAAATCCAGCAATCAAGTAGGAAACATTCACTTTTGCAGTTACAGTCACATAAACAGTCATACATCTGTGATAAGCTTCAATCATTTTCCAAAATGATAGATGCATTTTATATGTTTTTTAGCCAACAGAAAATATATGTTTCTTTTAAGAATATTGTTGTTGAAAAAATGTTAATGCTACCAAACTATATTTGGTAGATTACTGTAATAATATTTATATGAAAGGTCTCATTTTGTAATTATCTCTGTGTCTTTGATGTCCAGATGTTGCGTGAAGTGCATCCCAGGAAGCATCCAGCTGTTATGGACATCCAGTGTTTCTTCTAAATTCGGACCAGAGTGGAAGGTGTCCACCTCTCACTTGAACAATCATCTCCTCGCTTCCCAAACGGACTTCTAACTTTGTGCCTAAACTGAACTTGTAACAGACAAATGCATTGTAAGCTGCAGATGTTTTGTACATATTTGGTATATTTATTGATTATCTGTCTGTTTTGAATATATCTGAAAGCAAGAAACCCAGTAATGACGATGTGTCATCTGCAGTTTTAGATTTTTTGGCAGATCCAGATATGTTTCTGACAGTGTATCACTATTTACCAGGTACACTCGTGATTTCCACCAGCTCAGAGGACTGACATTCCCACATTTGTGTGTTCAGACAACAGTTTGTCCTGTGGTGTGTGTGAGCTGTTCTCTCTGTGTGTGTGTGTGTGTGTGTGTGTGTGTGTGTGTGTGTGTGTGTGTGTGTGTGTGTGTGTGTGTGTGTGTGTGTGTGTGTGTGTGTGTGTGTGTGTGTGTGTGTGTGTGTGTGTGCAGGAGTTTGACCATTCTGTGAATGAACAGATCTCCGAGAATGTTCTCTAACGTGGGCATCATCTGTTATTTGTATATTAGCTACAAATATGTGTTATACTCTAGCACTGTTGACAGGATTACACTTAATGATACACTGGTGGACAGAATCCTTCTTCTCAGTGTAATTATCGCTCTTCAGACGTAGTCCAAGCTCTTTGCATGTTTGAGTTTTTAATAGAACATTACAATTTTTTTATAAGTTATGTAACTTATCTTTTATACAAATATTGTGAATTTCATAATGTCTCTATTTACTTTTATATAAGAAAACCCTTGTGCAGTTTCACTAGATGTAGCCACACAGTTCATGCTCTGAGCAATGCAGTATTCCAGAATAATTGATGTCTTGTTTGCTTATCACACTGCTAAACAAATAACAAATAATAATCAAACATAATCTGAATAATAATGTCATAACATGTACAGTACGTGTACAGTTTGAAGTAGCCTAAAGGCATGTGTCAAAACGATAATGTAGCAATAAATGTCTTTTTTTCAAATAGTTTGTGTCTGTATGTTCTGTAATCTGTAATATGTTTTAGTAAAACACATGCACACACACCTATACTGTATACATACAGTATAGTGTAGGGATACGTACTCAAAGCCTTTATTTAAGTGAAAGTACTAATACAACAATGTAAAACTACTCCATTACAAGTGCATTCAAAAGTGTACTTAAGGAAAAGTACCTAAATATCTGCAAAATGCACTTAAAGTATCAAAAGTAAAAGTACTTGGCCTTTGCGACTTATACATTACCATATACTACATTATAAGAAGGTTGTAGTCATTGTTAGATTGTTATTGCCATTTAACTGTTGCAGCTAGTCCATGTGCAGCTAGTTTTAGTTACAGTTTTTTCCAGTGGTTTCCAACCTAGGGGTTGGGCCCCTCCCTCTGAACGCTTACAAGACAAATCTGGGGAATTGTGAGATGATTAATGGGGTAGGAAAGTAAAAAACGCCAAAAATTATCAATAATGAATGTGAAGTACAAAGTTCTAAAATAAACAAAATAGTTGTTGCTGATCACAAAAACTGAAAATGATACAATGTAGCTTGAACACATTTAGTAACGCCTGAACTGTATGACAGCAAAGACCAAACATTACAAACTACATCAGCTAAAAGAAACAGTTTTCACAAAGTTGCTGTTAAACGCTACAAAATTACGATCTAAAAAATGGCCCAGAGTCAAGGTCACCTATGAAGGGGACTTTTCAAGGGGTTGACCATGTACTCGAAACATATAGGTTTGACTCTGCATGGACCTTTGTTGCCTGTCACCCCCCCAGTCTCTCCCTTCATTTCTTGTCAGTTCTCTCCTGTCAACTCTCCAATAAAGGACTTTCACATAGCTTGTGGTCTAAGGGCTCCCATTCAGAAACCAGTTCAGAAAAAAACATGTATCCAAGGCCATCATACAAAGATGTAATTCAGGGGCACCCGAATAATCCAAAATAAGTATTTGATGAGGATCTTTTTACCATTATCCCCACATAAACATGTTTTTACACAGAAAGAAGTCCAACTGAAAACCTAAATATGTCACAGGACAACTACTGCCTCTTTCCTCTAATGTGTTGTTCAATAAAAAAAACATATAAAAACAATTGCACAGGATCAGTGACAAACCTTTCCTTCTTGGTTTAGGAATATTTAAAGCTAACAGTAAGATACTATAGGCCTCCTAAACAACAAACATCTGCAATCGTTTCTCCAGGTGTCCTTAAACTGTTATGGGAACTTTTAACCTCCTTCATCCCTCTAACAGTCTTTGTTAGTCATATACACAGTTCAGTGGATTATAATCACTCTATTACAGTGTAATAAATGGTCCTATTGTTCTGATAATTTTGTCGTTTCCTATATATGTCAGCATGTTAAGCACTTAGCTACAGAAAGTCATATGGATTGAATATCTGACACAGAGGCGGCAGTGAACGCCTCTCTGAGCGGGGCAGGGATCGTGTCCGGGCGGAGGCAGGACGCGCTGAGCCAAGGAGAAGGAGGAGGAGGAGGACTCTGTTCAAAACTACTCAGACGGGACACGCAGCTGGTAAGTTTCAGCTCTGATCGATGTCTTTACAAGGCATGTTTCCTTAAAATGACAACACGATATTCTTCTACAGCGACGCGTAGTGTATCTGCGGGGCTCAGTGGTGAGTTTAGGGCTCTTAATGTAGCCTTTGATACTCTGAGGTATTTTTTCATCTTCTTTCTTCATATGTGATTATAAAGCCACAGTTTGTGTGCGATAGACTGTTTGATTGATGTTCCTTAGATTAATGAACCTTAATTGAATGTGCCAGTAGGCTATATGTTTTCGCAAACTGTAGGCCAGACTTTGTTTACTGTTAAAAGGGTGATGTAAAGTTTATTTAGTAAGACCAGGTAAAAAGCAGATCCGCATTCACTCAAACAGTGAAACTTCAAAAGTGTGTTTAAAAGTGTGATGCCAGCATAATAAAAATAATAAAAGAAAAAATCCCTTTTATATAGCCTAGGCTATTGGACAAATGCAACTTGAACTTGGAACTAGGAACTTGATTTGGACTAAAATGTTCCTGTTTCTAATAAAGCACACGTTATTAAAGGTTTATAAGCTGTAACTAGTGGCGTTGCTAATAATTAATAAATATTTTACTAAAGTTTCATGGAACAGTTATAAGCTATTAATAAGAACATAATTTGGGTTGCCAAGTTGTTCAAAACCCTCATCCACCGTGACACTGAGTTTGTCCTTTTAGCTCTTGAATTGACTGTATGACTGTTAAGTAGACCATGTTAGTAACTTAAAGTTGGTAACAAATGGATTTTGGTGGTCAAACAGCCACAAAGACAAAGCAAGTGTCAAAGCAATGCTGGAGAATTTACCACAACCTGGCAACCCAAGTTGTTCTTGTTAATGACTTAATAACTGATCTATAAAACATTAATGACATTATTAAAACAATTACAGAACCTAAAACTTTAAAACCTTAAAGTGTGCCTTATTAGAAAGTGGTACCAATAGGCAATTTTTTATTATTATTGTAAATAATCTGCAAACTGTATTATTAATTAAAGCCACCAGGATATGCTCTTAAGAAGATACCGTTTTGTCTGCTGCACAACACCTCCTTTGTTTTTGTGGCTCACAGTAACATATTTGATGACAAACATTTTCCTCAAGTGTCATACCATGAAGTGGGTGACGACTTGGAGACCCCGGCCAGTTGTAGTCGTCATGCAGTTGTACAATAGTACACTGTCATGAGCACACAGGAGGAGCTGTTTTCATTGCACAGCAATATCAGGCTCTCGTCAGTATCCATTTATTCGTCGTGTCGGCTGAGTGCAGCTGTGTGAGGAGCACCCTGGATGTGTGTCATTGTGTCCCAGTGTGGCTCTGACCCTGCTCCAATGTTGTGTAAACACCAACCTCCGATTCTCCAATTCCCATGCAGGGTCTGACAGCCTCCTTCAGTGTCATTTTTAACATGTCGGTTTGCTTTTTCACCAGTTCATCTGTTAATCCAGCAGAGTCACGATGGAGTCTCGCAGACTGAGCGGCTCACCAGATATCAGGATACAGAAGAGCTGCATACAGCAACACAGTCCCAGAGGCCAGGACAACCTGTTTGGAGTCAGGGTGCAGATCCAAGGGATTAAAGGTCAACCCTACGTGGTTCTGAACAGTTCTGGCCAGGAGATCCACCGGGACGTCTCAGTCATCACTCACCAGGCGGGGTACAATCCTGGCATGGTGAGGAGGTCTGTGGATGAAAGACATTATCCCTCTGAGTCACAGAGGACTGCAACCTCCTCCGCGTTTCATTATCAGAAACACCCAGAGATTCTGAGACCTTATGACCCTGAAAGTAATAACCTGAACTTAGTCCTTCACTCAGCAGCTACAGTTGCTCGACCTGAAGAGCTAAACACGGGCCTTCCTTCTGAGACTGCTAATGTGACCAAACCCAGGATCCCTCTGCCTGCTGAGGGCACAGTGGGAGACCAGAGTGAGGTGGCCCAGAACAAGACACCTTCCTCATGTAGACAAGTCCCTGCAAGGTCCCCAAACTCGTTGGGTACAGACTCCTTCGTATCTGTAGGGAAGCTAATAAGCCAGTTCAACAGCAGCCAGCGGAGGGGAAGGGCAGGTCCAAGGAACAGGTTGGACCCAGAGCAGTGTCGAAGGTCGCGCAGCGTGGACAGCAGTCCAACCTCGTACTCCTCGTCCTCCTCTTCCTCCAGCAGTGCCTCGTCTCTGAAGGGAATCAGGGGTGAGACCCCAGGTGGGATATATCCTCCGGGGTCAGCCAGGGCTCGACTCCTTGACGGAAAAGCCTCTTTGGCAAGGGAGGAGAACAAGCCCAGCACAATGCTTAAAGGACACCATGGAAAAGAGACGATGTCTCCACATGCTGCAAAATTACTTCACAGAGCAGAGAAACCCTCCATCTCCAGGTTATGTAGTGACCAGACTGATGGATCTGATGAAAGAGAAACACAGGTAAAGAGATTAGCACCAGGGCACACTTGTCATTTAAAAGGGTGTATTTATTTGCTGTATTTTCCTTAAACAGGTCACTCCTGATCTTCTGAAAGGACAGCAAGAACTCTCAGTAGACCCACCTGAAGACACAGCAAAACAAATGCTGTTCACTTACCTCCAGGATGGGTAAGCGGCGCTCAGCACTGAGCACTTTTAGTTAAAGAAATAGTTTGACATTTTGGGAAATATGGTTATTTGCTTTCTTGCTCTAACTCTTGGTAAGAAAGCAAAAAAGCATATTACCTAGATGTTGAATTATTCCTTTAAAATGGCTCAATAAATGAGTTTGCATTTGCACTTTCAGCTCCAAAGTTCCAAAATGAAAAGATTTGTTTTCTTTAACACTTTCTCTTTTTTTTAACCCAACACCTTTTAGCGATTAGCTTGTAGTTGTGATCATGTAGTGTAGTCTAGCTGTGTGTGCTCAGTCAGGAATGCAGAGCATGTCCTTCTTTCCACTGATAAAATAACTTCTTCACATGGAAAGTTTTTGTGATCCATCAGTGGCTTTTAGAAAATATATTTGATGAACTAGAGTGTTTAAAAACCACTGTGAAAAGAGTTACACCTTTTCCTTTCACTCCATGGAGAGATCCTGCACTGCCATGTCTTTGTTTAGCAACTGATTACATGTAATGCTATCATTACACCCTGTCAGTACTGTTAAGAGTGTTTGTGAAATATTTTTCTTGCTTCTCAGGACGACTGATGATGACTCCACCACTCAGAAGAAAGTCACCCAGCTGCTTGAAAGGGTCAACAATGTCAAGTGGAAGACTGCTGAAAATGTGGAGGAGGAGGAGGAGAAAGTGTGTGTTGGGATGAGATGTTTGCCAGTGTTGATCACTGGTTAGCATGATTTAATGTCTTGGTCTGAAACTAACCATAATGTTGGGCGTTTCCACATATGTAGGATTGTGCAGCCAAGATGAAGTGTTTGCAGGAGAAACAGGCAGCGCTGGAGAAAGAAGTGTCTGAATTAAAGGAAAAACTGGAAACGGAGATTAAGGTGTAGTGCAGTCCCGTCCTGCTGGTTCATCTCTAAAACCCTCACTTATTTTTTCTGTGACTGATGATGTTGTTGTGTTGCGCAGAATGAAAAGACTCTAGCCAAGGCTTGTGAAAAGGCCAGGACAGAGAAGAAGAAACTTCAGGAAGAGTTGGCCAAAAGTCAGGAGGAGCTCTGTAAACTCAGCGACAGACTGGCTGAGATCGAGGCCAAACTTCAGTCTACCAAACACGAGTAAGAATCTGACCTCTGGGTCATTCAGGAAGTTTACAATGAAAACTATGCTATGTAAAAAATATGCAAATCTTATCAGCTAAATGAGGGCTGCTATACTCTCCCACAATGTCAAACTATTCCTTTAAATGATTCCCTTGGGTGTCTAGTGTTGCAAGTGTATCAAACAAAGTTAGATGTTTTTCATTTATATTAAACTGTTTTGAAATGCAGAACTAAATAGAATACCTCAATTCTATGCTCCACTTCATTTAACTAAGCTTCTGCCCATACTCTAAGGTCAGTCAAGTGAACTGTGATGTATGATTGGATGACGGCCATTTGACCAAAAGCAGGGTCAAATACCATTTGGATTAAGTGTGCAGATATCTTATTTTGTTATCTAATTCTATCAAGCACCTTTCTAAAACTTTAAAGCACGTTAAGCAGGCTTCTTTCCTTGATATAAAATATGGAACTAAAATGATATCTGTCTTTCCTGCATGTTTTGTTTTGTATGTCGTCAGGCTGACTCAGATGAAGGCAGAGAGAGAGAGGTCCAAGACGGAGATGAAAGACCTTCAGCAGCAGCTCTCTGAGATGCACGATGAGTTGGACCAAGCCAAGAAGGCCGAGGTGATAAATACAGAGAAGGAAGTCCTTATGGAGGTAAATGAAACCGCATGAACAACATACACTTCACAAATCAACAGAGGCTGTAAAGCTCCTCCACTGGACTCTAGGCACTGATGTGCTATTTTGATGGATGTCTGTCAGGATATGGCGCAGCTGCGTGTGGACTTTCAGGAGATGCTGCAGGAGAAGGAGGAGCAGGAGGAGACACTGCACCACAGGGAGCGGGAGCTCGGCGCCCTGAAGGGGGCGCTCAAAGAGGAGGTGGAGACTCATGACACATACATGGCCGCTCTGAAGGATGAATATGAGAATGAGCTTCAAATGCTGCTCAGGGATTTAGAGCTGGCTAAAGAGGTAACAGGGCATGACACTGCATCTCTACTACTTCTCTTTATTTCCTAAAGCGAAAACATGATTTCATCATTTATTATTCCGTCCTGTGTCACAGAGCACTGCTCTGCTGGGTCAAGAGAAGGATCAAGCAGAGGAAGAGAGAAATGCAGCTAAGGTGCAGTTAAAGGAGATGAGCCAGGACAGAGATCAGCTGAGAGGAAAGGTGCAGGAGCTGAACAACAAGGTGGATCAGCTGAGTCAGGCAATCCAGGAGTCTAAAGCCACAGAGAGACTGCTGGAGCAGAGAGAAAAACAGCTGGAGGTGGGAAACTTTATGGAGACATATCCAGTTTTCTTTTTATTGTTATGTTTCTAACAGTTATCAACATGTATCTTACTGATGTGATCTATTCTGCCATGTTCTATGTTTTCCTTGTTCCCTAGAGGGAAAAGCAGCAGGTTGAGGAAGCGCTGAAAGATGTGAGGAGGAATGAGGAGGAGATGTGTCAGTCTAACCAGTCGCTGCTCACTCGCCTAGAGGACGTGCAGGTAAAGCAAGGTTGCTGTTAGCTTCAGAGCAATCGCTTGGTGGAATTGTGGTGGCCTAAGTCTCACATGCATACCATGTAACTACGACGTACTTTGTTGCATGCCATCCCCTCTCCACGTTTCTTGCCTCTCTACACTGTGAACTTTCTTTTTAGCCCTGCTTGGAAGCTCACTGTCGTTCCGTTTCCTTTGTGTGTTTTTTCCCAGGGTAAGTTAACCAAGCTAAATCATGAACACAGGGACCTGAAGGAGAAGCTTAAGGAGGAGAGGAAACAAATAGAGGAGCTGTGGAAGACTAAAACTGAGCTAGAGGATGTGAGGAGGCTGCAGGACAGGACTGTGGAGCAACTGCAGAGGAAGGTGAGACGTGGACCTGGACTATTGATTGGCCCCAAGGCAACATTTGGAGCCAAATAGGACCTTAACTCTGAAGCCAGTATTGTTCATACACCCAAAGAGGTCCACTTATCTCACTGTAGAAGCTCTTTGTTTGTCTCAGATGAATAGCATTATGGAGGAGTGCGAGGCATCTACAGATGTACTTCAGAACCAGGTCGATGAGGCCAGAGACAAGAGCCAGAGGGAGTTGGACGAGCTGCGGAGACAGCTGCAGGAAAAGGGAGCAGAGCTGGAGAAATACCGACAGGCAGCCAAAAAACTTCAGGAAGAGGTGTGGTACTCATTGTCTCTCTGATTCATAAGCATGTGGGTACAACTGGCTGAGTCACCAATAACAAAATGAAAAGTCAACACTAGGATACAAATGAGTTATGTCTCTTTTGTTTAAATATGTTTTCTTCTTATTAGGTCTTAATGGATCTTAACACAATTTTCAATTTAATTAAAGTTTTTTGTGAGATTTAAAAAAAAAAAAAAAAAAATATATATATATATATATATATATATATATATATATATATATATATATATCTTTTATATATATATATATATATAAAAGTAGTCTCAGATGTGTTACCCGATTTAAATAATTCTATAATAATGTCTGACTCATTGACCATTACCTAACAGCAGACATTCCATGTTACCTTATCTTACAGTGTGTGTTTTTGTTCTGTGGTCTGTTGTGTGTTCAGTTGCTTCCTCTGGAGGAGGATCTGCGGCGGTGTCGCAGGGAGCAGCAGGAGGCCCAGCTGAGGGGCCGGCAGCTGGAGCAGAGGGTGGAGGAGCTGGAGGAGAGGAACACAGCCACGGTGGGAGAGCGAGAGCGCCAGTTCAAAGTCACGGAGGTAAAGGTCTCAGCAACCTTAATTTAGGAAACTTAAGTCCCACAAAGCCTGACTTTTAGACTTTAGTATGGGTCAAACATGGGTCTAAACACTGCATCCTAAATTTCATCTTTCGTTAGACCTTCTCTGACTGGCCATTTCCCTCCAGAGCCACGAAAGACATTATACAACTGTTGTCACAGGCTGAGTAGTACTTAATAATATGACTAGTAAACTGAAGATGTGTAAGAAGTGCCCCTTTAACATGCTGTCACAAGATAAACATGCATCCAAATAATAGGTATACTTTGTCACAGTGTAGGATGTAGAAAATGAATTATATTTGCATAAACGTTAATATTAATCATGTGTTGCCAATGGATGAATATAGAAGAAGAAGAAGAAGAAGAAGAAGAAGAAGAAGAAGAAAAATGACCCACACACTGCTCTCTCATTCCCAATTTTTCTTTTTTTTGTGCAAATATTGGACAATATTTTGACCACAAATTGTCTTCCTCAGGTCTCACCGTCTTTTTGTGCAGATTATTGTTACTCAGTGCCTGCAAAGAATTTATGATGCTCCTCGTTTTTTAACAAATGCCAAATGAAATCAAATATCTCTAAGCTCACAGTAGATCTCATCCTTAAGTCGCACTTTAAACATAAGTGGAGTGTGTTTAGATGACAACAGCAATGTTCCCTGGCATAATAACATACTGTATATGTGTTTGCTAAAAACTGATGATGGAGCTTTCAACTGGAAACTGTACTTACTCTCATTAGAGTGCATGTGCTTCAGTTTATGACGTTTTGAAGTGTTTATCTGATCAGGTGCCAGTATGTGAACCATAAGGGTGCTGAAAAGTGCCGTAGCAACAACATCTCAAAGCTTAGCACTGTTTGTCTTGCTGATTACAAAACATCGCACAGTGACATCAGTGTGATGACTGTTGAAACTGCGTATCGACTGAGGAAGCTCATGTTTACTGTACAAAGTTATCAGACCTGTCTGGTTGTTCTCATTCTTTCACTCTTTCCCCCTTTTCCAGTGTCAAACGCTCTCGTCCATTCAGCAGTTAAGAAACGTTCAAAATCTTTTTCAGATGTTATTCACTTTGTCTCACTGCATTTATTTCCACAGCTTTATTCATAAATGATTACTCAATACCCTTCAAAAATAAGTCAGTCAGTTTTCTAACCACAGCCTCAAGAGATAGATTCATCATGTCCTCTGTACTTGTAAACATTACAGCGTAATGCAATATTTATAAACTTGACACATTTTTCATCTGTTCCTCTCCTCTCAGGGGCGTATCAGCCAGCTAGAAGAAGCTCTTAATGATGAGCGCAACAGTGCTGACCGCCTGATGGAAAGATTAGACAAAACCAAAGAGCAGGCAGGTCCACTCCTTCGCTCTCATTTTGTATTTGCCCAACGGTGACGAGACAACCCTTTAGACTTCAGTTTGAGCACCCAGTCCTACATCTGTTTCTATCATAAACAGATTTAGAGCTGAGTACTCAGATTTCCTCTCAGACATTTTTTTGTTTCGTTTCTTAACGTTCACTTTATACCATCCCTGAAACATGACTGAACTGTACAGACTTCATCTATGTTTCTTTATCTCTGATGCCGCCTCACGTCCTCAGTGCGCCTGTAAAGTAGGCCACCATTCATGGGAGCAAAGTGGTGCAGACTAATTGACTCAAAACACAGTGCAAAGACAAAAAACAGCAAACTATTGTGAGCAGCTATTCACACTCCCTTCACTGGGCCTCTGGGTGGTATTAGAGAGGAGAGAGCCTTCAGATCTGATGTGGCTGCTCAGACCAGACAGCATTTCCTCTGACTTAAGGAATTAAGCTGAAAACTTTTAATTTAACCTGAGAATTGCTTGTCAACAGGTGCTGCCCTTTTTAATAAGGTATGACTGTGTTTTCAGTCAATATGTAAGGCAGTACATAGAAAGTGCAAGCCCATATTGAACTCTATGGTTAGAAATTGGCATAAAGAATTAGTTGGGATTCAGAGCCCATGTTTTACGCTTCTTACATTTACGTTATGCTATATATTTTGACTGAATGCCAGTGGTGGAAGAATGATCAGATCCTTTACTAATACAGTACCAATACAGCAATGTAAAAATACATTTCACTACAATTCACGGAATTTCTGCGTTGTCTTGTAAAATATATTTTATACGTTGACCCCTTTGAGTCTCAAAAACGTATTCAAATGAAACCGTGTGAGAAGTTTAGAGACTAAATGTCTCCCTGGTTGATCTGCCAACAACTCATAGACATCTGAAACATGACAAGAGAGGTCACATATGGATGTGTTGAATTGATTTTTCTTAATGTAAAATCTTAATCTGGTCAGTAACTAGTAACTGCAGCTGTCAGGTAAATGTAGTGGAGTAGAAGTATCAAGTAGCATAAAATGGAAATACTCAGGGAAAGTACAACTACAGTACAGTACTTGAGTAAATGTACTTAGTTACTTTCCACTGCTGAATGCTGAAAGCTGTTCCCTCTCGGTGTGACAGATGGATCAGATGAGGAACGAGCTGATGCAGGAGAGAGCAGTCAGGCAGGACCTGGAGTGTGACAAGATGAGCCTGGAGAGACAGGTACTGACCTCTGACGCCACGCACAAAAAAAACCCAGAGTTCTTCATTTTGACAACAGATCCTGGATCAGATACGTCATATTCTACCATCTGCAAATCCACACTTGGGTCCCCTGATTTTATTATTATACACAGATGTGACACATGTACTTTTTTATATTTTTACTACTTATATTACTGTACATATATTTAGAATTTATTATTATTAATAAATTGGTCCAACTCATTTATTATTTTCTCTTCCCCTTTTTTTTTACTGTTATCATGATTGCACATTGGCCTTGTAGCACATCCTCTAGAGTATGCCATTGCAAGTGAAAAGAAAATCAACTTGTATCGTGTTGAATGCGTTTCCTTCCTCGTAAAACATTTGCAAAGCCGATTGTTTTAAAAAATGTGAAACCTGCGTTGTTTACATCCACGTTTACAAGTTAGCAGTTTTCTTCTTTCCTGCCTTTTCTGGCACAATGGTGTATTTCCTCAATGGAATAATGTGAAACCGTTGGCTGGACGGTGTATTGCGCCATCTGCCTGACTGAGTGCATGCATGTGTGTCCTCCTTTGACGTTGCTCCATAGCACTACTATTGGTCAAAGACTCCCCAGGGTACCTCTAAACTTTGCCTAATTTATGATATTTTTTCTGTTTTATTCCCTCTGTCAGAATAAAGACCTGAAGAGCAGAGTGACTCATTTGGAAGGATCGCAGAGGCCAAACCAGGATTCACTCGTCTCCAAACTGAACAGCCGCATCCAGGAACTCGAGGAAAAGTTGCAAGGAGAAGAGAGGTGAAAGCCTGCACATTAAATAATGACCTTATAGCTCTTAACACAAATACATATATACAGAGTTTGTATTTACCAGCGCAGGATAACACTTTGGATTATGGTTCCATCAGATACTTGATGGTAGCTGTCGAGCACTGAACCCACTCATATCCCTTTCCCTGTGGTTGCAAGAGTGAGAGTATCTCTGATCTGAAACACGCTAGGAAGGTGTTGAGTTACAGGAAGCTGCAGCAGCGATGTGATCTCTTGGTGCTTTTTGGTCTCAGAGACAACAACAGCCTGCAACAAGCGAACCGCAAGCTGGAGCGCAAAGTGAAGGAGATGAAGATGCAGACGGACGAGGAACACATCAACCTGCAGAGCCAGAGAGACCAGGTAGACACGTCTTTATCTATAAAGAAAAAAACAAAGTTGTAGTCAGGAGCTGCAGACTTGTGATTCAGTATCTCACTTTTGTGAACTCTGCAGCTGACTCAGAGACTGAAGACGGCGAAGAGGCAGATGGATGAGGCGGAGGAGGAGATTGAGCGTCTGGAACATGCCAAAAAGAAGGTGCAGAGAGAACTGGATGAGCAGATCGAGGCTAACGAGCAGCTTCATGGCCAACTTAGCTCACTGCGGAACGAGATGAGGTGACCACTCACCTTCTGCCACTCAGTTTCTGCCTCGAATATACAGCGTTCACATCAAATCATGTCGTTCTTTAACTCCAGTCATTTTATTTGTCTGCATTAACAGGCGCAAGAGGAAATCACCTCCTCTCATTAAGGTCCTGGAGGACGACGTGAACGACGTGGATGACATTGGATCTGATTGACTGACGTGATTAAAACAAAATGCTGTCCAACGACAATTTCTGGACTTTATTAATAAATGTTGGACTTACTGTGAAGAACCCATGATATGATGATTCAACATAATTTCATTAACAAACTCAGGTGTGACTTCATGATGTTTCCAGTTGTGAATAGCGAGGCACCTTACCAAGGCTGACCTCTTGTGGCAACACGTATAACTACAATATATATAATACCTGTCAAACTGATGTTTTTACAGTGCAACAGGCACACTGGCTTAATTATCTGTATCTCAAATGGATTAATTTGTTACCTAAGTTATTACTTTGCGGTGTGAGTTAATATGATGCAATCTGAAAAACTTAAACTGATGAATAAATGTGTGTAAGATACATTCACAACATTAACTCATGTTTATACACCTCCGGAAACTCTTAAAAGAAACAAATCCAGCTGTATGTTTGTCCTCTGATGACACACACCAATAAATAAAATCTGATTTGAAGTTGCGTTTGATGGAGATACGATACAAATCACAACTTTATGTGTTCACGAGGCTGATAGGAGTGTGATGGTTTTACAAATGGATCAATGGTGTGTGCTGAATGGCTGCGGTCGGGTAGAGGTGGAGATTTGACATCTCCAGAGGTTCACACTGCTGAACTTATTGTAGTCTTAACAGCAGTTGGCACGGTGATACATGGAAATACAACACAAGAGAAGCATGAGGCAACACTGTGCTATCAAACATGGAATACTCAAGGAATTCCTGGCAGAATTCCTGGGGACATTTGTCTTGGTTGTAAGTAGCATTTTCTGTTATAAAACCTGTGTTTTATACTCAGGATAGGAATCAAAATATAACATATATCGCTATACATATTTGCTGTAAAAGTTGTTTCAAGTCTGAGATCTTGTTTATATGCTTATTTCAGTTACTGCAAGTGTTGAGCTCCAGACTGCAGTCATCTTCTTGTCCCTTTATGATGTTGGTGATAGTCTGCTGTTCTCTTCCTCTCTTGTTTGTCAGTTGTTTGGATGTGGCTCAGTCGCTCAGACCGTCCTTAGTCGAAACACCCTGGGTGAGCCTCTCACCGTCCACATCGGCTTCTCTGTGGGACTGATGATGGCAGCGTACGTGGCCGGTGGAGTGTCAGGTAAATGTGGTTTTGTGTGGTCATTGAAACTTCTGCACCTAATTGTTTATTTCCACTCAAGTAGAACTTCTTTAACATAAGCCACCACACACGCCACTAGTTTGATATGGTACTTTGGATTTAATGAACGAGCAATTCCATTAAATTAATAATTGTTAATGGATGGAATCAACTTCCTACTCTGCTAGGTATTGGCAGACTGTCAAACCAACTGAAAAATATCATCAGTTTGAATAACAAAGTTTGTTTTTTGGGATATTCAGCTTCTTTGCAGCATTTCATTTACTGTTTAGCGCCACAGACTGCATTAATATAATTCATAGTTAATGCAAACAACCTGACACCGCTCGCTTGTATGTGTTGTAATGAAAACATCGTAGGCCTACATACTCATGAGGCTTGCAGCTTGAAATAATATAACTTTATGACTTCCTGTCTAGTCATGTGCCACCTCCACGGCTCCAGTGTCAGCAGGAACGTTCCAGCTCTCAGTCCAGATCCAATGAATGTGTTCTGACCATTGATTTGTTAGCGCTGGTGCACAGCTCTCTGGGGTCATACATAACCCTGGGCACTAAATGTCCTGCAAACTCCATTGATCACAGGCTACATTCATCTGACAGAGACCAGGCTCAGTCCAAACGAGACTGCTCGCCTCATCCGAGCTGCAGCTACTTCCAATTTGACATCAAAAGGAGCAAACTGAATTAATGAAGACAGATTACTGACAGATGACAGATGTTTATAAAATGTAAAAAAAAAATGGCAGGATACGAGCGCAGCTTGATTAAAAAAAGGAACAGAATAATACGTCCTTTTGTTTTTTACTTATAGGTTGAATTTCTAATATGTGACCATTATTCTGCTTCTTTGCTTGTGAACACGCATAACAAAACCCTGCACCGCCCCTGGGGGCGCTCCCCTTCTGCTGCCCCTCGTAAATGTGACGGCCTTGCTAACGATGGAGATGATATCATGCCAGACACCCCCACCCACTGTGCCCCTCTTCCACTCTCTGCTTTGTCTTCCATCCCAGGGGGGCATGTCAACCCTGCTGTGTCTCTGGCCATGGTTGTTCTGGGCAAACTGAAGATCTGGAAGTTTCCCTTTTATGTCATTGCTCAGTTTCTTGGTGCTTTTGTTGGAGCTGCTGCAGTTTTTGGATTATACCATGGTGAATACACCTCAACTTTATTCCCTTACACATGCATATCAAACCATACCAGTGGGTAATGACTGTCACAGTAAAATATTTTAGCTACATGTTCATCAATATAAAATACTAATTGATGCCTGTGTATAGTTACAGCTATTTGTCCTCCTCACAGATGCTTTCATGGACTTCACCAGTGGGATTTTGTCAGTGACGGGAATTAATGCAACAGGTCACATTTTTGCTTCCTACCCTTCGAGACACCTGTCAGTCCTCGGAGGCTTTATCGATCAGGTGAGCTCTGGTCCCTGTGAACCAATGACCTCCTCTCTGTTGTGCATCACCGCTCCCATTCATGGTCTAAATTCTGCGAATTCTGGCAAAAGTAGCTAATGCAAAATTGATTGCCCCATTTACTCTGAGAACACCCCCTCTTCTGCTTCAGTTTGGGGTTTAATGACCCATTTCCTGGCATTCACTGGAAGGTCAAATCTATACTTAACACCATTTTCTGCCTTTTTAGTTGGTGCAGCGATCCATAAATAACATGTCTATTATCTTAAAATCGTTGAAAACCACATCAGGTGAACCACTAAAAAAAGGTCCAATTAGTGTGATTGTGCTCATGTTAATGTTTCCTTTTGAATATCTTTGTAACAATGGTGCTTTACAGTGTGCACTCCCTAAATGCTAAATAATTAATAGCAGTTAAAACCTATATTTGAACCATTAAGATTGTTTTAGAGATGTATATTACAGATTCAGAGAAAAGATACAGAGAAAATGTTGCAAATGTTACCTTATTGTGCCCAATACAGCCTGACCACTATACAGGTTAAGTCTACATATTTTATTTATTTTTAAAAATACCATTACTATAAAATGCATGATGAATAGATAGATAGATTTTTATTGAACTTTTACTTTTATTTAAAAAATGGGAAATAACGGTGTTGCAGCAGTAAAATATCAGACACACAGCACATATACACAATATACATAAAATAACAGGACACAATATACATGAAATAACAATAGAATAGACTACAAGAACAAATATTCAAAATATATAAGTTGGGAACAAAAATGTACAACTGCTTCGCCAGTAATGATAAATCTGTAGATAAATGATATGTATACAAAGACCTTCGCATAAATACAGACACCTTTTTACCTACATATACTCAGATATACATAAATGTAAAACCCCTGTGCTAGAGAAGTAGGACGATAAACAGAATTACATATAATACTAGTGCTACGTTGATCCCTTATCTGCCTAAACTCTGCAGTTCACCAAACGAATGACGTTCCACTCCTGCAGGTGATGGGGACAGGTATGCTGGTCCTGTGTATCCTGGCTATTATTGATGGCGGAAACATTGGAGCTCCCAAAGGTGTGGAGCCGCTGGCTATTGGTCTGGTCATTATGGCCATCGGTGTGTCCATGGGACTGAACTGTGGCTACCCCCTGAACCCTGCCAGAGACCTGGGACCCCGACTGTTCACAGCTGTTGCCGGATGGGGGATGGAGGTCTTCAGGTAACTACATACAGCAGAGGATTTCCCCCCCTAAGAGCCTATGTTAACTTTATTTATTTATTTTTCTCATGTGCCTGGGTTAAATCAAATACAGGCAATTATACTTTGTATGTCCAAATACGTCCTCATTTAAAAAGTTGTAAGATGTATTTAGTGGTGGAATGTAACTAAGTACATTTACTCAAGTACTGTACTTAAATACAATTTTGAAGTACTTGTACTTTACTTGAGAAATTAAATTTTAGCGGCTTTATACTTCGACATTTTATAGGGAAATATTGTACTTTTTACTTCACTACATTTATTTGATATTTAGTTACCAGTTACTTAGCAGATTCAGATTATTAATACAAAACTATAAATCTACCTATAAATTATGATTTAAGATACCCAGCAGCATGTAAATTAATTAAAATTATTAGTAATGATTACTTTTACGTTTTGTACTTCAAGTATTTTCTGATGCTTTTTACTTTTACTGAAGTAAAGTTTTGAAGGACTTTTACCTGAAACAGAATACTTTTACACTGTAGTATTGCTAGTACTTCTTCCACATCTGGATTATTAATTAGAGCAACGTCATTTGAGATAATGTTTCTACTATGAAGAAATATGGAATACATATATGTTACATCTGAAGGGAACGCTTACAATGTTATCAACCTATATAATTATATTAACTAAAAAATATTTGAGTTAGCCTTTGGATTGTACATATGCATACAATGTTGTAATATGTGGACAGATGAATTGTAATCTAGCTACATTATAGAAAAAAAATAAAATCGTGTCCATAATGGCATGTTGTGAATCATTATTTTTGAATGAGAACAAAAAGAGATGTTATTGCTTCATTTTCAGAAATAGGATGTGTGTTGGTTATTTGGTTATTGTGATATGTGATTTTGGTTATTTCAAGAAATACATCTGATCTTTATTAACAAATACATTTAGTCCAATAATAAAACGAGGAATAATTACTGTTCAATTTAAATTATTTTATATACAATGTATCAACTGTCATCATGTAAACGGATAAGACCTAAGCTGCTGACGTGAACCATAGTGATAATAATAATAAATAAAATCGGATTTGTATAGCGCTATATATAAGACTTCAAAGACTCTTTACATAGGCCTACAGCCTTTTAATGAAGACAATAATGTGTGTTACATAATGTCACATGCACTGGACAGATGCAGTCGATGCTTGTGAATGATCCAGTGATGGCACCAGTGACCAACAGTGGCCTCTGTGTGACTGCCAGATATGTATTTAACTCTTTCTTTTGGTCTTTTCTTTTCATACTTCAAAAATAAATACTATACAGCACTGCAGGCCACTGGTGGTGGATCCCTGTGGCGGGGCCCATGGTGGGGGGGCTGGTCGCAGCCCTCATCTACTATCTGTTCATTGAGCTGCACCACCAGCGCGATGAGCCCGAAAAGCCCCAGGAGGAGGAGTTGGAGGAGGAGGAAGACGAGGATGAAGAGGACATCAGTCTGAAGGACAAATATGAGATGATCACCATGAGCTAAAAAACAAAGACATTAACCTCCAGGACGCACTGGTCAGATTCAGCAGTTTTTCCTGTCAGTCAGGCGAAGAGCGGACAGGCTTCCTCACTCAGTGTCTACGCCAATATTGGACTGTCTCCTTTTATGTTTCATAAACACATGAAAATTTCAGTCTTGTGTGCTTCACATTGTTATGACTTTTCATATATATATATATATATATATATATATATATATATATATATATATATATATATATATATATATATGTTGTAAATACTGTACTATTGATATTAGACCCTTTATTTGTCTATATTCACAATTGGTACTGGACTAATAGTTTAACATGCCTGCCAGTCTCCTTTTAGGTTTGCTTCCATTTTTTTTTCAGTGATTGTGATGATATTATCTGTATTTTCACTTAAAACGTTTTGTTTGTTTTTTCTAACCTCGTGATTGTTTTGTTCTTTTGCAAACCACGAGGAATCCTCCCTCCCTGTTCTTTAATAATATTTGTATTTTACTCTGTGTTGTTTTGTCTACATTAAAGTTTCTACAAATATCGATTGCATAAGAGATATTTCACTTCAGGGATGAGACTCCATCATCTGTTACATTCATTACCAAAAACTGCAGTTCAGCTGACCGTGTAATTTACACCATTACCCTATATATCCTCATACGTCCGTTAAATTGCTGTGTAGGCTTGTGTGTGAAAGTGAAAGTGGACAATAACAGACATGGATCTTTGCAGTAAACCTCACCAGCAGACAGGTACATTTGTTAGTCTAAGATTGAACACTTTCAACTATAATTGGACCGACACAAGTGATGGATAATTTGTTTTTAGTTGTTATGATGGCAGAGGATGATTACACCTCTCAGTGTCAGCTCAGTGCATTATGCTGTAAAATATGTCCTACATGAGCCGATTACTCTAGTTAATGTCCTTGTACATATAAAAGATTATCTGAGTCATGGTGGGACGTCTGATTCCGAACTTGCAGGTGGTGATGGCACTGTTTGAGAGTGAAAGATGTAAAAGGAATGTGGTTGGCAAATGAATAAGTTCAAGTCTAAGTCTCTGTAACGGAACCTTCCTGTCATCCTGTGGAGACTCCTCACACCTTTGGTCAGTGGTGGAGGAAGTATTCAAACTATTTAATAGTGTAAAAGTGTCAATACCACAATGCAAATATGCCTACTCTGTTAAGGTAAAGGCACTGAATTCAAACTTTCACTTATAGATCCCCTCCAGACTCCACCAACGAGTTCAGATATTTGGTTAAACATTCTTCACATTGAAAAATCCAGAAGCTATGAATGTGCAAATGTTTTTTTTTTTCATTTTTAAACATTTACCGGCTGGACACAAGATGTCTCCTACTTCACTTAAAATATACATTTCATATACAGTATTACATCATACAGTATACATTATACGTTTCCACATTACAGTTGTATAAGCTGTGAACTGGACCATGACTGGCTTAGTTGCCAAGAGTGTCAAATCAACGAATTTGAAAACATCCATCTAGTGTCACGTTCATCATTCTGCACAGTGAAGTAACAAAAAAGAAAAAGTGGCGCGGCAGAAGTATTATCGGAAAGAAGTATTATTCAGTGCAAATTGTATTGATTTATTATTATACGTATTGCATTATTAGCGCAGATGTACTGTACTTACATCTAAGTAGCATTTCACTGTTCAATTAGTCAACTTGGAACCACATTTTACATACTGTTGAGCAGCTTTGGTAATTTATTGGTAATGGTTTTGCTAATCGTTTTGTGGTATTAGAACTTTTACTTTTTAAGGATCTGAATACTTCCTCCACCACTGGCCAGATTTGATAATAACATATGGGGATTCCTTTAACTGGCAGCATATTTTAGCTCTATTTCTTGCAGCATCTAATGTTTTCATGAGACATACAAACTTGATCTACACCTTGAAAATCTAGTGGGCATTATCTGATACTGGACAATACACTGGGAATTATATTCTATTTCCATTCATTGATTTGCAGTGTTCAGGGTCAGCTGCTCATTGGAGCGAGTGTCAGCCAGGGCCACGTTTACAATCATGCTTTGTCACTGCCAGGAGAGACAAAAGGTGCTGCTCGCTCATCGGCCGTGCCGTCAGCTCCTTGCACAGAGCTGAAAGTCTAAATGTAGAACATTGACCAGTAACACTGTCCTCTCTGCAGGGACATTGTTTAAAGGCATCAGCTTGAAGAGAGCTGTGAGAAAATGGACTACATTACAGTAACAACAATATAAACCTACTGCAATACAACTCGCCGGCTGCATTATCTAGAAAATATTGAACCTAAACTTGTTTGAGGTGACTGTGATTGTTTATGTCACAACCAGCAACTGCAGCTGAGGATCCACATTGAAAATCAATAGCAGGCCACATTCCACTGCATGTGCGTGCTTCCAGGATTGGACACTTTCCTATGGTTGTTACATAATCAAACACACCCATGAGGATAAAGTCATCAATAAGTTTAGGCAATGAGTAAATAAAGTGTGTAACAAACACATGGATCATACTGTGAATAAACTGCTTACGTGTGGCTAAAAATAAAAATAGATTTACTTTAATCAAAAGTACAGCATGCGCCCACCCAATATTTGGAGTTCCTTGGTTGAAGTTCTCAATAATTACTAAGTTCTCTTTGATGGAAACAGAGGGGATGAGACTGTACTGTATGTGGCTTGGTGGTGCTGATGTTGGTGACTCACAGGCTGCTCCAAAACCTCTGGTCCCAACCATAGACTGTATAGGTCCCAACACGTCCGCATCTGACCAAGCAGCTGCTCCCTCTGCTGTGGACGCCCCACTACTGCATACAGCTGAGTGAGCAGGTTTACTTTACAGGAACCTAACAATACGGAGGGATTTACCAAATCCTGAATACAGCTTCCAGAGCCCAACACTAGAGGAGAGGCAGATCAACAAGCAAAGGTCAGATTTTCATATCAGTTCATCTGATTACAATATAATTCATACTAAAAATCCTTTGTTTTACCTCACACTTCTTTATCATACAACATATACAGCGTAAAAGAACATAAATCTGACCCATTCCATCCTTAGTATTAACATTTGATGCATTTTTTGTTATTTTGCATAATGATTTTGATTGATTGAAGTTGAAGGTACAATAAAACAGGTCAAGGGCAAAACACACTGAAACTTGTAGTTCCCATGATGCTACTTAATAGTGTCTTTTAGATCCAAAATGCCCACATCTTTCAAACTCCACAACACTAGTTGTAATGCAGACTTTAGACGTTTATAAATCTTAAGCCCAATCTGAAACAACTGTACCGACATCATCAGGAACGATGTTCACAGGCTGAGCGGTACGCGGCGCGCCCTTCTAAATTCCTCCACATTAAATCTCTGCACACACACACACACACACACACACACACACACACACACACACACACACACACTAAAACTGCACCAAAGGAATAGAAAAAGAGAGCACACATTACAGACAGTAAACAGGGGTCTATTTTATTTTGAACAAGTCTTTTAATTAATGCATTTCAAGTACTCCAAAAATTACATCTCTTTGCACAATACAATTTGAAATTTTTTTTTTTTGTAAAAATGTTCAAAGTGAACAAAAATTTCCGATACTGTATAAAACACAGTGAACATTAAAATCAGACAGTAGTATTACTTTTTAATCTTGTGTTCTTTCGGCCTACATCACCTACAATATTTCAACTCAATTTGGACATTTTCAGTGCACGTTTATCTAAAAACTTTTACCAAGACTACGAAATTAAAAAGAAAGTAAATTTACAGGCATTATTCTTCTGCTCTTCTACCCAAACCATGCCACAGGGGAACAAAGACAAAAATGAGAATGTTACATTAACTCCATCACCCAGAATTGTTTTACCATTGATGATGGTGGAGAAAAGAATCATAAGCAGACTTCAGTTCAACTAGCACATATAAGAACATAAATAACTTAGAGGAGATGAAAGTTTGTCACACATGAACATCTTTGAACAACTTACTCTGGAATTAGAATACAAAAAATGAAACTGATGTATCAAAATGTCATTTTTCATTTTCAAATGAAATGCAAATTTTCGAAGTACTGTACAAGTTTACATGTAAATCCGCGAGGCTTAACAGGCGCGATCCAGCCTAGAAGAGGAAATTTAAAAAGAGCTCCATTTTGTACAGACGTGTTATAGCGACCGCCGACCTGCCTAATTCATCTGCCATGTGAAATAAACGTTTAACTGTGAGACATATTGATTTTAGTGTCCCCTCCAGAGCACGTGATTATTACAACCATCAGGACAGTGTTGTAAGATATTAGTTGTGATTAGTATTGCATGCGTTTACAAATAACAATGCCAGGATAAAATAAAGTCAGAGCACAAAACTTACTTTGCCGAATATATAGTGCAAAATTCCCAAACTTTTCACCCACTTGCCAAATCTGAATGGTGGGTGAAAGGTTTGCGTGATAAATAAAATCATGAGATTTTGCACAACATATCATGGCCAGATTATCACATCCTTTTGGTTAGTGTTATC
The DNA here is from genome assembly GCA_023631565.1 of Gymnocephalus cernua. Taxonomy (NCBI): domain Eukaryota; kingdom Metazoa; phylum Chordata; class Actinopteri; order Perciformes; family Percidae; genus Gymnocephalus; species Gymnocephalus cernua. Next base: position 24,110,109 of record CM042431.1, on the reverse strand, counting down.
ATGTTATCATTATCAAAAATGCCCCCCATGCTGTGCTGCAGCGAGGGGAGAAAGAAAACACCTGAGGTCAAACAATCCAACAACAAAAAAAAAAAAAACACAATCACATCTCCTTCACTTCTTTAAAGTGGCTCCAGAAACTTTACAGGTGCTTCCTGTATTTTTATAAAACCTGTGCACGAAAGATCAGTTGTATAAAGTTTTATGGCACGCTGATGTTGACTCACACAGAGGCCTGCACTCATGAGCTCTCAAGGGGATTCAGTATGTGATGAAATCTGACCGGGAGATAACTGCAGGTGAGTTGTAAATAAAACAGCAGCTTGTCTCTTGTGAAACTAGTGAACACACTGAGGAAATGTGTGAATAGTGTGACAATACTGCTGCTTTATACTGCTCCTTCCACTTGTTTTAAGACTAACATTAATAGCTGTCAAAGTAAATAGTGTTGCGTGACATACAAATATTACAGACCTTGGTCAAATATTAGTCACATTTAAGAAATGTCTGCATGCCCACATTGAAAAGTTCTTAGATTTGCTATCTGAAGAATAATAGAATTACTTTTTTTTGTACATCCACACCAAAGTCATTTTTAAATTTATTTCCACACTCATGTTTACTAACTCTGTAACATGATACACTCTCACTTCTAAACTAAGTCACAGCAGCCTTTATGTTCCCTCCCCTTCATATCTAGAATCATCATCAGCTTCAGTTAGTGGTTATTCATTCTTCATTTTCAAAAACAAATCGGTAAAGACAATAAAAGGTGATCTTCCCTTTCTGTTCCCATGACTCTTTACCTCATCTAGCTTGTTTACACAACATGAGCAAATCATGATGTTAGCAAGACAATAAAAGAAAAATGAACTAAGGGACCTTGGACAGAGAAGGCCTAAAAAGTGGGATATGGTGACCTTGTTCAAATTCGAAATCTAGCAATCTAACCAAAGTGAAAGAGATCCACCTGACTGGACGACCGCAAAGAGAACTTGATGGCGCCAAATCCTCAACAGCAACGTCCAAGGAGCTCAATCACAACCATCGTTCCTTCAATTATGTGTTAAGAGTCCTGAGAGCACTAACCGAAAAATAAAAGAAAATAAGTGAAGAATTACACATTTACAGTAGAAGAAATAGTTTGTTTTCACTTATGATACACTAAATATGTACAGTCACATGCAGAAGACGGTCTGCACGAGAGACCGGAGCCTGTGTCTTTTGCCGTTTGACATGTGTAAATCACAAAAGTGCCGCAAATCCCCACTGAGTGTCTCTCATTCCTGGCTAGAACGGCGAAAGAAAAATCACGGAACAATTCACCAGCAGCCACGAGCGTGTCACTCAAGAAGACGTTGCAATAGAACAAAAAACACATCACAGAATGTACTAAAGCTACAGATGATTCCTTAACTCCTTGGCACTCCTTAAACAAAAAAAAACAAAAAACAAAAAGATGGAACGGGATGCTAGATAGCACTGCATTGGAAATGGCTGATGTTTGAGTCCACTCCACAAAGAGCCGATCGAGTTGCTAGATAGTATTTTCTCTTTTTCACGTGTCTGTTTTGTCTGTAAATGGAGGATATGATGATGACTAACAACCATGTCAGGCTTTTCTTTGGATGGAGTGACGCTTTTGTTTCCCACTGTAGGCACAAGGAGGAGCCAAGGCATTGGGGGGAGGGGGGCAGGATGCAGGGTCTCAGCGTCTCATCTGGCCCATCTGATAGTTCTCTCTGGGCTGACGGTGGTGCCTCTGGGGTTGCGCCTGCCGCTGAGGCTGCCTCTGGGGTTGTCGCTGGCCGCCGTGTCCGTGCTGGTGGCCGTGCGGGTGCTGAGACTGGTGCTGCACCTGGGAGTTAGCATGCTGCTGCTGCTGCTGTTGCTGCTGCGCTCGCCGCCTCTTCAAAGTGCCTGTCAGGAGAGAGGCCGTTAATTGAGCTTGTTAAAAGACAGACTGCGGGTTTACTGCAAACTAAATTGCACCTACTGACACTCTGCTACTGATGCCTACACTGCAATAACAACAATCTTGCAAGTTCATTACACGGGACACTGTGAGAGATGAGTCTAATAAAATTGTGGCCACAGGCTGTATCAGACTGTACGTCCGATATCAATTTGGAGGCATGTCAGATGATGTGATGAAAGTGTGGTCAATTGTAGCACTACAATCACAAAAAAAAATAAAACTTGAGTCATTCCTCTGCACCGCTCTCAGGTTTTGGCCATGGTGCTGCCACTTTGCATTGAAAACCCTCTAAAGAGGAGAGTGTGGACTAGCTTGTGGAAAAAGAGGACGTGAAATACAATTCTGAAAAATGACTGGTTTGCAAACGTAGGTCATAGCAGCAGTACCATTGTGGCATTTTGGTCCTAAATATCTGACCTGAGCCTTTTTTGGTTGTTTTAGCTTTAAATCGTCCATTAGACATGTCTAACAGTGTGACCCAGGACCACTGCTTGTGTTTGATGACCAAAGATTTCAACAAGTTTCTCTCCCACTTGTGTTAATCAGTACGGCAATAAAGAAGATTGTACTAAACTCTCTCTGTGTTCATTTAATGGCATTCATACCAAACCTAAGAATTTGAAATAAAAAAAACTATAGAAAAGAATATATAGAATTTGACATTCATGTATGGGTATGGGCCTTTCAGCCTGTGCAAACATGCCAGATTTACTTTCTTTCGGAGTATAACTTATATTTTTAAAAGTTCAATGCTGAAAGTTGAAGCCTAATAAGAGTTTCACAAACACTGTGGCCATTGTTAATTGGAAATGTTAAGAATGTGCGCTTATTCCACTGCAACAATCATCAAATGTATTAACAATTTGATCATATACCTATTGAGGCAACAAAAAACAACTACCATCATTTCAGTATTTGGTGAAATATCTGGCTAACACACCTGTAATTCTGTCTAATGTTTATATTTATTGAGGTATGTAAACATCTTAAAAACACACTGTGCATGTTGCTTAACATGTGCAAATAACCAGGACATTTTATTGTTAGGGGATGGACACAATATCACAAACACCTTTAATACAACAACCCTTCAACTACAAAATGAACTGAATGTTTCAGTGCAGTTGGGTGGCAGGTGGTACACCCATGTGAACAGGTTAACTGTTCACACACACACACACACACACACACACACACACACACACACACACACACACACACACACACACACACCATGGTTTATCAGTCAAATGGCAAATGATGTAAACCATGTGTAACCATTTAGAAAATATTTATAAATAATTATAATAATATTTTCTCTGGTAAGATTAACTTTCTTTGTAAATGTCTGGACTCACCTGGAAGTGGTTTGGGAGGGGGAAGTTTGGGGTTACTGCTTGGTGTATGCACACTACAGATCTTAATGAAGCCAGCCATGAGCATGATGAGGGCGATACCCATCAATAACACTGCCCACCAATGGGCCTAGAGAAGAGAATGAAGCACAAATCAAGCACAGTCAATACAAAAACACAACATAATAATAACCAATCATCCAATCAGAATCAAGAAGTTGATACGTACCACAATCCACTCTGCAATGTTTTCATAGAGCTCTGGGTTGAAGATGGCCTTCTTCAGCCTGGCCAGCGGCCCGTCTGCATCCACCAGACGGCACTTCATGAAAACGTCGCAGTAGCCCTTGAAGTCGTTGCATGGCGAGCCGGCTGGCAGCGTGGTCACTTTCTTGTTGAAGAAACGAGCCAGGCGCTCTGATCCTGTGCTGCTGCATGTGTTGGGATTCACTGTGGAGATGAATCACAGACAGTCAATACCATTTCAATTATAAAGACAAAATCTCAAGCACATTATATTTAAAAGGTGATCAAGGTGGGGGGGAGAAGGTAAATGACTCACTCTTCTCCATGCAGCACACATGGCAAAGCTCAGTCTCATCCTTGCCATCTTGGCTGGCACAGGTGCACGCTTCAAGCCCATACTTCTCACAGATGGAGCCAGAGCAGCCCTGTGGGGGAGGAGCATGAGGACAGGCAAGATCAGACGCTGACTAGTATGAAAATAAAGATGCTATAATAACCAGTTCTTCTAGGTGTGAAGTATTCAGCCACTTACCCCGTTGAGGCAGACTTGAGTCTCTCCGTGACAGGCGGTGAAGTTGGCCTTGGGCTCAGATGTGGGGCACTGGGCACCGACTCCATTACACATGCCCTGGTGAGCGCACTCTGACTCCTCCCTGCACTTCTCATTACGACCCTTGTAAGAGCACTCAGGAGTACAACAAGGACCCTGGCTGGGACTGGTGGGAAACACAAGAGTTTGGTCAAGAATAATTACAAATCAAAAACGGTCAGGCAAACAAAAACACAAAAATAACATCCACATCTACCTGCAGACTTTGTTCGGCTTTAATTTGCACTTCTTGTTGTCAGCCTGGTTGGCATCATAGCAGCACAGGTCCCTGCACTGATCACTGTAGCCACAGTCACACTCCTCTCCTGGCTCCACCAGGCCATTACCACAAATGGGCTGACCCGACTCTGTTTAGGAAGGAAACATATAATATTGAGTCTGGTCCCCAAAAACTGGAACATGTTTAATATTTTTGACTTATTGTACTGAAGCCTAAAAGTGTATAAGAAATCAGACATTTACTATGAGATCTGTCTCATTACTAAACCCAACCAAACAAATACCGTCAGATTGATAGTCTTTAAATAGAAGCAGACCATTGATAGAGTCAAATGCAACATTAAACTCAAACACACTCTTTGTAAGCTTGGTTGAGGAAAGGCAAACACAGAATGCAACACGGGTGTACCGAGGTATTGGAAGCCTACACCAATATCTAATATTATCAGCCAAGATGGATATGCATGAGACTTCGAACAACAGCATGTGCTAAACAGATTAAGCTTTTTTTTAGTTGTTTATGTTATGTTACCGATTTGACAGTTGTATTAAGTGTGACACTTGCAAAAAGAAAAAACAAGACTACAAAGCAAAATTCCGCAATATGCCAAATACTCAGTTAAAATAACACTGGACTAAAGCCAAGATTTTCAAGCATTTCAAAGTGAATACGAGCCAATGTGTTGGTGCTTCTCAAGTTGGCTGAAATAAATCACTAATTAGGGCACCGGGGTTAAACTCTCACACACTCATTAGTACAGGGAGAGCAGAATCAGAATTTACAAAACCTCAAGATGGACAGTTAAGATGAAAACGTACCGACAAAACAGTTGCTTCTCTTCTTCTCCAGCACCTGGCTGATGTTGCGCACGCTACAGATGGAGAACTTATTGTTGTTGAGCTTGTCTCCTGATGTAGCTCTTGCATACATGATATAATTGCCCTTCTCCTTCTTGTCTTGGCTTTTGGATTCTCCTGGGGTGCATTCAGATCCAGAGTCGTGCTGAGAATGAGAAAAAAAAAAAAGAAATCATAGGTTAAAAGAAGAACGGAGAAAGTGTGCGAGCCTAATAAATTCATTCTCACTGTGCATAAATGTGGCACATCTAAGTAACTCACCGGGGAGCCAAAGTTGTGTCCTACTTCATGTGCAAAAGTGATATGGGAGACTTTTGGAGGTACGTGGGAGGCATAGTTTTGTACAGTGATTATACCGGTGTTGAGAGATTTCTTTTTTCCGTCCGAGTACAGCTTGCTTTTTTCACAGATGCCTCCGGAGCTCCCTGGGAAAGAAAAGCACAAGTTAGAACAAACCTCCCAAACCACAGCTACAAACCTGAAGGACTTTGCTCATTAAAGAGGGAGAATCTTGATTAAATAAACAGTTTTTCAATGAATGTCCAGATGACATAATGGCTTACTTCAAAACATAATGAGTGTCATTTGTCAACATGTTTACAGAGCATGTTAAATTCAAATTGTTTGTCATTGCCAGCAGGAGACACATAACCTCCAACAGTAAATTGATGATTTCAACAGTGCAATATTTTCTGTTAAAACTTCAAATTAAGAATGTAGCCCATAAAACATCTTAGTTACTATTTCACCAGTAACAGAGTGCAACCAATACATAGCTAGGGCCATGATGAAAACCTTAGGTGATGTGTTCATGTTGTGAGCTGTATGCTCTGTTTTGTTATAAATCAAAATAAAAACTGTTAATCTTTAAAAAAAAAACACAACAACAACAAGACAGATTATTTGCAGTTTCTGATCACTGATGACAGTCTTTCAGTACCTGAGGGGGCTCCCACCCAGGCCAAACCCAACACCCCGTCATCAAAGTCTCTGTCGGTGAACACATAAGCCAAGCAGTAGTCGTCATGGTTCTGTTCCGAGTTCAGCTCCAGGAACTTCTCCACGCCGATGTTGGCAAAGCGGAACGGGTTGGATCGGTCCCTCTCATCACTGGTGGTGTTTATCTACACAAGAGGACGATGATGAGGTCAGAGGGTAGACGAAGTGACCAAATCTAAAATCAATAAAAGACTTAAAATAGGTATGACGCTTACCCTGATCCTTTTCACCATGAAGCTGATGTTGCGAATGCCCATGAAGTCTGTGCCCTGATAGATGGCATCAATGGCCTTGACATGACTGGATATCTGAAAGAGTAAGACGGAAGAAAAAAGCTTCACTTACGAGTGTACTTTAATGTACTCGGCTGTGTTTCGTCCACCTCCGGACGTGTTGCAGCGTGGTTTCCCACAGCCGGCCTCACTACAGTACGAATGAAAATGATAGTGTGTGAATGTTATTATTATAATACTAATTAGTAGTGATGGCGAGATGAAGCCTCACGAAGCATTGAAGCTTTCCAGCAAAGTGGTTCGCAAAAACATTTATTTCTCGAGGCGTCATTTGCTCACAATACCACCTGTTGGTCAAAGAGTGTAAAACAGGCAGATATATTACAGATGATCTATGTGATCTGTGATATACTGTATCAGAGACAGTTTTTGACTAAATTTTGCACCAGTAAAGACACATTTTTTGTACGAATTTCCACGTAATCCATTCATATTAACATGGTGTGTATTTTCTGGTGGTATAATATAATTCGCATAACTGTATAATAAACCAATTTCCTTGAGAGGAATGCAGCTATCAAACGTGTGTGTAAATCAATAGGGTCATAATATAATAGCAGGAGGGGTTATTTTAGTAGCGGTTCTTAAACCGGTACGTGGCATTGGTTTAACTGGGCAGAGGGCAGTGAATGTGAGCGTGTAGATCATGGATGTATAATAAAACCGTGTGGATTCGAACCACTTCATAAACCAGTCACGTGGTAGGACGGTCAGCGAGGCTTCGGATGTCATCAATGACTAAAACGATACAAGCCTCGATACGCGCTTCGCGGAAAACTTCCGGGATTTCTTGACACACGCTTCGAAGCCTCTGCACAGAACTTAACATCACTACTAATTAGCCTTTATACTCTTGTATATGATGTTACTGCTGGGTTAACTAACAGTAAAAAAGAAAAACTAAATGCTGACTGTATGAATGTGTGTAAATCTAATTCTAACAGCACCACGGTAGCATCAAGTGAGCGACAGGGACTGTGTATTACCTGTGCAATCACAGCCTCTCTGGTCTTGTAGTACTTGTAGAAGAGGTGATCAGTCTGAATGAAAAGCTGGCAGGTGTTTTTCTCAACCTGGGCCATCCTCTTCTTCCTCAGCAGCACTGGGTCATTAAAGCCCTCCTCAGTGTGGAGCACCTGGTGTGAGAAGATGAAGAATAGAAAATAGACAGTTAAATAAAACATAAATATAACATTTCAACCAAACAGTGGCTAAATAAATAATGCCCGGTATTTTTAGGCTGTGGTTTTTCAGCTGCAGTTCAGTATGTTGCTGTGGAAAATGTACTGTATGTGTCACATACAGTAATATGGTGGGGGGAAAAGTAAGAAATAGGAACAACATAATATAATACGGATGTTTTGGTTTGGGAAACACATATTGGAAAGAAACATCAATATATATTTATATAACTGATACTATTTTATTTTTGGTTTGCGTGATACAAATTGAACAAGGACATATGTAATTTCCAGCAACCAGCTTTGTTTGAATTAGAAAAGAGGAGTTGGAAATCTTTTTTTGTCGTACAGTGGACTGAATATTTTTTCATGAAGCGGTTTAGAAGAGTCCCTGAGGATTCTGGAAAATATTCAGAACAGCAGTCAGTGTTGTAAATTGGCCTGCAGGGGTTTTCAAAGATCACTGGACAGTGAGATTAAACTAGCTTTCCACAATTCAGAGATTTTTTTGCCACTATAAATTGTCAAAAATCCCTCCAAAATACCGCATTAAGAAACCAAGTAAGTAAGCCAGGAAGACTATCTTATGTTACTCACTCATTCTCCTCACTCTCCCTCGTCTCCTGCTTCCTCTTATCAGTTGATTAGAGGAGTTTACTATTTTAGTTAACCCAACCAATTAAACCAACCAGATTTAGCCACAATCTCTCAGCCAAGCACATCTTTGCTACCCCCCCGTTCACCTCCAGTTCATTATTTCCAGCTCCCAGCTGAGCAAACCAGATCTCTGCATCCTCTACATCTATCACCATCACAGACTCCTACGGGGATATCCTACACTACTCACGGCGTCTCAACCCCCTCTAACATATGACAACGTCAGAATGGGAATTTGATGATGTCACAATGGGGCCTAATTGCCAAAGCCTTTTCTAATTTATAATTTGTATTTCATGTATGTGCATGTCAATAAATAATTGTTCACTCAAAATGAGCTCTCTCCTGATTGAAATGGTCTCACTTAATTAAACAGGCTACAATGGGGACTGACTTCATCACACATTAATACGATTCCCTCCAATTCCCAATCCCCTCATTTAATACACAAGAGTGTCAGCTTTCTAGTCACACCCAATTTATGCAACTCCAAGACGCCAGTATGCAAAATTATTCAAAGACACCATTTTAGAATAGGCACAAATAACACATGTATACTGCATGAGAAAAACTGCATGGTTATTGCCCAAACTGCATAGGATTAGCATAACGTCTGTATGGCTGTAAGGTCTGTATGGTAAGTCTGTAAAGGGGAGACTTGTGGGTACCCACACAACCACTTTTCATTCAGATATTTTTAATTGAGGTCAAGGGACCCCTTTGAAAATGACCACGCTAGTTTTTCCCCTCACCAAACTTTAGCCTAACTTTGAAGCATTATTTAGCCACGTTGCCGACAAGCATTACATAGTTGGTACCATTGGATTCCTTAGATCGTCTAGTTTCGTATGATATGAATATCTTCACTCTATCTTCACATCTGAGCCTGCTACAGATTCTGAAAGACAAAAGATTGCCCGGGCCCACCGGCGGGCCATCGGAATGTCAAGGTGTTAACTAATGTTTGACCAGTTAACAAAACAGTATCCAAGCTTACTTGTTTAATATTGTGTGTTGAGGAGTTGTAATGTCACTTTTTTCATAGTTTTAAAACATACAATATTTCCATGGGAATTATAATTGTATGGACACTTGCTGCTATTTGTTGCGTATTTCAGGCTCTGAGTTTTAAAATTCTAACAGGAAACCAGTCATAACTGCATACATCCCTAATTTAGACAAAAAAGTACAAAACATTTAGCAAACAACTTTTATTTCCTGCTATGGTGATGAGCTACTAATTAATTAAAATTAATTGAGCTGAGATAGGCTATTCTCGCCAGTCAATATAACCTCAAAGTGCACACAGAGACTTAAAAGGCATCCATGGGTATCTCTGAACCTGACTAAGAAAGAAAAATGTAAATTTCCCCCCAAAACCAAACTCCTTTTAATTGTCACTGAAAGGATTTACTCTGGTTAAGTTCACCTTGGGTGGCTCCTCTACGGCCGAGGCTTGGTACTTCTTCATCCTTTCAAACACTGAGCTATCAGCGCAGCCTCCCTCTGGGCCATACTTGTGCGGGTAGTCTGAGTGAGAGAGGCAGACACAACACAGGATTATGGGAGACAATGTTAGCTACTTAACCCCCTGAGTCTCTCTATTTCTGGCGCCATTCATGATCAGCTAATGGATGTACTTACATGCCACTTGAGCCTAGCTTTGCTATGTGAGCTGCTACTTTCATGTTGCTCTCATTTGCGATTCCTCTCACACTTTAATTTGCCCCTCAGCCACTTACTATATGTACACAGATGATTTGAAAAATAGGGGGTGCCAGTGTAGTGAAGTATGCTTGGTGCTTACTATCAGTACCAACATTGTAAAGACTTCTAAAATCTGCCAGTAGCCCGAGAGAAAGATTGTTTTATTCAGCTAATGAGTGCCCTGGGTATCTCTGCTCCTTGGGGGGGGGGGGGGGGGGTGTCGATTACACCAGTCTGCCTCCATCAGCTGAGCTGCCCTAACCTTGCACTTCCCAGTTCACACATTTACTGTATATATGTGTGCATCCAATTAAAAATACTTGATGATTTCATCATGTCAAAGTATTTGTGTAGCTGAAGTAGCTGGGGACTCACGTATGTCGTCTTCGTGATAGATGACTGAGTGGAAGGGCACGTCTTTGCCCTCCAGGTATCTCTCAGCAGGCTCCACGTAATAGTTGCCATGGTAGCTCTGAATGAAGCCCTCAAACTTACCATCCACAATGGAGCCATGAGTTAGGGTACCTTTCTCACCTAGGAATCCAAATTACAGAGGATTCACACAAGATCAAGCATCACTGCAGTGATACATAAAAACAAGTATATTAAAATGAGAAGGACAATCTTACCGTAGATTTCTCCAGTGTAGATATGAGAGGTATCAAATGGAATCTCGTTTCCTGAAACGTCTACCTTGAAATCTTGGGCAAACAAGGTGGTTTCCCTCTTCATTCGTAAATTAAAATGCCTGAAATCAAAGAAATCAAACTATAGGCAATAGGAAAAAAAAGACATTTGAATGTGATAAGACAGAGGTGATAACATGGGAAAAGTGTTATCTATATTGTGCGAAGTTTGTTTTCTGAAACCGTCTGCTGCTATTATCCATTTCACACAGTGGTCTCACTTTGGAAGGTAAGCAATACTCACGCGGCCTTTGAGAAAAAGGAAAATCCAAAAGGAAAGGGGGAAAAATGTGAAAGAAAGAGCATGGCATGGTTTGGCAAAGAGAAAACAGCTATGCTGTTTTCTGTTGCAGAAGGAAAACTGCCATCTTATCTTGTAAGACAGGGAACAGAAAATAAGGACATCTTGAAATAATGCTGTTTTTTGTGGATCAAACATAAGGCATATGGCAAGATAAAGATACTACAGTAAACCTTGGGTTTCATGTAACACCTACACAGTGCTCATGCTTGTGTGCTCGTATTGTGTGTAAGTTACTGTTCTGTAGGTCAGACAGCAGTTAAAATTAACTGCACGAAAACAGGAAAAGTATAGTCAAACTAGACATGATGGCACATAAATCCGTTAAATGTACAGAACATATATTTGAACCAAAACAATTTTCTATTATGACTTAACTTGTAAGGTACGTTAAACTTAATTTCATATTATGCTTCTTGGCTTTTTCCTCTTTCCTTTATTGAGTTATATCTTTTGTGTGCATGTTATAGCTTTACAAAGAGCTCAACACACAGGGTGAAAAGAGGAGCTGCAACAATGTGCAGGACAACAAAAATATGTTGTTTTTTGAAAAATGTTGATATAACCTCTAAACACATTTATGAACCTGAAAATGAGCATAATATGAGCACTTTAAAACACATCCATACACAACACCAGCAAGTGGAAGGTGGATGGGGCGCTGCAAATTAAATGTAAGAATTTGAGTTGTGTTTTGAACTTCGCCGTGCATTCAAAAGGAAAAGAAGCTGACACATTCCTTCTTTTCAAAAGAACAGACATCTTCCTTCTGTGTGTTTGTTTGCACAGCTCGTTTCGTTCTCTTCCCTATTAGGCAGCATCAGAGTTCGGGAACAGCAGGCCCTGCTACATGCAGGACGAGTAACAGCCTTTGCCAAGCTCCCAGCCAGATGGTCTGGACTTTGTCATGGAGTGTGGACACTTTCTATCAAACAACACCACCTCTTCAACATGCTGGATGAAGAACCATGAATAGACTCCATTTGTCCATCCATCCATCCATCTTCTATACCTTAAAGTGGTTCCCACCCAGGTATCAAGTGTACAGAAACGCCCTGGAAGATTCATCACAGGGCTAACTAACAGACACACCGACACATTACAGTTTCTACTTCACCTAACCTGCATGTTTAGTTTGTGGCAGAAAATTGGAACAAACCCACACTAGGGCTGCAACTAACAACCATTTTTATTATCGATGAATCTGCTAAATAATCTTCTAAATTAATCGATTAATTGTTTGGGCAAAATTCATGTCTTCAAATAACTTGGTTTGTCCAACCAACAGTCCCAAGCCCAAAAACGATCACTTTACTATGACAAAGAAAAGCAGGAAATCCTTGCAACTGAAAACCTGGAACTAGGGAATGTCTAGCATTTTTGCTTTAAAAAAAAAAAAAGTCTTGAACGATAATCAACTATCAAAAGTAGTTAATATAGCTAGGTAATTTCCTGATGATCAACCAATTGATTTAACCACGTTTTCTCTAATGGAGACCATAGAAACTACACTGAAGGAACTAAGGATGAGATTTAAAATCCTCCAATCCTGACCTCCCTTTATTCAAAAACAATGTAGGCATAGGGGAGGGGTTTTGCAAATAAACAGACAGGTAAATAAAGATATAGGTGAGGAGACATAAAAATAGACAGAGATCCAGACAGAATGTCCCTTCAGGGTAATATCTGGGAAAACAGACAAACCTTCCATGGGCGTGAAAATCTAAATGAAGAAACTTGTCTTCATGAGAGAGCGCCCTCTTAGCCCTCTGATGGTTGCTGTGCACAAGCTCTGTGTCGTAGGACAGGCCTTCATAGTGACGGATGTACTTGTTCAGGGGATTTCTATAGTGTCCTGTGTGAAAAGAACAGAGGAACTCATGTTATCAGCAAAAACAAGAAAAATACAAGCCTTATGAAACGTAATTAAATTGTGTATGGATACAATCTTGTTGTCACTCATTCTGTGTTGTACATGTATGTGTACTTGTCTGTACGCAATTGGACCAATAAATAAGATGTGTGTAGGTGTGCCTCATTACACAGGATAAATTGTACACTACCAAAGAAAATACTAACATCAAAGTCCATAAGTGTGTTACCGCCTTGGTACCACAGTGTGTCTGTCACATCGACTATTTTTAGCAGATGGCAGAAAAAAAAAAGATTAGCATTAGATCATCTTATTTGAGTCTTTAAGGCGATATTTTATATTTTAGGTGCCCAAAAAATGGATGATCAGGCAGATGTTTGACAGGCAGGATCAAAATGATGTGCACTGACAGAAAACCAGTATGGTCCGAGTTTTAAAATTCAGCTAAATATATTTAAGTCAAAAGGAAGCCAGTTTTGTAACTGTGCTTAACAACAGCCTCCAGCGTCACGGCATTATTATTTCGCCACCAGAAGAGTGGGCGGTGGGTTTGAAGAAAAAAGATTCCCACCCATTTCACCAACTGCATCACACTCAAAAGCAGTCTGACAGACTCTATTCCAAGAAAACAGTCATTTTCATTTGATTTAAGTCCTTCTTAAAGTTACATAGTTTTTTATGTTTAGACAGTAAGCTAAGCATACTGGTGGCGAGTCTATAAGATCCGATCTTTGCCCCTTAAACCAAGAGAAAGTATTTTCAGTAAATATATTATATGTAATTAGGACTGTCTGATAGGTAATTATGCCTGACTAGTGAGTCATAATTATAGGATTCAGTGCAACTATGTAAGAAACATGGGAAAGTAGACCAGGCTTCAGCTAGTTCTCTGTTCATGTGAAGTATGAAATATTTAGGTGCTAACATTAAATTTTTCATTGAGGTGAGTATGAGAAGTGAAGGCCATGAGTATTCTGAAATATCTTAATCTCTTAAGGCCTACAAAAAAAGCATTAATTAGACATTCCTTTGATCATACAAACCATGGAAATTATTCAAAGACCTGTACAAAACAACATATGATTGATAACATGATGTGGTGAAGCACATTCTTTTGAGGTTACTTACTACCACTGGAGGTGGCCCTATAATGTGAAAATGTTGGGACTGCTACTTTACAATTTGACAAGGGAACCAGCTTGAGATGTTAAAATATTCAGATTGCCAAATATAAACATGGACTCTACAATTGACTGAGACTTTTCTAGAAGTAAATTTGAGTCCTATGTGGCTAATTGTATTTTACTGCTTAACGCTTTAAAAACACAGTAAGATAAAATACACCTTTATTAAGTCCCAGCAGGAAATGTAGCAGTACAATAGACTCAACATAAATGTATACAGATTATTATAGAAATACATGAGATGTACACAAACTAAAATAGAATATAATAAGAAACTATACAAGAGTATTTGGAGGCAAATGACATGATAAAGTGACAGTGGTGTGATTTATAGCAGCAGTCAACAGGTCCATGTAAACAGTGTAACTTTACACCAGACTGACATGGTTAGCTAAGTAATGAGTGTCTCAAGTGTTTGTCTGTATTAATATAACAGAATATAGTGCAATAGTCAATGTGACGTTAACATAACACAATATAGTAGCTATAATAATATGTACGTTATGATATAGTGAGGAGATGAGACATAATAAAAGGTGCAGTAGTGTAGTAGTACGTTAATATACTGTAGTAGCTATAGAACTTTAATATATAGCTAGTAACGTTACAACAATATAACAGTAGCGGCATACAGACGATAAATGATGCCGTAACGTAGCTAGCTACATCACAAATAAATACAGTATTTTATGGAGGGTTAATTTCGTTCCAAAAAAAACATACAGACCAATTATTGTCAAAATACTTAATCCAGAGTTGTTGCGCCTACGTAAAATACAGAAACGTATGCCACGTTAAATTAACGTTAGAGAATAGCGGCAATAGTATAACGCTAGCATTAAGACACAGCATTGGCCAGTCTCAACACAGAACCAAAATTGTGCCTGCAAAACTGAAAACTTGTCGGTCATATGAAGCGTAAACCCTGACACGGTGCAGGTAACATAATGACAGTGGCTTCATGTATTATGTGTGACAGAAATCGTAACGTTAGAGGCTAAAGTGTTAGCTAGCACAAAGCTAACGGTCCGTTAACCCAGTCGGCATCTCCATCTTCTCATAACAATGGCTATCGGCGCTATTCGCACGATAACAACAAAACCTACCCAAACCTGACAAGAAAAACGGTGACAACACGCAGAAATAACTCATCAATATCGGTTTATTTCAATCAACTGCACGAATCCAAGTAAGCTTTTACACTATATATCATTTGTTAGCTTGAAGTAATACTGCAAAAAGGGTGCAGTCCTCTTCATAACAAGCAGGCCCTGCTGATCCCTCCTCTTAGCTAACGGGCTATCAGCCTTTCTCCTCTTAGCTTCATGGATTCAACACAACTTGTAAGGTTTTCTTTGGAAATGCCTCACTCACCTTGGGTGTAGTTTAGTAGGTACACGAAAAGGAATACTTCAAGAAGAAGCATGTCTGACAAATCCATTGTTACAACATTGATACCCTTTCCACTTTATTGTCCTACTTAGAAAGGCGCAGACGCCCTGTGTTTATTGCACCTTCCTCTCATCGCCTCCTCTCTCTCCAGCGTCGTGACGTCAGACGCACGGCAGCTTGGCATCCCTTCCTCCATGATCCCTTCCTTATGTCCCTTCCCCCAAACGCATCCATGATCCAGGCCTGCATACATTACAGGCCGCCCAGGCACACCATTAACTATGCCTGGGTGTAATGTAATGTATGCAATGTATGTATACATATTTTCCCCCCACCATTACAGTTACAATAGAAAACCAAAGTTGTCTTTTAATATTTCAGTGTCCACATCAGTTCTTACATTATACATACAAAGACAGTTCAGTGACAGATCTTTTTAATACCATTATATATTATTTTATTAAAATGAATAACTGGTTTGCATTGATAATCAATTTCATCATTTGAATCATTTTTAAACAAAAATGCCAATTCCACGGCTAAAGCACTCACCCAAGTTCCAGCTTCTCAACTGTGCCTTTTTTTGTCAAATGTGATGGCTGTTGTAGTAAGCTGAATCATTTGGATTTCGGACTGTTGTTTTAGTCCAAACAAAGCAATGTGATGATCACAACTTGAGCTCTCGGAAATTGTAATTTTCCCCATTTTCTGACATTCCAAAAAGTTAATCAATTAATGGAGAAAAAAAAATTAATTTAGCAACTTAATATATATATATATATATATATATATATATATATATATATATATATATATATATATATAAAGAATTATTAATTGGAGCCCTGCAATTTAATGTATCTGGTATAGTGGCAAAACAGCATATTTAAAAGGTAAGGCTGACAATATATATATACATATTATATCGTATTGTGATTTGAGACTAGATATATATCATAATATGGTAAGTGTTGTCTTTTCCTGGGTTTAAAGGCAGCATTACAATAAAGTGATGTAATATTCTGATCTTACCAGACTGTTCTATCTGTTCTATTATTTCCCTTTAACCACTTATTCATTATATCCACATTATTGATAATTATTTATCTAAAATCTAATTGTGAAAATATTTAGTAAAAGCACCAATTGTCAACCTTACAATATCGGCATCGAGGTATTTGGTCAAAAATATCAGATTTTCTCCATATTGCCCAGCCCTATTTAGAGGCATGTTATCACAGTAATTACTTGCATAACAAACTTGTAGAGCTGTCATACAATTCATAAGCAGCCAACTAAATGTGTGTTTTCATTGGTTGGCAAAATCCTGAAAATAGTGTTGCCAAAGAAATGTAAACACCATCAGTTTGGTGTGGGTGTTGGATGCATTTCCTTTCATGCATCAGCTCTGATTATCTGTAGGCAAGCTATTTCTGATCCTGGCTGTTCTCAGCAAAGATCTTCATCTTGTGATGAACCTCTTCCTGTTGAAGGCAGTGGTTTCCCTGCTGCTAATGCCACATGTCATGAGGCACACTCCCTGCCATGATACTCACTATAATCAAAAGGGATTACATGGAAGATGGATGGAGGTTTTGAGATAAACATCAACATCTGTTCTAGATAACCAGACTCAGAAAAAGCTCCCAGATTTTATTCAGAGTTTCTGTCTGCTGATGTTTCCATTTTACACACACTCTGAATAATTAGCAGCAAAGTCTTAAACGTGCTGCATAAATGTATGCAGCCGTCCTGTCGTGCGCAAATGTGACGTCATGGGAGCGCCGTAACGGTTTATACTCGCGCGTGGTGGTCTCGACACTAGTTGCAGTCTTCTCCTGAACAGAGGTATCGCTAATGAGGAAAGGCTACTGACTTTGCTATTTCTACAGACTAGAAGAAGGAGAAAAAGGTAAACAACGGCAGAACTGGCAGCAGCATTGATGTCAATGTTTCGATTTGATTCGATGACCTACTTCGTCGGATCAAGCCTTTCATTTACCAAAAAATAACCCAGTAAGTTTACAAGAGAGACTTGCAGTCACTCTGAGAGTCCTGGCATCCGGTTGTCCTCGAACTCGTCCATGCTTCCTCTTTCCGATTTGTCGAGCGCCTCCGGTCGCGCACTTAAAATCCAGGTTGGCTGCCCTTATCAGTCAGTTTTCCTGTGTCTGTGTTTATTCCAGACGAGCTCCTCTGGCTCCAGTAGCTGTCACGTGACACACCTCCACATCAGCCCCCAGCTTCTGCAGCTCATCCAGCCATATCTGTTGCTTCTGGGACAGTCGATCAGTGGGCCCCTTCACCTCCACCAGCTACAACAACAAGACACCCCACGTCACATTGCATGCTGCGGTATAATTCCATGTAACCAGACTTAAAAGAATCAGGTACCACAGTGTCTGAAGCCATACACAAAGGAAAATATCTAATTCAACAGCTCACCTTGTAACTGTTGTTTGAGGTGTTCCACACCACTAGATCAGGCAAACCTCCACGGCAGTGTCTGTAGTCTTTCGACATTCGTTTTATTACCCCTCCTAAGAAGGCTCCACCCAGGCATGACACGAGAGACTGCAATTAAGAGTATAAAAGCGGTTATGTTAGTACCTACAGTAACACATGCATCAGTAACATTTATAAAAACTATAATGTCATGTAATGTTTATTCTTGAGGTCGTAGTAAGTGGTGGTGTTGTACTGGGATGCATGATATTGAAATGTCTTTCTAATATTCATTTCCCCCTCATGTTTGTAAATGGGGTGGGCAAAACATTAGACTGACCTCAATATAATGAAGTCCAGTTCAACACTACTGCAAACTATAACATAAATAATAAACATACAGTAAAATGAATACCTCGCTGACAGTCTCAATCAAAACAAATGAACATTATTATCCTGGTAAAGGTATAATTCATGGCTTAACTGTTGCATTAGATTTTACAGGTGTGCCCACAAAGTGTATATTTACAAGAGTGACTAAAATACCTGCGCCTGTTGAAGGGATGAGAAAAGCTCCCAGTTGACCAGTGAACACACTTTACCCTCCTGGGAGGTCCAGGCATCTTCTAACATGTCATGCAGAGTCTCCACAGGTGACTCCCTTAGTAACTGCACACGGGCATCGATCGCCTCTTTTCTGTTCTCATAGAAACAGTCGGTGTAAAGATCCAGTGGACAAGTCTGTAAGAAGAGAGAAGTTAAACTGGTATTCAGTAGATGCAGATATCCTGCAAACATTAACAATACACGTAGAGCTTACTTTACCTGGTATGGATTTCTGAAAACGTCTGGAATACCCGCCATAAAAATGATGTCCCATAGCAGAAGAGCAAACAAGGTTGAGAATGATGAGCCCTCTCCATGGATCCCTATCGCATTAACAATGGCAATGCAATGGTAAGGTGATAAAAGGATACTGAAATATTAATGAATTAATAGGTGAAGCAAAACTGCTTACCTTGGTCAAAGCCTTCTTGGCGGTAATGTGCTAAAGACAGCTCTTCCACAGAGCATATTACAGTGGCATTAGCACCCTCTTCCCCCTCTCCATTTGCTGGTAAAAGGAACCTAGATTTCCCCATGCCGCCCTCATGAGGGAACAACTGTCCCCGGATGGTCACCTGCAAACAAAAGTACAAACACAAATTCATAAATCTACTATTGTGCACACACCCAACAATTAACACTTGCTTATTTTCCTCGAAACCCAAATACTGACATACTGTATTGTGCTAAACTCACATGTGTGACATCTTGGACTTGAATAGTGGGCAGGTCTTTTAGGTGCAGGCGATACTTCTTCAAGCTGGCAGACTCTTTCATCCTCACAGCTCTCTGATGAAGAGAAAGTTTATGTCCAGTTCGCACTAAAGGGTCTGACAGCCCATCTCTGATAGCACAAATAGCCTAGGAGCAATGGGAAAAGACCACCGTCAAACAAATGAAAACAACAGCTGCTACAAAGCACACAATCACACAAAAAGATTAATGATGAAAATGTATTAAAGAGGTGAATGGAACCACAGATACTGATGCTCACTTGCTCAGGTTTTTTTAGGTGCTGGTGAAGGTTTAGCGCCAGTCTGTCCCACCATCGTCCTCGGCTGTCAGGACAGCAAACGGACTGCAACAGTAAGGACCGCAGCTCCTCTACTGCCTCCTGCAACACAAAAGTAGACCCATAATGTCTTTATGACATACTTTTAACTTATTAAATACTTGTGTGAGAGTGGATATGGTCAGAAAACCTCATAGCGACGTAGCCTCTGCAAGATCTCTACCCCTCTGGATAAGATCCGAGTATAAGCCCATCCTGTAGTGAAGCTGCGCAGAAACACAGGCAGCTCCTCCTGGTGACTATCCAACACAATGATAATGTTAACATTATAACCAGGGACTCTATATCTTTGTTTTAGACAGAAGCAAATAAATGTATGTCACCTGAGGTCATGGTTTTTCCTCAGCTCCTGCCAGACACTTTTGGCAGCAATGTAGAGCTCCATGGCCTCTTCCCACTGACCTCCCTGCATAGCTGAGACTACCTCTTGCAGGGCTCGCATGGATGCTTCATATCTGGTGTGATAGATTGAATTGTAAGTATTTATTCTTGGCTTTCATGCTTAGATAAAATACAATAAATGTTACTCTTTTGGCAGACCCTAACCTGATAAGATCCTCTCTGTCCTGGAACACCTTGGCTGTGCGCTGCACTTTGTAGTCTGGGAAGGCCAGGCGTCCTGAGTTAACCAGCAGAATGGTGAAAAGCTGGCTCTGCCCACCACCCGCCACCTCCTCCTCATCCATGGTGTCCGTCAGAGAGAAGAGGAGAAGAATACGAGAAAAGACAGCCCGAGGACCACGACACAGGCGCACACAGGAACCTGCCAGCTGCTTTGCCCTTTAAGGTTAGAGAGAACAGGGGTGAGATCACTACTGCAATACTAGTGTTGCGAATTACCACAATGTGTTTGATCATCTCACCTTTTCAGAATGACAGCCCCAATGTTGTTCTGAGCAGGGGTCAGAGAGAAGAAGGACTTTTGCCTGCTTAGACGGAGAAGTCCGTCCACTAGCTGCTGTTTCTGAGTGCCAGAATTGCCCAGATGGAAAGTCTTAGCCAGAGCTTTGAGTTCAGGAGCAGGCAGGAGATCCAGAGCCTCCCCCAAGTCCTGAAGGTCACTCTCTTTGATATACAAAACAGCACAGGAGGGCATTAAAAAGAGAAAAACACAAAATGTACATGTTTGGGGTGATGTGATGTGATAACATTTATTCTTTATTATATATACTTTATTTGTAAATCCATTTGCAAAACAATGTTACAAAGCGCTTGCAAAACATACAAACAAAAAAAAACAGTAAGGCAAAGACGATTGGTACAATACAAAGTAGAAGTTAAAAGCGACATGGCACATGAAGACCAATTAATGTAGAAATGCAAATTTATAAAAACAAGTTTTTAGTAGAGATTTATAAAAACAAGTTTTTAGTAGAGATTTATAAAAACAAGTTTTTAGTAGAGATTTATAAAAACAAGTTTTTAGTAGAGATTTAAAGAAAGTCACTGAGGTAGAAAAACGAATTTCAACAGGAAGACTGTTCCAGAGTTTGGGGGCCCTTGGGAACCCAGTGCTAGATATAGAACAATTTCATCAATCCATTCATTATCTAAGCAGTGGAGGATTTTGTGCAGAATAGCAAGGGGGGAGGGGGTGGTCAGGAACTTATCCCAGCATGCATCTTTTCTATCTTCCAATCTACAATCTAATACCACCTTTAAGGAACAGCAGTTATAATACAGGAGGGATTAAAACGTGTCAGGGAGTGGAGCCAGTTTTTTATTCAAACATTTCATTGTGTTCCTTCTGTAAATATGTAACCAACACAATCTTCATTAACAGCATAATTATACACATGCCAAAGTTTGTAGCCAACTCTCCTTAAAGATGCGACAAAATGTGAAAAACGTATTATTATGGATTACTTACCTGTTTGTAGAAAACCACCTTGAACCAGCTCCTGAGCAACAGGTCCCAGATCACTGCATATCTCTTCATAATCCAGCTTATTTACTTGGAGCCACTTCAGTTTCCTCTGAAAGAGTCTCACGTACAGCTTCTGCCCCATGACTTTGAGAGGGAAACGTACATATGAGTGATGAGGCCTTTTTAAAATATTAAATAACAATAAGTAGTGATATATCAGCATACCTGAGAGTTTCTCAAATGCATGTATGAGTGACATATCATCCTGGTTAAACAATGACCTGTCGTCCTCATTCTCCAGGACAGCCTGTAGTACAGTCTGGAAGTTACGGAGGTAGTAGGGAAGCCATGGGGGATGCGAGCTCTCGACAACCTGGTCACTGCTGATTTTCTCAGCACCCGACTCTGCCAGTGAATTACTATTGATCGCTGCCGCACCTTTCTCATATGTTTCCTCTGAACTCAGAGGGGGGTCACAGGTAGTGGTAGAAGGTACCTGAGTTTTAAGCTGGTCCGTATCAGTCATCTCCGCCACATATAAACTAGACAACACCTCCTCTGGCTCCCTGCTGCTCCCCTCATATTTGGCTTTCTTTCTGAAATCAGACCTGCCAGTGGAAGTTGTTCCCATCTTTCTCTTTGATAGTTTGGAGGAAGAAGAGCGCAGCTTTGGAGCAACTCGTTTTTCAAAAGTCTCTGATTGAAATGGTTTGTATTCAAGATGACATCCTTTGTCTGAACATGTGAGATCTTCCACTGGAGTGTCTGCACTAGTTTGTGTAAGGTCAATGACTGCCACATAGTCTTTTTTGTCTTCTAAACTCTGATTTTCTTTCTGTGAGCTGCTGAGTGCCTCAGAAGAATATATGTTGTTTTCAGGGCACATCTGTGCATGTTTATCCTCCGTCTGTGTCCTCTCAGGTACCTTATGAGATTTCATTGATAACTTGGAGGAGAGACTTCCCAGGTCAATCGTTCTGACCACCCTTTTTCCTTTTATCTCCCGTGGTGCCTGCTGAGAATTATTCCTTTTGAAATAGGGGCTTGTCTCTTTGATCTCTTCTTCCTTCTTTGGATCCAGCTCTGGGGACTTTGGGGGATTCCTTCTGGGTGACAGCTGGATACTTGGCAAAACACTATTACTTGCTGAGGCGACACTGCTGTCTCCTCTCTCAAAGTTCTGACATTGCAAATCAATGTGCTCATTGATCTTGAATCTTGGTATCAGCTGGGCACACAGGGGGCAGGCCAGTTTAGGTGGAGGCTGGCTGCTGAAGAATGAGGTGATAGGAGTTGTGGTGGCAGCACTGGCAGAAATCCCACTTTTGACATTTCCTTTCTTCTTACTCTTGGACAATGACAAACTTCGCTTGACTTTGTCTTTGTTGGCTCTCTCGGTCATGATGCAGGCGGAAGTTGTGCTGCTGGATGAAAAGCTGCTAAGTTTTTAGCAGCTTTTCTTTGTTGCATAACGTTACTCCGAGGAGAATTGTCGGTATGGACAGGGT
Source organism: Gymnocephalus cernua (assembly GCA_023631565.1). NCBI lineage: Eukaryota > Metazoa > Chordata > Actinopteri > Perciformes > Percidae > Gymnocephalus > Gymnocephalus cernua. Next base: position 24,087,072 of record CM042431.1, on the reverse strand, counting down.
CGATGGATAACGAACGTAACGTTAGCTCAAAAAGAAACGCTTCATTTTATATTGTCACATATTTGTAGATTGGTGCTTCTATGCATTATAAAACATGAATATAAAAAGACTGTCAATTCAAAACATAAGCTAACATACCGTAGAGGTGCATGACAATAACTATCCCGCTTCTCGTTCTCGCCTCTCAGGCTTATCCAGCGGATCGCAGAATGCCTTTAGGGTGTACTAATCGATCCCAACTACATCGATATTTTTGTCAACTACCTAAACGCAAAAGCCAAACAAAAAATAAAAAAATATAACATCGTGTTCTAGATGTAGAATATTTAATTGTATATATTTTAAAATTGAAAGTCAATGATAATATAATGCCAAACACGAATAACCCCTTTACACCCTAAAAGGCACCTCAATACACTTTTAAAAATACAATAAATTGCTATTAAGTGTTTTAATCTAAAATAATATGGGTCAGTTATTAGGCGTATGTTTTATAAGTGCTCATTATGCCTCTCACTGTCACTGTGGACAGACTGAGAGGGAGAGAGCAGTGAGCCTATGATGGGGGTGTATTTTCTACACAGGTTCCTGGGCTGCTTTGCGGCTTTTATTCAAAAATCACCATTCCGGAGAGCAATCTGATCTGATCAGCACACGGGCATTTCACAAGAGGGCCTCCGACAGCACTGATGTTGGTAAGTGGCACGTAAGATTGTCTGTGTATGGATGGGGGGGGAAATGTAATTATTGCATATAGGCCTATTCGGCTTGCGATAACAGAGCTCAAGACAATGCTAGATGTGCTCCTCTGGTACAACATCAGCATACGCTGGATGTCAGCATGGTGCAGTCGATGCTTCAAATCAAGGTCGATGTGAATTGCAGCAACAGGATAATATTTGCTTCCAGATGGTGAAACTAGCAGTAGTGTGTGTGTGCGTGTGTGTGTGTGTGTGTGTGTGTGTGTGTGTACAGGGAGTCAGCTTCATAACTGCGTGTTAAATGCGCAGGGAAACCATAGGATGCGATTATCTTATCGATATTTTGGCAGATGGGAATGCGGCGTCCACTTATGGGGAAACCACAGCAACCACAACAACCACTCCTGCAGCTGCGGTACAAGTTCAGCGTAATGGGTTTCTAAAATAAAATTCCACCACAAACACGTCAAGGGCAGGGCGAAATGCATGAAATCTTAACCTCAATTCAAGGCTTATTTTTTTTAATTACCACTTCAGCACCATGGAGAGGTCATGATTAGGTCGTGTTATACTGTATTGGAGGTGATCTGGTGGGGCATATTAGTTTTTTTTTCTCACCGATCAGCTGCATCTGATCAACACTGTGAACGGTTAGGATTTATTGTGTTTATGTGTTGAACCAAAAAAGCCCAACCGTATTTACGATACAGCTACGCAATCGTAGCCTACTGTTTTTTTTCTTCTTTTTTTCCTTCCAGTTCAGCCTCAAGCGTACATGATTCATGTTTAGATAAGGCTGTTGACATATTTAGACTGGGCGAGTATCAGACCACTCCATATAGCTATACGTTCAGTAGGCTATAGCTACTAATCAAGTGATAACGCCTTTACCAGGATGAGAACAGCATTTTCACATGTCATACATGGGTATTCATGGGTTTGTTTAAAACACAATAGAGAATACATTTAATGGGCCCAGTCAGGGGGGCCCAGTCATGGGCCCAATAGTCAGTCTAAATCACTGTTTTGGTCCCCAAGTATAATTGAATGTGTCTTGTTTATTTTGGTGTCATTTTGAATTGAAGTATCTATAATATCCTTCTGGTGGTGTTATACATACTGTAGTGCTGCAGTTAACTGTTATTTTTATGTTTATCAGTCAATCTGCCAATTTTTTTCTTTGGCCTATTGAATGTCAGAAAATTGTTGAAAATGCCCATCATATTTTCCCAGAACATAAAGTAACGGCTTTAAATATCTTTCTTTGTCTGACCAACAGTCCAAAATTTAAAGATGTTCAAATGAATATTATAGAAATGTAAGAGGCTGAAACCAGTGAATTTTGGCATTTTTGAATTTTTTTTAATCAAAATTGTTGCAGATGAATCTTCTGTCAATCGACTAATTGATTAATCCACTTATCAGTTCAGCTATATAGTAATGTGTGACTTTGATTTAGCATAACAGTGTTGTGATTCTAATCTTTTCTTCTTTTTGTTGTTGTTGTTTGACTCCTTAAACAACTACAACATCATAAAAGAAACACAGGAGTGCAAAGAAATTAATTTTCCACCAACTGTGTTTTCATTCTCATCGATCTGTGGCATTATCTCTCCATTTGCCGATAGATAGGATGTTATGTTGTGCCTTAGTCCAGGCCAAACAATTCAGAGATGCTTTTCAGATGTCAAAAGAATGATGTACTATTCTACAAACGGTTTTCCTCAGAGGACATATGTCAAGGATCATAAATCTGTCACCCACACTAACCAGATTATATAAATGCTTCAGGGATGAGTTTGTAAGTGAGGGTATACTTTTAGTAGAAAACATAAGACTTATTTTACATAAGAAAAGCATCACATGCTGCTGGCCTGATTCACGGTTTTGCTGTGTCACCTGTTCTGCATGACATCAAGACAAAATTAGAGCAGATGCAACAAAGCAAGATGACAGATAGCAAACAACATCAGTATTCATAGACAAAAGGACTGAGATGGTGTGTTAGATGATGTAGAAGTAATAGATGGATGTACATTATTTATTTATTTATTTTTTATTTCAGGACAATGCACTTTGATGAACATCAACGTAAAAATGCCAGATTGTAGCCCGGGGGCAGGTTGAAGTTACAATAATAATAAAAAAATGACAAGAGATATACAATAATGACATTTGATATGTAAAACAAGGAGAAACAGAAAGAAAGAAAAAAGAAAAAAAAACATTATCATTCATTAATAGGTGTTAAAACGGAAACACAATTCATTAATGTGCTCTACTGTGCTAACACAATACAGCATACAGTTAGAGGTGGTTTCACGTTTGGTTAGCTCTAAGCCACACCTTTACTTGACTCATAAAGGTGGCCAGAGTGGGACGTTCACTTATAATTGGGGGTAGTGTGTTCCATAATGCACTACCTTTAATACATAGTGCGCTATGGCTGAAGGAGGTTTTTCTAAAAGGAACCTCACAGTCCCTGTTTACAACAGCTCTGGTGATTGGAGTCTGTCTGTATTTAATAAACTCTAGCAGTGGAGGCCATGGCCAGGCCATGTAGTACTTTATAAATTAAGCACATTGAGGAAAATTTACAAAAATTATCAAAACTCAGTAAGTTATATTTCTCTAAGATGTTACAATGATGATAAGAGTAAGGTTTTTTTTTATCTAGAGCCTTGAGTGCCTTTTTGTACAGGAGTTCAACTGGTTTTAGGTTAGTAGAACCCATCATAGACCAGCTGGTGATGCAGTTTAGATGCGAAAATATCATTGAATGCAGAAACATCAGAGCAGCTGCATCTGACAGAGATCCTCTGATTTGCCTAAAATTATAAAGATTGAATTTAATTCTTTTGGATATCATTTTAACATGTTTTTTTAAAGAAAGTCTGGTGTCTATAATCACGCCTAAGTATTTAAACTCTTTAACATCTTCCAACTCTTTTGTGCCCAAGAACACCCCAGATTGAGAAAGCACAGTAGTAGAAGCGTGCTTCGACAAATATAAACAGGTTTTTATTGAATTTAAAATAAGCCACAATCTATTGAGTCATGTTTGTATGTGTGTAAGAGCTGTTTAGAGCACACGTGCTGCCTCCTCAGGATTTTTAGCTTCAGTGAAAAGTACAGTGTCGTCTGCGTAAAGCTGGACATCAACATGTAAACAGTATTCAGGTAAATCATTAATATGGGAATATGGGAATTGTTTCACCAAATCTTCTATCGATTTAATAAAGAAGGAATTAAGCTCTTGTGCCAGAACAATAGGGTCTGTCACCAGCAGATTGTTATTTTTTAATTCCAAGCCTTTAGTTTCCTGCTTGGATTGTTTCCCTGTTTTACTAATACCTCTAGCGTTTTCAATAATTTGGATAAGAAAGTTAGCTTTGGCCTTGCGTAATTCCAGCGTCACTTTATTTCTGGCTCCTGTGGAATTAAGTCTATCTATATTAAAGGTCCCATGACATGGTGCTCTTTGGATGCTTTTATATAGATCTTAGTGGTCCCCTAATACTGTATCTGAAGTCTCTTTCCCAAAATTCAGCCTTGATGCAGAATTACAGCCACTAGAGCAAGTCCCACAATGAGCTTTACTCAGGACATGCTATTTCTGTGTCTGTAGCTATTGAGGAGGAGAGAGAGGGGGGGGGGGCAAGGTGGAGGGTGGGGGTGTGGCCTTGACCAACTGCCACTTTGCTCGTTTGAAAGCCATGATGTCTCTCTCTCATGAGTTGGCCAAATTCTCTACTTTTTCTCAAAGGCAGAGCAGGATACCCAGGGCTCGGTTTACACCTATCACCATTTCAAGCCAATTGGGGACCATAGGCAGGCTGGGGGAACTCATATTAATGTTAAAAAACCTCATAAAGTGAAATTTTCATGCCATGGGACCTTTAAGTCCAGATTTAATAGATTTTCTGAGTAACTGATCCCTATGCTTCATTAGCTTTAAACAGACAGAGTTGAGCCAGGGGAGAGTGTTGGACCTCTTTCTCTCATGGTGCACCCTCCTGGAGAACGAGAGGATGACCTCTTTGACTTTCGAGAGAAATAAATCACTGCCAGCATCTGCATCCTTGCATTCCATAAGGCCAATCCAGTCAATATCTTTCAAAGCTCTATCCACATTTTCTAGTTGGTTCTTGGGAATTGTCATATTAATAGTACGATTTTCACCATAATAAGTGGCTGTTTGTCCTGTGTGAAACAGAGACATTTACTCTGATACGTTTTCATTTCAAATGTTTGTGTAAATGTGGAAACAAATCTTTGATTATATGTTATTTAAATCTGTTATAGTGTAAAGTGCTTGAGAGATGCTCTGGGAATGTGTTGTTAGGTTGTACTGTAATAGCTTGTAAAGTAATCAACGGAAGAGGTTGTCCTGTATCTGAAACAAAATCTTAATGGCTAAAAAAAGTGCAAAATTGATGGAAGAGAGAGAGAGGCATACAATCTGTGGCAGTTCATTTTTACAATATGTTGGTTTCAGTGAAGAAATGTAACATGATTTGTGTGAATTCTCTCATAAAACCTAGTATTTTTTCAATGATTGTTCTGGCCGTATGTGAATAAAAAAGCAATGTGCTGGTAAAGTTATCAAGTGAAAATGTACATAGAGCATAAGGCATCTCAAAAGTCTAATTTTGGTTATTATTTATGTTCACAGGGTTGAGGGTAGTGGGCTTACAGGGCCAGTTATGGCTCATGGAAAAAGGCCATGCACCATTACCAAGATATTGTCTTCCAGCCCTCCACTGTGCCCCGGTCCAGGACTCACTAAACAGAGCCAAGAAGTGCAGCAAGGTTTGGTGAAGGAGGCATCTGAGAAACAGCCATGTACCTTGAAGAATGATAACTACGAGCAGCTGACTCCTCCTGTCCCTGCAAGCCACTTTTACATGAGTTGTGACCCTAGTCCTGAGGACATGGAGGACACCTGCTCTGAGTACGACAACGTGGGCTCTGATGTGGAGCAGGACTATGATGAGGTGCTGCATTTAAACAGAGATGGCGTTATGGACACAAGGTACCACAAACAGTACTCACCTGAAGATGGTGGCTATATAAAGGATGCAGTAGGTGAAAATATTAATCAGAACAGCAGTGCTGTTGACCAGTTCACTCCCAGGCCTCGTCATGGCACAGAAATATGTGAGGGATCACAATCAGACACTAAGCCTCACAAGACGGGCCATCGCTTTAGGTCACATTGTGCTCCGACTGCTGGGGATGAAGCAGAGAGGGAGATGGAAAAGGGCCAGGAGAACAGGTTCTTCTTCAGTGATAGAGATGAGATAGAAGAGGTGCTGGATGGGGCCACATTTATAGAGGATTTAGAGGAGACAGAGAACAGTGTTCAAAGGCAGACTAGCCTTTATCAGGATAACGAGAATGAAAGAATCAGAAAGGGAGGTGATGAAAGGGAAAGAGTAGATGACACTCAAGTCGCAAGAAACCATAATATCCCAGGAGCCAGTAAGAAGTGTGAGTCGTCTCACATGGGTTCAAAGGAGAAGGAGAGGCAGGGTAAAGGACGAGGGAGGAGGGGAGTGGTAGAGGACATTGAGCATATTGTTTCTGGGATCAAAGGATGCACCACCGACAACTCTGAACAGCGCCCAAAGACTTTGTCAAAGGACTGCAAAAAAGCCGCTGTGCGGACCAAAGCTAGGTCTGGTTTCAGTAAGCAACATCCTCCTCCACCACCTCGTCATTCCCATGTTCAGCCGCCTGCTGACACCCAGAGGGCCCCGCCTCGTAGAGAGACTCCTCTTGTTCCCAGACCCAGTCCCTCCTCTGCTAATAGCCGGGAGAGCGAACCCAGGGTTATCAAACCATCCCTGGCTCCTCATCACACACCAGAACAACAGAGGGAGCCTCTTGAGGAGAGGCAGAGACGGCCAGAGAAACCCCAGCAGGTAACCAATGCAAATAGGGCAGGTCTTTGTCAGATCTCTTCCCCTGTGGCTTGTGTTTGTTTCTGCACAATCTACCTTCTCTGTGTCCCTGAGAGTCAGATTTGCATTACATGCTTTGCCACGTATAGTCTTTTTTGCCTTTTCCCCATGGGGTTATCATCTACACAGGACAATAAGAAACACTGAAAACAAGGCTTGCTGAAGTTAAAGCAGAAGTTTGTGTACAACAGGGTGAGAAACCAAGCACAGCTGTGATACCTGAGGACATGTCAGAGCAGTCGAGGAGGCCTCAGTGTCCAGAGCTCGTCCCTGCAGAGGAGAGGAACACATCCAAGGTGAAGACGTATTACACAACAGACAATGATTTTTAAAGATGTGATTCCAACCACTTTAAATTCATGACAATGTCATTTTTGATAATTGTCTTTTTCCATCTTTATAATTTTAATTTGTCATCATACACACTAAAGTTTGGAGAATGTTTTTGTAACTATAAACGGGCCACAATAATCAATTAAATACTGACTTTGATAAGTATTATGACCATGACAACCTTTTCCATTGAAGTCTAAATTTTTTTTAAAACTTATTTTAAAGAACACACAGGAAGCAGCTTCTTTCCCCAGCTTTGAGGATGGTAATTATCTCATAATAGTCTTACATTTTATAATTCTTTGCAGAACATCACAATGTTTTACAATGAGATTTGTTTTGCTGAGTAGTCCCAGGTCCCTGTGAGCCAGAGGATCTTATTGATGGGATCATCTTTGCTGCTAACTACCTTGGCTGCACTCAGGTGTTGTCTGATAAAAATCCATCCAAGTCTGTCCGCATGTCCCAAGCCCATGAAGCTGTCAGTCGTATCAAGGTAATCTGCCTCTTCGTCGTTAACATCCATTGATATAATTTATACATATTCAAATGTGGCGAAGAGGTTACTGCACGCTCTCTCCCTGTTTATGTCTCAAAAATGTAGCAACAAATTTCAAAGAAATTTGGCAGAGTGGCCTTGTGTCCAGGAGAAATTGATTCAAAGTTGATGGGGATTTTTGCCATTAGACAAGTTTCCTTTTAAGCTGTAGCTAACAGAGATACTTGATTAACACCCTTGACTAAGGGTGTGTTTGCATGTTTAAAAATCAAAAATGATTTCTTTGGGTATAAAAACAAGGTACTTGTTCAGCACTGGCAGAGGCCTGTTCTCACAGAGTGCCTTTACCTTTGGATTGTAATGGAAGTTCTATGAGTATATACAGTATACCTGTATTGTCAGCTGACTTATTTGTGCAGGCTACGCCATGCAGTAGCAGAGTCATTTCTTCACCACACAGTGGAGCTGTTGCATGCCTTTTTTGCTCACCTGCCCATGTTAGTGTTTTGATAATGAGCTGAAAGTTTGCATTGTGAGACAAAGTACAGACATATTAAATGTCTAATTAAATAATATGCTAATTATTTCAAAGAGCCAAGATGAAGACTCTCAAATGATGACAGAAGTGGACCTGTTTATTTCCACTAAAGCTGTCAAAGTGCTGAATGCTGACACACAGGTGAGTAACTATTTGTGTGTTGATTCAGCCTCCCTTCTGCGTTAAATCTATCTCTAGACATAATGAGTAACGATTGTCATTATTTTTGCTCCATGTAGGAGACAATGATGGACAGTGCCTTACGGACCATCTCCTATATTGCAGACATTGGCAGTATTGTGGTTCTGATGGCACGTAGGCGCATGTCACAAGCCTCATCAGAGGATTTCACAGAATCTCCCGACTCTGCCAACGAAGGGAAGAGTCAGTACAGGATGATCTGCTATGTATTTGAGTCAGAGGATGTGAGTGTTTGCTGCTTAACTGCACATACCTTTTTTATATTTGGGGTTTGTTTAAAATTTTTAAATGTTGAATTAAATTGTTTGTTAAAAAAAATTATTGTGATCTTTCTCACCTCCTTGCTGTTGTCAACTGGGATAGCGTTTCTGCTGAGTAGCTTTCCCCAAACTCTCCCCTTCCCACAGGCACAGCTCATTGCACAGTCCATCGGTCAGGCTTTTAGCGTGGCCTACAGAGAATTCCTGCGAGCCAACGGCATCAACCCGACTGACTTGAGCCAAAAACAATACAGTGACATCATCAACTCCCAAGAAATGTACCACGATGACCTCGTCCATTTCTCAAACTCAGACAACTGTAAAGAGGTGTGACATTTTTTATTTGGCTGCAGGTGAATTGTGGATGATGACGTACATAAATCGCTGCACCAGAATCTCACAAATCTTCTGAACCTTGGCACGTGACGTTCGAAATGTGCTTGAAAATGGTTAAGAAATGCCTTTTCTTTGTTCTAGCTGCATGTGGAGAAGCAGAAAGGGGAGAGCCTAGGCGTGGTGATCGTGGAGTCTGGTTGGGGCTCCATTCTGCCCACCGTCATCCTGGCCAGTATGTTGAACAGCGGCCCTGCAGCTCGCTCTGGAAAACTCAGTGTTGGGGACCAGATTATGTCCATCAATGACACGAGCCTAGTGGGGCTGCCACTTGCCACCTGTCAGGGCATCATCAAGGTACGAAGCATCAGGCACCTCTGATTTCCACATATTCAGCGTTCACTCAGTCTTCTCAGGAAATATCACTAAACAATTTCCTAGTTTTTTGCAAACAGAAGTAAATAGTGCAATTGTTGCAGACTATTTTTAGTTGTGGATTTAGTGCACTAGTAAGTATTAAGCAAGAAGATGTATGTGGGATCAGATCAAAAGAAATTGCAGCTTTTATCATATCACTTTATCATTTATTTAGACACTAATAGAGGAGTAAGTTATAGTAGACTTTGGTAATAGGTAGGTAATACTCATTAGGATAAATTCATTAGTTGAAAATAAGAAATATCACGAGACTTCTACTTTACTGGAACATTAATGGGTTTTTATGTTTTTTTGCTCCAGGGTCTGAAGAATCAGGTGAAGGTAAAGCTGAGTATTGTGAGCTGCCCTCCTGTCACCACTGTCCTCATCAAGAGACCCGATCTCAAGTTCCAGCTTGGTTTCAGTGTGCAGAATGGCATTGTGAGTAAGCCTTTGTTAGTATGAAGGATGGCACTACACTTTAGGTTGAGGCTCAAAATGAATGGCAGCTTCTGAAGAGCACAGCTGTTTTAAAGAGTGAAGGGCGTGTTATGTACTATGCAGTTGCATACAAAGTGTCTTTTTTCACATCCTCAGATCTGCAGTCTGATGCGAGGTGGCATAGCTGAGCGAGGCGGTGTTCGTGTTGGACACAGAATCATTGAGATAAATGGTCAGAGTGTTGTCGCCATGGCACATGAGAAGATTGTTCAAACCCTGTCTGTCTCAGTGGGTGAGGTAAGAAGACATACCAAAAGATGGCAATGTTCACTGATTAGTGCACCACAGAAATCACTGTACCATGCAGGTGGCCTTATAAGTACAGATTAGATCAGTTTTAAATTAGTTTAAGGCACAGACCTTTGGTGACATTCAGTACATTACTACTGCATGCATTTAATCAATAAATAAAATCAGTAAAAGTGCACAGTTAAATCTTTATGCAAACACTGATCAAATCAAGTGGAAGTGGTACAGCAGATTGTTTAAAGGGAAACTTTCCTGGTAAGCAATATGTAATTCCAGTCATGGTACACTGTCAACTTTAGGAAACACAGTATGGATGCTGTGATTCAAAAGAACAGTTTGACATTTTGGGAAATGCACTTATTCACAGGGGGGAACAGCTAGCATGGCTCTGTCCAAAGGTAACAAAATCCACCTACAATCACCTCTAAAGTTAATTTATTAAATCTTGTTTGTTTAATACAAATTGAAGTGTGAAAATGTGTGTGTTGGACTATTTCTTTGCCAGGAGCAGTGACTTCCTAGAGTCTCTGCTGGTTGCCTGGCAACCTCAAAGTGACAACAAGGCTCTTCCTATCAAGGCGCCAGGAAGTTCCTGCACTCCGCCAGGAAATAGTCTGGCACACAAACCCTCGTAAAACCACAATGTGTAATTTCTACACTACAGTTTGTGTACGGATTAAATAAGTGAGATACAGCTTGTTAATTAGTAAGCTTTAGAGGTGCTGGTAGGTGGATTTTGTAACCTTTGGATCATCTAATGCTGGGCAAGAGAGTAAACAAGTATATTTCCCAAGTTGTCAAACTATTCCTTGATTTAAGCCAGAGGGCATAAATCAGTTTCTTACTGTATAGTTGACAGTTTAGTATAAATCACATTATAGAATAGAATAGAATATACTGTCCCCTAGGGGAAATTCGTCATGGACTCAAGAGTGCGTAGTGCATAGTAGTAGCTGTCATTACAGACAATATAACAAATAACAGATAAAAAAAACTTACACATAAGTAACATACACACATAAATAAATAAAAATAAAATAAAATGCACAACATCAAGTTATTGCACACTTCTCAGGCCTATCTATTACAAATCGAACAATCTATTTAAAATTTAGATTAAAATTTTTGATAGAGACTGGTACAAAGGAGTATTTAAAACGGTTCAGTTTAGTTTTAGGGATTCTGTACCTTCTGCCAGAAGGCAAGAGCTCGTATTCCGTATGAAGGATGTGGGACGGGTCCAACAATACTCTTGGTGCCTGCCTAAGTACAGACTGCTCATAGATGGACTGAAGGGAGAGCTTATCATTCCTCCCCATCACCTTCATAGCAGTCTGTACCAGGTACTGCAACTTTGGACTGTGTGGAGAGATTGCCAAACCACGCCGTCATCCCATACCTCATAACACTCTCTATCACTGCCTTATAAAATAAAAACATGATGTTCTGGCTGACACCAAACACCCTTAATCTGCGTATTATAAATTGCTTAATTTATGGCCAGGTGAGTTTTCTTTAGTGTGTGTGTGTGTGTGTGTGTGTGTGTGTGTGTGTGTGTGTGTGTGTGTGTGTGTGTGTGTGTGTGTGTGTGTGTGTGTGTGTGCGTGTGCACGCGTGCGTGCGTGTGTCCCCATTTCTCCCAGTATGTATTTAAGCCTAGAAGCTTATTCTTTGTCGGTAATTGATTCAAGTTCTTCTCTGAGTGTCTGGTGGCACCAAAGGGAGTAAATTAGGCCTGGATTCAAGTGATGTCATTAGGACTGTGCCTCTGTAAAGGGGCTCTTGAGTTGACAGTGTAACTGTCCCCGCTCCTCTCATCTCTGCCTCTCTGCCAGATCAACATGAAGACGATGCCTGCTGTGATGTTCAGACTGCTGACAGGTCAGGAGACGCCTATCTACATATAGAGACCCTGCATGGATCAGCCCACTGTAGTTCTGCATGTCTGGCTGTGTGAAGGCGATGGACAGATGACCGACAGGTGGCTCAGTGGGATGAGGAGAATTTATTTTTCTATCATTTTATTTTCTCGGCCTCTTGTTGCAACGCTGTAAAGAACATCCAGTTCTCATTTTCAGGTTTTATCTTGAATTACATTGTCATAATGGCCTTACAATGTGAACACTCTGTCTGTGGTACTGTATGTGAGTTTCTGGTGTTGAAGAGAAGTAGCTTTAAGGTCATGATTATTTTCTTATGAAGAGATAAATTAGTACATTTATTTTTTATTTAGTCATTTTTATAATGTGTATGGAGTTTAAAAATGTACTTGTACTGTAAATACTTTGGATTACTCAAGGACTTGGTTGGAAAGGCCATATTACTACTACAGTATATGCATGTTATTATGAAGAATTACTGACCAGGGATTCGTTCTCAATCTGACCTGATAATCTATTACAGTAAGTATTAAAAGAAGATAATAATATGCTGTACAAAGGCACTAACTTATGTGTATTATGGTGATGCTGAAGGCCAAAGACACACACTTTTCAAAGACATACAGTATGGGTGATCATTACCTTTACCAGAGCGTACAGTACAAGAATGTATCAAAATATACACTACTGAATGAATGTAATGTTATAACACATTAAGAATACAATGTCACGGATGAATGCTTGTTGTTTTTATTTTTATTAAGGTGTTACTACAAAGAAAGTACTTACAAACAGGCAAGATGCAAAGTACCTTTGCCTGAATTAGAGATGAATCAATTGTTCTTATCCAAGCAGTTTAGTATTCATTCTTCCCTTTCGTGTTTTCACATTTACTTTAATCTCAGAAGCTGTGAATAAAGGACGACGCTGCTCATGAACTATGCGCACATTAAACCACAGGTTGTTGCCATGGAAATGTGCATGTATCGCAAGAAATTCCAAAGAGGCTATCAAGAGTAATCAATATCACACGATTACTATTTGGTCTCATTTTGCATTGAAAAAAGCAAAAATAACAAAAAGAGTTGAACAGTGAGAGACCTATAATCCTTATTGATTTGTGTTTAAACACAGTGTATGGATCCCATACAACTTTATATATTGTACTTACAACTAATGCAACATGACAATAACTTTACAAATACAACTATGTACAGTTAAATCGTTAATAACACATAACACTTAACAGGCTGGCATAGATAATGAAACAGGTGTGAAATTAGACACTCCATCTGTAACACATTCAGCAAAAATATCTTCAAGTATTGGCTGAAAAGGCTCCCTGAGGGAAACCAGGATGGCTTCATATATGTTCCTAAGACACAGAAACAAAATCATCTTAGTCAATTAGCAACAAAGGTGGAAATAACTTCCTTAATGTTTTATGGACATGAAAGTGCAGCACTCAGGATTCAGAACGTGTATGCTGTAGTGGCTATAATAGCATTGATTTATTTTATTTTAATCTTGCATCCCTTATTAATACTGCATTGGTCACAGAACTGAATATGTATTTTGCAACAATAAATGTTTATCAATGTCAAAGTTTTCCAACAAGTTCATAAAAGAACAATGAATAATGCACTGCTTGTAAATAAATGACAAAGTAATATTACCCTCTGAGTGTTACCAACTTACCGCTGTGCCTTTTGATGTCAGTGGTGAAATTGTCACTCCATCAAGAAAAACTGAATTCAGGTAGCCCTGCCCATAAGAAACATCCTCCTCTTCATAACTGTCGACGCCAACACTGAAAGCCTCTTTCATCTTCTCTGGTATAAGAAAGTTCAACATCACCACCAGAATCCCGATGAGGGTGCACAACACACCTGGAAATCATTTCAGTTAGTAGAAATCAACACCCTTCAGCTGGCTCTGTACTGTATATTAGCACGAGTAAACGTATGAAATGAATGTGCAGCTTCTTATTTTTACCTGTAGCTAGAGCCAGCCAGAATGAATGGCTGTACTCTGTTTCAAAGGAGTCGGTCCCTATGGAGAAAACGCACTGTGGCACATTCATGATGGTTGAGAAGGAGGCCATGGAGAAGAAGATGAAGGCAGCGGTGGCCATCATCATGTACCCGGCGTACAGAATGACTGGCATGGAGAAGAGGATATTGGTGAGCATCCAGCAGCAAAACGCCGTCCTGTGAAAGTGTGAAAATACCTGAAATTTGAATTTCAGGTACTTTTAACAACCATCTGCTGAAACTGATAGTATATTAATACAATTTCTGATACCAGAGGGTTGCAGAGGCGTATCGTCCAGAGTATCTGTACTGAAAGATGAGTCCACATGGGCTGCTCCGGGTGAATTTCTCAGCGATGTACAGGATGGGGTTGGGTAAACCTTTCTCCAGAGCTTCCTCATACTCTTCTTCAATAGTGTCATGCCAGTTGAACATCTCGTTGTAGTCAATGGTCTCATTGAACTGTACAACAGGATTCCCTGAGAGAGAAAACAGGGGCATATTTATGACACACGCACCTTAAATATCCCACAAATGGTGTTTAAGTTTGTATGACAGAACTTGCGGAAATATCAGACTATTGAGCAAACATCTTAATCAAAGATCTCAAGTTGTTCAAAACATTAAAGCTGCCAGTGTACGAATATATTACACATATACACATATCTGCACATAAGAACAGCAACAGTGACTCACCCTTTAGTGTCACATTAATGCCGTACAGTCCAACATGCAAGCCGATGTCAGCGTTAACCACTGCGTTGCTGAAAGACTTGTAGGTGGCATTAGTGGTCATTCTGGCCTCAGCCCAGTCATTGGTAAAGTTGAGCGCTGCAGAGAAAGGACACAAAGGTGAGTGATGTTGGCACTAAAAGGAAAATCTTTGATTTATTAAATGACAATGATAAGAATTCAAAACTTACCCACTATCACCACGCCTATGAACAAGCTGATAATTATTCTAATCATCCAGAACAGCCTCTGACAGGAAGCGAAAGAGCAGGATCAAAATTATTTCAGGCGCATTGAATAAAAAAAGTGACAGAAGGAGACATGAGTTTTTTTGCAGTGAGTAATAGCTTATCTGATGCTTTGCACTCACCGACTTCCCTCGTATCCCTGGCAGAATGAGAAGAAGACTGACTGCTAGCACAAGGAAGACCAGAATAATGGTGAGCAAGCGGCCACTGAAGATGAAGGAGGTCCTTTGTAAAGGGTAGAATGGGTAAATGTCATCGTAGAAAGTCATCTTAGCTCCTTAGCTGAAACTAGACAGTGTAACAGAGAAGACAGTGTTAGTGGTGGGGTTCTCAGTTTCCTCCAGATGCAGAGATAGGAGCTCTTGTTCCTTACAGTAGATAGGAGATGGGACAATATTACTGCTGTGTAACATGGCAAATGATTAAGCACAACCATGTCTGACTCACGTACTATCATTTAACGTTCTCTGGCAATGTGTATCTTTACAGCAAAGGATCTGTCTAATGCACAAAGGCATGCAATTCTATACATCCACGTGACCACTTCAGTCAGTGTAATGCAAATAGGTGATTTTAATACATTTATTTGAACCTAAATGACAAGAACAGTTTCAAATCAAACCAATCAATGAAACAAAGAAAATCCAAAAGATTTTTCTTACCCAAAAGTTGAAAGAAGAGGACCGAAGAGGAAGAGAGTGAAGTGTGAATATTGAGGGAACATACACTTCTTTTATAGCGCCGGTCTCCTTTGTGTCACTGAGGAGGAGGATGCATTGACTGGAATGCTATGGAAAAGAGGTGTGATTAAGAGGTAAGGACCATACCCATTTGGGCAACACAGGTCACATGCAGTTTGTGATAAGCTGTGCAACACATGTTGGCTTTAGTATTGCACCATTCCTCACCTGCACCTGTGCTCCTGCACTACTTCTGCACTACATTTCAGCCTCTACAGTGGGTAAGACTCAACTATTTTATCTTCTCCAATCAAACACGAAGTGCTACAGGAAACAGGACCTTTGCATGTCTGCAGTTTACAGACATGACCAAAAGGAACAGTGTCGAAGTTTAGTAAAGTTTTGTGTTCATTCAAGCAGACAAAAAGGTGTCAGCTGTAGAATTATAGACTTCCTGGTTTGTCTTTCTGATCTGAGCTAAACCAACAAAGTATATTACATGGAATTATAATAGAAATGTGACAGTAAATGTCAGTTACCTTCACCGTGTCTTCACTTTTCAGAAGTCCTTCAGTCCTCTTGGCTGCAGACTGAGCTGAGGAGCATCTCTCGCATCAATGGATTTGCGTAAGCGGTTTTGGAGTATCTGCGCAGCGGTTGGCTTGGTGCTCATAGTTAGTGAACGTAAGTAGAGTTGTACTTCATATTCAGAGTCACTTAACACAACTCAGTTAAACTAGAAGAGGATGTTTAAACTCGACATGTCTTGAACAGATTCACGGTGTGAAATAACCTGGGAGGTTCGTCGCTTTGATGGCTGGTACAACAGTTTGGGATATCCCAGGCGCGGAGCTGTCGGTAAGTTACAGGGCAAAGTTGCCAAAGTATGCAGCAGCAGTAGCTCACAGCCTGCCAACACTGGTCACTTCACTCACTGTTTGTGCTCGCGCAGGTTCTCACCTTATGCGCCTCGTGCCCGCGCATTACCAGGACGGAGTCTACCAATCTATCCAGGAGCCGCTGCTGCCAAACCCCCGCAGACTGAGCCGCCTGCTGGCCGGGGGGCCGTCCGGTCTGCCCTCAACACGCAACCAGACCGTTCTCTCTCTGTTCTTTGGTAAATGTATCGTGCATTTTGTTGCATTGAAAAGTAGGCCAGAGATCAAAATTGATAAACAAACTGACCCAAAATGAACTTTTGTTGTGCGGATGCACCAATGTGGCGCACTGATATTTTCCACCCACATCTTACCGGAATGCAGGTGCAACACAGGTGTGAGGTTTTAAGTTAATACTTTAACTGTCGCTAAGCGTTGAATTAAGTGTCCATCTTTAACATGTTAGAAATGCATATAACAAATCAAAGCTTATATTGGCGGATACTAAACCAATAATATGTCAAGATGTACAGAATCTGAAATGTCTTGTCTGTGAGCCCCCCCCCCCCCCCCCAAAAAAAAAAAAAAAAAAAACACAAAACAAAACAAAACAAGCATTCAGCATCCAGGTAAATGTTTTTTGTAGTAATGGCTTTATTATATTTACTTCTTAGGTTATCATGTTTCTTTTGAAATGTTCGACTCAAGAACTCCTGGGTGTCCACCTGAGTTCTTAAACATCCCAGTCCCAAAAGGTGACCCTGTCTTTGACCCCACTGGCACTGGAAACGTCCTGCTGCCCTTCCAGAGAGGACCATGGGACAAAGAGTCTGGCCAGAGTCCCAGTCACCCTCGCACACAGGTATCAATATGAAATAAAATGTTTGTTAATATAATCGCCAACATGCCTCCAAAGACAATCAGTAAATGTGAAGAGTAGGTCAAGTACTGTCGCAGTTCTGGTGGACACTTTATGTTACCCTACATTTCCCTTTTCCTCAAGTGCAATAATTTGACAAAAACAAATGCATCACATGCAGGTTAACTTGGTGACAGCATGGATTGATGGCAGCTCCATCTACGGCCCCTCCGCGTCCTGGTCTGACTCCCTGAGAAGCTTCTCTGGAGGGCTCTTGACTTCAGGCTCTGAGTGGAACATGCCAAATAAGGCTACAGGACACAGTCTCATGTGGAGTGCCGCTGACCCCTCTACAGGAGATCATGGACCCCATGGCCTTTATGGTGAGACATTTTATAATTACAGATTCATTCACATCCGACCTGCACCAAATACTGTTTGCAAATTATTCATTTTATTGTCCACTGAGTACCAGACAGTGGGGTTTATATCACCAGGGGCCTTTTATAAATACGACAGGGGGAGCTTTTACTACAGTGCACTAAACTGACTTCTACTGTATGTCATTGATTTACTCAAACATCATTTCCTCTGTACCTGGAGTGCAGTTCAACCATATAGTTTAGTATGACTTAGTGTGTTAGTTTGTGTTGGATGGAGCTCAGCCCAAAAGAGTGGAGCTCAGTGACATTTATGGCCTTTAAAGCCCCCAAACTCATCTGCAACGTCTCTTTCCAAGTTCACAATAATCCACAGCTCTGCCTGTGATAATTCCCTTCTCCTTAAAACAGTTTTTTTTAGTGAATGAAGGTCATTATTACGCTCACAAACTTGTTGAAATTGTACATAATAGAGCTCCAAATCTCAGCAAATCACACTGAACCATTTGGATGCATTTCATTCAAGATGAGATTAAATGTGTTTTAGTGTCTGTTTGGATGAACAACATTTTTAAACAATCTGAAATCTGAACTGTCTAATACAATGTATGTGGTAATGCCCACCCAATCGACACTGCAAGCAGCTGAAAACAAGCATAATATTATTTCACATACATGTCTGCACAGGTTGCACCCTGTGAGGCTTAGTCAATAGAGGCCCTACCTGACGTGTGTTATGACTCTTTAATTATTGTGTAAATGGCTTGTTACACTCACCACAGTAAATCCCTCTTTCTATAGCATAGAGGATGCCGTGCAGGTGTCATGGAACCAGTGTTTGTTGCTTGTGTTGTTAAAGGTGTGTAGTTATTATCTGGGGTGGAGTCGGAGGATCTTCTGTTGTCACCGCTCTGTTGTCACATCCTTAAAAACAAACAGCCAACTTATTATTCCATTAGTGGTTAGAGATGCTCATCAGTCACTGCAATGGGAGTACTATGGCAAAAAGTTTTAGCATTCTGTATAAAAACACATCACAGCCTATTCTCTGTTTATTGTATGATGTTGATATGTTGATTCACATGAAGGGAGAGTTCCCTATAATTTGTGCCATCTTCTGTGTCCAGAGTTGGGAAATGCCTGGGCGAATGAGAACATTTTCACAGCAGCAGAGGGGATTATCTGGTTTCGCTACCACAATTATGTAGCCTCCAAACTGCATGAGGAACACCCGGAGTGGTCAGACGAAGAGCTGTTTCAAAACGCCAGGAAGACCGTTGTGGCCACATTCCAGGTAGAAGGAAAAGTCTCCATGTAATCCTCTCGCTACTCAGGTGCCGATTTAATTTGCACTCTGAAGAGAGTGAAGTTGCATCACCGCCAGGTGGTCGTGATTTTATGGATGAAATTGATGGTTTTAGTTTAAGGGTGAATGCATCATCTCTCACTTGTTTGATTAGTTGAGTCTGTCCTCTGCAAAAACTTTCCTGACCAACACCACACACACACACACACACACTTACTTTTTCTTCTTCTATTGAAAACACAAGTTAACAAACTACAATCAAACTATATGTTTGGTTAAATCCAAAATAACAAACTACAATTCTATAAAAACATTTTTACATAAAGAGACCATCAAAAAAGGGGTAAAATCATATATATATTACCATCAACCATACAATCATGTTGAGATTTAGTGTGGATTCACAAAAGCTGCAATAACTTTTATCCCTCCTATTTTCCACATAGAATATTGCTCTCTATGAATGGCTGCCTGGATATCTTGGAGACAAAAAGCTTCCTCCTTACCCAGGTAAGACTCAGCCAGAGTGTGTGTGCGTACAAGTGGAGGGGAACAGGTAATGCACTGGTGACCACAAGCCGTGGTGAGGTGAGCTATCGTTGTCGGTGTTTGACAAATATGTGCTCTGTCAGCAAAGCATTACCCTGAGTCTCCTTCTTCTGCTGAACAAGCACCCGCAGCTGAAGAAAGTTAACGTACAATGGTCAGATGAGCCCATCACCTTAATAACTCTTCATTTCATATCTATACTGCTTTTGTTGCCTCACGTTGGCTATTCGGATGATAGTATAGATTGTTTGCATGCATAAGGGTTGTTTCTAATTCAGCTTGTAGGTTATTTTGTTCTTCTTCTATTGTTTTGTATTATGTGATGATGATTTATCTGTATGCAGGTTACCAGAAGTTTGTTGATCCAGGGATCTCTCCTGAGTTCGAGGCTGCTGCCATACGATTTGGCATGACTATGGCCCCACCTGGTGTTTACATGAGGTATTATTCTTTTTTCTCCTGGCACTGAAAAATCAAAGTAAGTTAGTTGAGTGTAATATCAATATTCTGCTGTGAACAGTGCCAGACACCATCTAAAATACAGTATGAACTAACTATTAGAAATAAAACCCTCCGTATCGGCTCTCCTTTTTCCTACAGAAACAGAACCTGCCATTTTCAGAAGATTGTCAACATAGACGGCAGCTTATCACCAGCAATGCGTCTTTGTAACAACTTTTGGAAACGTCAGGTATATCATGGTCATACCTTTCACACATTTTCATAAGAGTGTATGGAAGGATTTGATAGTAAATTGACTGTTGACTCAGGATTCAGGAAAGTAAAACAGTGTGTGTCTCTGAGCACAAATGTTGGTAGAAATGTGCCAGTTTTTTAATTACAAATCACTTTACATGTATTTCTGTGGTAGAAAGCATAGTTTTTTTTGTCTATGTCTTAAACTGAATTTATTTCTCTTTGATAAATTCGGAGTTATGTGCTTCATTTTGTAAATGTAAATGGACTGTATTTATATAGCCCATTAACCACTATTCAAAGCACTTTAACATAGTACAGGAATCATTCACCAGTCACACACATTCATACACTTGCTTTGGCCGAGGCTGCCGTACAAGATGCCACCTGCTCAGGGTGCTGATACACATTCACACACATTCACACACCGATGGCACAGAATCAGGACACTTCGACATGGGACAACCACCAACCTTCCGATTAGTAGGCGACCGCTCTACACCTGAGCCACAGCCATATCTAGTGCTTGCCTAATGAATAATAGGGATATCTGTGGTCTGTTAAATTGTTTTTGCCAGGATAGAGCAAGCAAATAAGACTAAAATAGACTTGTGTATTTTGAATGGTCTTCTTGATGAAACCCATTAGAGAGAGGAGATATAATATGTATTAAGCGGTATTATATATTAATTGTTTTGTCATTTTGTTTGTAGAGTGACAGTGTGAAGAGGAGCCAGGACGTAGACAACCTCCTCATGGGCATGGCTTCCCAGATTGCAGAGAGAGAAGACAACATTGTTGTTGGTGACCTGAGAGGTGTTTAATCACTCTTATTCACTGCATGTCACAGGAACTGGTTTTCACTGCAATTTGCCTTGGTGTTGTGTTACAGAAAATACCACAAAAGAACCACAAAAGTCAAGCAATTAGAAATGTAACAAAGAAATTTACAATAACATTACTCAGCATATCATTCAATAAAACGTATTCAAGTCATAAACGAATATGCACTGCTCTGATCTGATTTGCACCCTGACAGACTTCATGTACGGACCCCTGAGGTTCAGCCGGACAGATCTGGTGGCCATGACCGTCCAAAGAGGAAGAGACTTTGGCCTATCTAGTTACACTGAGATCAGAAAAGCTCTGGATCTGCCTCCTGTCAAGACATTTGAAGACATAAATCCTGAGCTCAACAGCAACAACCCACAGGTAAAGTCTTTCAACAAAGAATGATCAAACTGCTTGAAAGAGTTTAACAGTAATCCTGTGTGTGTACTTGTGTCCAACAGTTGCTCCATGATATTGCAGAACTGTACAACAGAGACATCTCAAAACTGGAGCTCTTCCCTGGAGGACTGCTGGAGTCTCTTGATGGACCGGGTGAAGTTTTCTCCGCCATAATCTTGGACCAGTTTGAACGCATCAGAAATGGAGACCGCTTCTGGTTCGAGAACAAACAGAATGAGTAAGCTCCTCTTTGAAGGCTTTTCAAAATAAAAACAGCTGTCATAGTATCTGATCCTACAGTATTGCGTGATGTGGTGGAAATTGTATTACATAGGGTGAGATCTGAAATAAGGCTTCACTCAACAAAGTCTTTTAAGTATGTATTCTTTGCGCAATAAAGGTTCAGTTCATCAGGAAAGTCTGAGAGAATGAACAAAGAGTTTTGGGAGAGCATCATCCCTATCAAGTTTCTACAAGGCTGAAAGCGAAGGGAGGGAGGGAAAATCTGGTCTGAACCAGTTCTGACTATCAGAGAATAGTAACATGTGGAATTCCAAGGTCAAGGAGCACTAACACATCTTCTACTTGGAAACATTTGTACTGAAGGCAGAAACTGTGAAATTTTTAAGCAATAGAACATCAAACCTGTAATTTACCATTAATAAAACAACAAAAGTGTAAATTACCATTACAGTGATTTATCTCATATGCCAATTCTCTTACTACAGTTGTGTTCTTTGTCTTCCAGTTTGTTCACACATGAGGAGATCCAAATGATCCGCAATGTGACCTTTCATGATGTCCTTATTGCAGTCACAAATGCAGAAGCCGCTGATATACAAAATAATGTGTTCTTCTGGAAGGATGGTAAAAACGTGTATTTTATTTTTGACTCATAAACAAACAAGGCTTTCATTCGAATCAGTGATACAATATTTAAAGCTTGGATTGAAAACAAGGTCTCTGTTGTCCTAGGTGACCCTTGTCCTCAGCCTACACAGCTGAATGCATCAGTGCTCCATCCCTGCACTAATGCCACCAAACTTAATTACTTTGATGGGAGCAAAGCTGGCTTTGGAATATTTATCATTGTTCTGTTCCTCTTTCCTGTTGGTCAGTACCACACTCACAAATCCATCTCTTTTGGCACAGCAATAATACTGATTTCACTCATCTGCAGTTTTGTTGATTATTTTACTTTCAGTTAGTTTTCTGGTGGCCTGTATGGTGGCGTATCTCCGCAAGTACAGGTACAGGAAGTTCCAGAGAAGAAGAAAACATGGTGACAGAACAGAGGAGCCAGCTGTGGGAATCACTGGTATGAAATATGTGTGATTAAAAAAATCCTTCTAATCCTTCTAATACTTCTATTATGTCTAATGTTAGTAAAAACACAATATCTATGAGTCAGATTTTATACTTGACTCAATGTCAATTATTAATAAACACCTGACTATTAGCAACTATGATTTACTGCTGCGCCAGCCTGCAGAAGCCATTATGTATATGCCACATAGGTATCAACACAATGGTAAAACTGAGCTGATA
The DNA here is from genome assembly GCA_023631565.1 of Gymnocephalus cernua. Taxonomy (NCBI): domain Eukaryota; kingdom Metazoa; phylum Chordata; class Actinopteri; order Perciformes; family Percidae; genus Gymnocephalus; species Gymnocephalus cernua. The sequence goes on along the minus strand of CM042431.1, from coordinate 24,064,055 downwards.
ATATGGATTTAAGTGTTAATGACCTTCCTAGATTTACATTCTGTCCCAACTCCCAACTCATAAACACTAGACAGTTATTCACAGGTGACAGTGAAACCAATGTGGTAGTTTCTGTTTTTTACACCTGTCCTCTTCATCATCCAGAATCCTGTCTTGCACCTGGTCTCATTCTGCTTTTGCTCTGCAGCCTTCGAGTGGCAGGGCCATAAAGAACCCCTGCATCCTGTCAGCGTGGAGGTCGATGAGAAGAGGAGGCTGCAGGTCTTTGACAGATCTGGGTCCACGCATCGCTGCATCAATCTGGGCAACCAGGACTACCTAGACGTCCTTCTCTCCAACGACCGGCAGCATAAAGCTCTGCTGCTCAAAGTATCAAAAGAATACGACCTGGTGAGCGGGGCGTGGTTTGCACTAGAGATGTTCTGATACCATTTTTTGTGAAAACATGAACAAATACATACAGAGATCACAGAGATTGCAATATAACCTTCTTTCATTATCTATTATGACAGTCATAACGGAAAAATAACATAAATAAACTACTTTAAGGTAGATCTTTTTCAGGGCTAAATTACATGGTGTAGGATCAGTGCATAGACTTGCATACTCGCAGATACCGATACTAGCAACTTATGCATCATCGGAGGCATTTACGATTCTCATATTGGAACAACTCTAGTTTGCATCTTCAGGGTCTTGATCTGAAAAAGCAGCTGCAGTCTGATTGAAGTTGTAGGGCAAAAGGGGTTTTGAAAAATGTTGCTGCTGTTGCATCTTGTGTAAGCATAAACAACAATTTTCTGTGTTCACATTTTTCGTTTTTGTTGCAGTTTAAGCACATCCTTTCTCACTTTTCTCAGTGAAGTTTCTTCTACTCATATTTTTCAACTCATCTAATCGTTGATGCAAGCATGATTCTGCCGATGTATCTAAATCACTTTTTTATCTTCCTTCACTCCTGTTTTTCTTCTCCTGTCTGCACATCCAGGTGCTGTTTTTTGATGATGAGAGCAAACGTGCAGCGTTTGTCAAGCATATGCGCCTGCGGGTGACAGACATCGGGCAGGAGATTAGAGTGACAGAGATGAGAGAGAGGGAGCTGCTGAAGGAGGCTTTAACCAAAGAGCAGAGGGCTCCGATTGTGGAAACTTTCATTCGACATGCTTTCTCTAAGGTACCATCAGCCTCTGGATGTTTACCTCATCCGCCGCTCTGTTACAGCGGCAGCAGCTTTAAGCTCAGCCACAACATGTCGTCAATCCTTGTTTGAGGTCGAATTAGGTCCGACCTCAAGCCAAAAGAACTAATTGTTGGTATTGATGGTGACCTCATCTGTGATGGACATACAGTTAACGTCAGTTAGTGTCGGTGATATTACTAATGACACTATGGTGACATATAATGACCTGTCCCTCACTGTCCCTCTGGTGCACAGGTCTTGGAAATTGAGAAGTGTGACGCTGGGGACATGAGTGGCATTTCCTTCAAGAAAGCCAAAGAGGTTCTCCAGTGCGAGCTGACAGCGTCTGAGTTTGCAGAGGCACTGGGCATCAAGTCCGACTCCTTATTTGTAGACTCCATGTTCACACTAGCTGATAAAGATGGAAACGGTTACCTCTCCTTCCAAGAGTTTCTTGATGTGATGGTTATCTTTATGAAAGGTAAAATTCATGACTCCAAAATGCTGGAGCTTTTTTTGTGTGTCTAGGCCACCTAAACACTGCATTACATGTACATCTAAAAATGCTGCAGCTGGAGGATTTTGGTTCCGATTGAGTGAGGTTGAAGACTGACTGATTATTATTATGTAGATCTAGATAGCCAGGAGTAAGCAATGGACTACATGAATGGCATGTTGAAAGAAAGTTGGTCATAAACCAGTAAACAGTATTAGTCTAGTACTACATTATGTCATTGATGATGTTTGTATTCAACCAGGGTCTCCTGAGGAAAAATCCAAAATGATGTTCTCCATGAACGACATTGGTGGAACTGGTTTCTTATCAAAAGAAGAATTTGCCAGGATGCTCAGGTTTGATTGATTTTTCCATTTTTTCTTTAATGACTGCACCTAGTCTTTATTTCTGCCTGATGGTTCATCTTCGCCCTTTTGATGTGCTGCAGGTCTTTCATTGAAATCTCCAACGGTGCTCTGTCAAAGAGCCAGGCGGAGGACGGCATCAAGGCCATGATGCAGGCCGCAGGCTTTGATGACAAGGAGAAAATCACATGGGAGGACTTCCATTTCCTCCTGCGGGACCACGAGAAAGAGCTGCAGTTTGCCCAACTCAATGTCAAAGGTTGGAGAAAGTTTTGTCTTAGATTAGCCTTTTTTTTCTAAATCCTCATTTCTCTGACCTTGTCTGATGAAATGAATGTGTCTGCTGTGTGTGCAGGGATGGAGAAACAGGGCAAGAAGCGGCTGAGTCGAGACCAGAGGGTGTCCTTCATCTGTCCAGGAAACAGGTCAGAGAACAGGACACACAGGCTGTAATCACTCATCCACATCACACATAAAACAACTGTTGCTTGTCACTATGGATAAGAACAATGATCCACTGTAGCTTTGTCACGTACTCATTTCATCCCAAGTGACCATTGTGTCCCAGTTTACAATCTTATTCATTTTTTGTTTGCAGCAACATCAAGACAGATGGACCGGAGATACGCAGACGGAAAAAGTTTGTTTCTTGTTTGATTTTTCTGCTCCTGTAAACGACTTTCTGAAGGAAGGATAAGGAATACTAAGAAAGATAAGATGTCTGATAATGGACCAGACTTACTATAGAGAAGTTAAACACATTAGTAGTTCCTATTTTGTCTCACAGTATTTCCTAAAATGGGTTTAGTTTAGTTACTTTTTTCTAGTATGTATGTGTTCAGGAAACTGTGGTTGTGTGGAAAACCATGGCTGCTTGTGGTTTACCAAAATGTTTAGAAATTCATGAAGTTGCACATACAAAGCAGCTGCTTTTGAGTCTCTCCAACTATAAAGGCTTCACATTACAAAGTAAAAAAAAAAAAAAAACATGTCACACCCTACTTCCTTTGTAGTTTTGGGTGACCTGAATATGGTCAAAACCTAAACAGCTAAATGATAGGCAGAACAACAAGTATCCACTGTATCAAAGTCTAATGGATTTAAATATTTTCAGGTCAAGTGTCATCACTCCAAATGTCTATGTGAAGCCCAAGCGGGAGCAGTACATAAGGAACCCAATCCAGAAGAAGATCCAGCACTTCAAACGTTTCATTGAGAATTATCGCCGTCATATCGTCTGTTTTATCGTCGTGTACGGCATCGCAGCTGGTGTGGCACTTGAAAGATGTTACTGTGAGTAGAAATCATTCTTCTCCTCGTTCAGCTTCCCTCTTTACCTTCAGCATCATACCTTTCTGGTCAGCGTGAGCCTTTTCTAAACTGATTAATAATTGTTTTCAGACTACGGTTTGCAGTCCGATTCTACAGGTGTCCCCGAGACTTCAGTGGTGGGTATCATCGTCTCCCGTGGCTCGGCCGCTGCCATCTCCTTCTTGTTTCCCTACATGCTCCTCACTGTGTGTCGCAACCTCATCACACTGTGCCGAGAGACATTCCTCAACCGATACATCCCCTTCGACGCTGCTATCGATTTCCATCGCTTCATGGCGATGACTGCCATCCTCCTTTCAGGTTGGTAGACTAGAGGAGATGATAGCTGATAGAGATGATGGCAAGTTAAGTTCTGATATCTTTACATGTTTACATTTTACTAGTGTGATCTCACTCTTATTTTTATTCTTACTGTAGTTGTTCATAGTTTGGGCCATGTGGTCAACATCTACGTCTTCTCCATCAGCGACCTCAGCATCCTATCTTGTCTGTTCCCCAAAGTCTTATCCAACAACGGGTAATGTTAGAAATATCTGCCTGATTTTAGCAGACATTTGTACACTTTGCGGAGAGTTATGTTCGCTGATTTACAATCTGTTTTCATTTTAGGTCTGAGCTCCCTCTGAAGTGGTTCTGGTGGTTCTTTCAAACTGTCCCAGGTATCATTGGAAACTGATTTTAGACCTTCAGTGGTACATAGACTGCTTGTTATATTATGCAATAATTCTGTTTTTTTGCTCTTTTTTGTCCTTTTCCTAGGAATGACTGGTGTCTTGCTTCTTTTTACTTTTGCATTTATGTATGTTTTTGCCTCACACTATTTCCGTCGCATCAGCTTTCAAGGATTTTGGATCACACATTACCTCTACATTGTCGTGTACATTTTAGTAAGTACTTTTTTAACTTAAAAAATACCCCAAATGCACTCTGTAGTCAGGTGGCTTTCATTATAAGAGGCCATTTTTATGAATAGTTTGATGGTGGCTTTGTCAACAGACAGTTGTTCATGGCAGTTTCGCCCTGCTCCAAGAGCCCCGTTTCTACATCTACTTAATTCCACCTGCACTGCTCTTCCTGCTGGACAAACTGATCAGCTTGAGCAGGAAGAAACTGGAGATCCCAGTGGTCAGAGCTGAGTTGCTGCCTTCAGGTGACACTTAGCATCTTCTAGAAATTCTTTAAAATGTCTCATTATTCTCTGCCTCTCCTTAATTTAGTCTTTGCTAACTAATTTGCACTTTTCGGTGCACTTCTAGCACATTTAAGTTCACACTTCCCTTGGCTGTCCTACCTGTAGGTGTGACACATCTGGAATTCAAGCGACCACAGGGCTTTGTGTACCGTTCAGGCCAGTGGGTTCGTATTGCATGCCTGATGTTGGGCACAGATGAGTACCACCCATTTACACTGACGTCAGCCCCGCACGAAGAAACCCTGAGCCTGCACATCCGAGCTGTGGGGCCCTGGACCAGCCAGCTCAGAGACCTCTACACCGAAGAAAGCCTGCTCGAGCTCGGAGCCTATCCAAAGGCAGGTTTAAGCATTGTTCTGTGTGTGTAATTAGTTTCATCTGCTTCCCCATTCTTTGTCCTTTTATGACTCCAATATTCATAATTTATTTCATCAAGCTGTACTTGGATGGCCCGTTTGGTGAGGGCCATCAGGAGTGGACTGACTTTGAGGTGTCTGTTCTGGTGGGAGGAGGAATTGGAGTCACCCCGTTCACCTCCATCCTAAAAGACCTGGTGTTCAAGTCCTCCATCAAGTCCAAGATTCAATGTAAAAAGGTGCTGCTTAAAATCAAACAACCTACCATACATGTTGTCTTGAATCCTTCCCTGAAGCATTATTTACTTGTGCAAGAAGCCCCCTCTCTCTAACATTTACTGATTATTTGAAGGTGTACTTCATCTGGGTGACACGTACACAGCGTCAGTTTGAGTGGGTGTCAGACATCATCAGAGAGGTGGAGGAGATGGACACCCAGGAACTGGTCTCTGTCCACACTTACATCACTCAAGTGGCTGAAAAGTTCGACCTCCGCACCACCATGCTGGTAAGCCCTGCAGTCACCATTTCCAAGTGTAGAAATGGAAAGTCGACTGAAATGCTACTAAATATTTAACAAACATTCATTTTAATTTTGACTAAATACATGCCTTGTATATTACAGGAATAGTTTAACATTTTGAGACATATTTCATGCTGTGAGTTAGATGAGAAGATTGATACCACAGTAAATATGAAACTACAGCCAGCACACACAGCTCACGTTATATCTTGTTTGTTTAATCTGTAAAAAAAGAAGAAAAAAAAGGACTCCAATAGGTCACTGCGGCCAGCTAAGAAATAGTCGTGTACATAACCTCCTATAAAACCACAATTTGCAACTTGATTAAACAAACCAGATACCAGATGTTAATTACTGAGTTTTAGAGGTGATGGTAGGAAGGATTTTGTCACCTTTAGACCATGCTAGCTATTTTTCCACATTGTCTAGTCTTTATGCTAAGCTAAGCGACTGCTGGATGTAGCTTCATATTTAGCATGCATTGATCTTCTCATTTAACTCTCGGGAAGAAGGCCAATAGCATATTTCCCTAAACAGTTCCTTTAATATTTAATAATAATGAAATCCAGTAATGACCGCTGACCCTTGTCTTTGTGATGTATGGACAGTACGTGTGCGAGCGTCACTTTCAGAAGGTGTGTGGCCGCAGTCTTTTCACCGGCCTGCGGTCCGTCACTCACTTTGGCCGGCCGCCCCTGGTTTCCTTTTTCAGCTCACTGCAGGAAGTTCACCCCAAGGTTAGTCCTTCATCTAGCTTCATCTAACTCGTGTTTGTCTGAAACATTGCCCAATACTCTGTCCTACTTATCAATTTGTATTATTTTCTGTAGGTGTGTAAAATCGGCGTATTCAGCTGCGGACCACCTGGACTGACCAAGAACGTAGAGAAAGCTTGCCAGCAGATGAACAAAAGGGATCAAGCCCATTTTTTACATCACTATGAGAACTTCTAACTTGTCCTCAGCACTGGACTACATGATTACGGAAGGAAAGATGAGCCACTTTACGAGCTACTGCAGCAGTTAATGACAAAATCACAGAGCCAATGTAGGAAGTCCTGATTTAATGTAATGTCGAGTGAAAGATTACTTGTTACTTACTGGTTGTCTACTACTTTACATGATCTGTATTCTCTAAGCATTAATATTATTGTTGTAATTATTTCAATCAGTCGAGGATAGGAAATTTTATATGATATCAAAATACAGAATTATATTCACAAGTTATGTCTAATCATGCATCATGTGAGTTTTTATTTGCTGTTTGACTCAGATGTAACTGGAGTTTGCTGTCATGTACGATGGACTTTATGTTATTGATTTCTTGTGCTTTTGTTTGAAATATCTGTAACACATGAATTCACATTTTAGCACCTCAGAAGCTGTAATGAGGGAGGGACACCCGCTGCTATTTTATTTCCCCTAACAACATTTTGCCAGTTTGGTGATCAAACTGCTGACCGTCTTGTCCCAAGCCACTGTGATTAATAAAAGGATGTACTTTCCCATTCTGTAACAATAAAAATCATGAGACTCACTGTATAACCACATCAATGCAATTTACCGACTAAAAGAGTACTGCACCGATGCAGCATTGCACTCCTATACTATTGTCAGACTCACGATAGATGATTAAAAAAGTTTGTATTTTGTTGTGTATTGTGACATTAAAATTGTCAAAAATACCTTAAGGCTCAGAGGGTTTATACAGTAATATGGGAGACCTTTTACCTGAATACTTACTATAATAGCATGCAGATATCCAACAATTATTCTGATCTTATTTGTTTGCAATTTGTTCAAGCAACAACTACATTTTGCGGCTATCAGTAGAATCTCATTTGATCTAATGACACTTCAGTTTCACTTGTTTGCCAACACTTGTACAGCTGCAAAACAAATGTTCTGGCATGGTGCTGACAACAAGTCAAGCAGAAGTTGAGTCATAAGGTCAGTAATGTACAATTGATTTTATGTTATTAATTTCTTGTGCTTTTGTTTGAAGTGAATGCAGAGATTAAAAAGTCAATATCATGGCTGCCTCGTGTGACAGATCGTATGACAATAGGAAGGCCGTTCCACAGTGTCGGAGCCACCACTTCAAAGGCATGGTCACCTTTTGTTTTTAGTTGAACGTGAGGGACAACCAGTAAGCCCTGGTCAGGAGACCTAAGGGACCTACTGGTAATATAAGGATGGAGCCGGTCAGAGATGTACACAGATGCCTGACCATGCAAGGCTATCTGGCAGAAGAAGAACCTTAAAACCTTAAAAAACTTGATTGGAAGCCAATGTAAAGAAGCCTGCAGCCTGCAGCAGCATTCTGGACCAGTTGTAGACGGTCCAGGGATGACTTGCTGAGACAGGTGAAAAGGAAATTGCAGTATTCCAGCCGGGATTATACTTGTATAAAAGCGTGAATGATCATCTCTAGCATGAAGTGTCTTTGAGTGAGACATGATACCACTAGTGGCCCCAGAGGCACCAGGAAGTTTCCCAATGTACAAAAAAAAGTAGAAAGAAATACAGACATTTACAGTATATGCTGCAATTACAATCATATCAGTTGCCATATCTCTATATACAGACTATGGTTGCAATCACAAGAATCAACCTGCAAGCTGCTTTTTCTTAACCTTTATTTACTCAGGGTAGTTTCACTGGAAGCTCATTCAGAAACACCCTGCTCAATTCACACGGTTACACACATTTACAGCTGGCAGCTGCCTGCTCAACCACAGTCTGATGTGGTGGTGGCCACTGAGCAGCTGCACAGGAGCAGTCAGGAGTTATGGGCCTTGATCAAAAGCACCTCAGCAGTTGTAATGAACGAGGAACAAGCACCACTATTTTATTTTCCCCAACAAAATGTATTTTGCCAGTTTGGGGATCAAATTGCTGCTTCTCGTCACAAGCCAGATTAATAACATGATGTACTTTCCCCATTGTATAACCACATCGATGCAATTCAGCACTTGAAAGAATACTGCACTGATTCAGCATTGCACTCCTATTCTATTGTCAGAAAATGTTTATATTATGTTATAATTATAATCTTCCTTGATAAATTTGTGATATTAATACAGTAATATGGGAGGCCAGAAGTGCAGTAAATGTGCACCTTTTACCTGAATACTTACTGTAATCGCGTGCAGATATCCAATAATTATTCTGTTCTTATCTGTTTGCAATTCGTTCAACTACATTTCTTTCAACAGTCAGCATAAACTCACTTAATCTAATCTAATCTCAAATCCCTTTTTGTTCTCTGGAAAAAAAATTGTAAATAAGTTTAAAAAGATGTAAATAAAGTTAATATTTGGTCCAAAACATAAAAGAGAAAAAGGAAAAAAGAAAAGAGTTTAGACATATTAGAAAAGCAGACATTCGAGTGGCATGGCTTCCAGTTTTTTCCCTTGGCACTTCAACACTTGCACAGCTTCAACGCTTGTACAGCTGCCATACAAATGTTCTGGCATAGTGTTTATAACAAGTCAAACAGAAGATAAGTCATAATGTCAGTAAATGCTGACATGACTATATGACTCACCTTCCAAGAAATAATACCAAATTGAAACAGTGGATGTCCATATACCAGCATTGATAAAACTGATAAGAGCAGAAAAAGATCAAGAATTTTACTGCTGCATAATCAGAGAACAAATAGTAGAACCTTATTCAAACAATAAGTATCAAGCCAGATATTTAAGTCATATCATTCATATTAGAATGTATTACTGTTAATGGATAAGCCTTTTTCTTTATTTGATCACGGAAGGACATTTCTCGTTAAAATGTTCATTTGGAAATCTTAAATAGACAAGAAAGGGATTACATCATTCACACTGTATGCCAGTTACTGTAAATGCTGTAAACAAGACAAATTTATTTTTAAGATTTATGTCATTATATGGCAAGGGCCAAGATTGAAATTTCTCACAATGAGAAAGTGCCTGCTGGGAACTGTTCACATGCTCAGATGTACAAACATTGTTTTAAAACGGATCCAAACTGTACACCATGTTGCATTTTTAAACTATCATTCTCAACTTAATTGTGATAGACCTACCTATACTCACTAGGCCAGAGATCTTCAACAGGGGTTGCTGTCCGTGGTGCTGAAGTAGAAGTCCGATTTGTAATTGCGACTTTGAAGTCCCACCCTTCTGTCAGTTTTGTCTTTGATCTATAATATTCTCTAAACTACATAGCTAGGGGGGGTTACATATATGTAAGTTGTAAAACCTTAATTTCCTCTCTTAATATAGATGAACCATTGTCACAAACTTAATTATAAAACATCATAATCATAAAACCTTAATCAGATACTGCACGTTTGGACTAACTTAAGGCTGCAGGATAATTACTATTATATATTAAAAGAATGTGGCTTTTTCAGCTCTCTTGTCAATTTCGACAAATTAGGTAGTTATTAGGTAGTAAGTAATACATTCATATTTAATGAAATACTTTGAAATATGTAATTTAAAGCAGCTTAAATCCCACTACAGTCAGAGGCTCAGCTAAACTAGTTATCTTTTTGCAGCACTAATTTATCTGGCCAAATCTCAGTTAAAAAGATTACCACTTTATTGTTTGAAATAAGGTTGTTTATGATAAAGACTTACTTTTTTAAAGTGTTTTTATTGTTTTAAAGAAGGTACAATATACAGTGCAACATTACAATGTCAATTATAACAATACATATTTCTATTAACCCCATCCCACCCACAGCAAACCCTTGTGCCGAGGAAAGGACAGGTGAAATCAAAAATAAATAAATCAATAAAATAAAATGTTTTCTTCTTCATTCATTACTCATGACAGCAAATAGTCTAATCATTGTGCTTTACAATTCTTAGCAGTTATTAAGAGGGAAGTGTAGTAAGTCTTTCAAAGTAAGCCAGTAAGGGGCCCGATTTTTGTAAAATGTTCTGGTTGATCTCTTAAGAAAGTATTTGACATAATATCAGAAAGCCATGTGGAGGCCTTAGGTGGTGTAGATGATTTCCATTCCATAAGTATTCTCCGTCATGCTATTAAGGTTGCAAAAGCAACAACACTTTCCTTAATATTGGGCACTACAAAATCACCCCCTTGTACCCCAAACACTGCCATTGTAGGGCTAGGTTGTAGATCTAAAGCCAAAGCTTCATTTAAGACCTTAAATATGTATGCCCAGAATTCTTTCAACCTGGAACATGACCAAAACAGAGTATATTTTGGCAAGCTTAACCTTACTATAGTGCATACGGTGAAGAACTTTAAACTGAATCAAATTCAAACGTGCACAAGAAGAAGTCCCATTCACCCAGCTTAGATTAGAGCCCTGTCCCATAGATCATCTGATATATTTGTCCCCTTGATAGGATCTGTGGATATACTGTAGAGTGGCATAATGGAATTGTATATGTTAGAGATTTGGCCTCTTAAGGTTAGAGGGGTCTGCAGTATATCCTCTATGTCAGAGTGCTCAGGCAATTGAGGAAATGATGAGACGTGTGTTCAAATGAAATGATGAACCTGAAGATATCTGAAAAACTGGACTTAGTGATGTTGAATTTACTGACCAAGTCAGTGAAACTTAGAAAGACGTTATTTATGAAAAAATCTTTACATGTAGTAAGGCCCATACTGTCCCACTGTTTTGAAAAAGATAATTATTGCAGACAGGACTGAGTATGGAAAGATCAGAGAAATGGAACGTTTGCCTAAATTGTATCCAAAGTGTTGAACTTACTACTGGGCTGGAGGAGAAGTGTGATGGGGAGAGGGGGAGTTTTGACGTAATCAGCGCAGCAAGTGACGCCAGTTTACAAAAAGATAAAGACTTATTTGACAAAAAGATCACATGTTGGTTGTATTATGGGAAGTGTTGGATTCAGTGTTTTTGGAGTTTGATCCATAGAGGGATGGAAAGTCAGGGATATCTCAGCCTCTGCTACTCTGATTTTGACCCTCAATTTTTAAAGAGCTGTCTCATAATTCTCCCAACTTTATGAAAGTGCAATACTAAATAGCTGGAAAAAAAACATACAAACAGCACTGGTATTGTCACTAAACATATTTCATCCAATACTGACTTTTGTGTGTGGATAGGATTGCACCATCCACAGAATGGGGTGCTTTGAACATGGAGTCAATTATTTAGAAAATGGAGATTCGGCTTTCAAGTTCTGCAATGGTCGGTCTGAGACCTTTTCTCTCTCTCTCTCTCTCTCTCTCTCTCTCTCTCTCTCTCTCTCTCTCTCTTCTAAAACAACCTTATTCACCTTTATACAGCTAGTGCCCTAGCAGAGGGAGAGAAGAGAGCATCATCTTGTAGAAAATCTTTGACACACTGAACCAGACAGGCACACTCACTGAAGCCTTATATCTTTCCCCTTTTATATCAAACAGCTGTTGGGCATACAATCACACCTTTATAATGTACTTTGAAATATTAAGGAATGCTTGGGCAATGAGATAAGGGACTTTGATTACAAATTACACAGAAGACAAACACAGGCGACCACAAATGAGACACACAAGAATGTGTTTAAGATAAAGTTTAGCTTCTGTGACTCAGCAATGCTTAGGAAATTGTCCCGATGCAATGTGGATTATTGATGCATACTGACCCTGAAGCAATCAACCACCTTGTTTTATACATTGTCAAATTCAGCACTCAAAAATAATATAACGTTTCAGCAGTCTGAGTAAGTCAAATCAAGCAGGTATTTCCAAAAGTTACAGTATTTTTGCTACAAAATATCCTCTTTGTGTTATTACTCCCTCCACTTCAGCTCAGCAAGGTAATACTGTTTGGGGAATTTTGATTAAAAAAAAACTTTAATATGGTTTAGTTCACGTGCACACAGTGTCGTTGTGCAGTGGATTGAAGCTCCATTTATGTTAATTTCATATTTAGACACGTGCATATGCCATTAAAATAATTGACAGATTATTTGCTATTTCCATTCCATCTAAGTGGTTTCATGTTGGACACATTGAGAGGAAATGTATCTGTGTTTCAGTTTCCTGGTCATATCACTTACAGATATGTTCCTCTGATTTTTCCATGATTTCAGATAGTGACCTCTTTTCCTCCAGCTTTTCTTCAAAAACAAATATTTGAAGATGTTCTGCCAGTTGACTTTCTCTGTTGAGGGATTGTTAGCAGCTCATTTAGTTTAAAACACACACTGTGATGACACCTGTGTGTGTCTCTAAAGCCGACTGGTTGTACTCATCAGTTGATACACGTATAAACTGTCACCACATGATTTACTGTATATGTGATACTCACTGATCAAATGGCACCCTCTTCTGGTAAGGAGCATCCTCCATCCTTCTACACAGCAGCTGCATCAAATGTGATTCAAGGTCATGCTGGTTTGTGCTGCATTATTCTTTTTTTCTTCTTCTTTTTTTTAGATTTTCAGTACAATGCATTAAGCTCCCCCTTTAAATGCCCTTGTTCCATTCTATTATATGCTAATGCTTTTCCTCAATGCAAGCCTGACATCTCAATGTAACGGGTCAATTCCCATGACAAAATGGTTTAATCTTGCTAATCAGGTGTCACATTCACAGCAGTAACCAGGAAGGTGATTTGTTGTTGGAGAGCTGGTCAGCGGAGCAGCTCAAGGTTAAGTGCCTTGCTCAGGGGCAGCTTGTTTCAATTACATCACGGAGTCTCCAAGATGGGGAGGGGATTTGAACCCCCCACAAGCCTTCTTTTGTAACTCCCTGATGATTTTTAAGAAGTCAGCATTACCATTAAATAACTGTGGGGCCTGTGACGTGGCTGCTCTAAATTATCTCCAAGGAACTAACAAAAAAGAGAAACTAGTTGGGCACATTTTTAATTAAAGGGGGCATATGGTGATTAAATGACAATTTAAGTATAGCTCAAATGTTTGATCTTCTGGGCAAAACAATGTAAAATATGTTGTGTGCGCAGTGGTGAGCAGTTTGCATTGGTGCACTTACAAGTCTGATAATCTTCTTAGTGTCGGTAAGCACCCAGCTAGAAATCAGCTACTGTCCAGATTGTCTCTTCCTGCCCCAGATAAACGACTCAGACAACAACAAAGCGAGGTTCGAGAAAATATGTGGCATGGTCGCTTCACTGGCATGAAATATGCACCTCCCCTCCTTTGGGAACTGTGTTGACAGAGCCGTGGAAGAAGTTTTGGTGCGTCTCCTCAACTTGAAGATGTTTGGCAGCGGCACCAAAAAGTGGTTTGTAAAGAAGCAGAAGAGGCAGCACCAGAGGTCTGGCAGGAGGCCATGCACCAGGAAGAAGAAGAGATGGGCAGCTAAGATCCTCAAACAGCACCGACAAAAGATCCTGAGCGAGCTGGATGTCAGCACGGTACTTCCCTACCTGGTTTATGATAAGGTTTTCTCACTGGGGGAGTACAAGGAAATACTGGGACAGGAGTCCAGCAAGAAACGGACAGAGATATTTTTGGACTATCTGTCCTCAAAGGGGCCTGCTGCATTCTGCTCATTCTGCTCTGTTTTGGAGGAAGTGTGTCCCCACCTGCTAACCTCCTTTCTGCTGGATGAAAAAGGTACATGCATTGATGAGCCACTAATTACATGATGACCAACACAAAGGTCATAGTTTGCTGATGTTCTTTTTGAAAAACATTTCAGTGTGCATCAGAACAAAACAGAGTTACAGCTCATTGATCTGTAGATGCGTTGCACTTATTTGTCCAGTATTTTTACTTATCTAGTGTTGCATTTTATTTTCTGCGAGAAATTGAAAAAAAAAATAAAAAATACAATAGCAAGGGAAGAAAACTGCTTTACAGTAAGCCAGCACCACAGACTAAGAACCAGCAAAAATAGCTTCTTAAATCTGGATGGCTGAGGGGATTACTGAGCCTCCGGCGTTACTAACTAGCCTCTGACAACATATGGCCTCAACATGGCTGTAGTCTGCAGGGCCTTGTCTATGCTGTGCTGTACTATTTCAAATCAAAATGCTTTACTTAGATTTACATAAAACAGAGTACTCTCAATAAAATGAGCTGCATTTACAGTTCAGTGTTATCTGTGGCTAAAATCCCACAATTATGAATCTGTGAATCCTTCTACTTACTCACCCAGTCAGAGGGGAAGACTTATGAATTAGCAGAGACATACAACGTGGCTAATACATTAATCTGTTCCTACAGATGGGGCCCCAGGACATGGCAGGAAAGGGGGCTTCCCTGTGCCCCCCAACAGTACAGGAGAGCAACCTCTTTGCTCCCCTCCCATGTACACCGACCCTGTGTTTAACTCCAGGTGAGAGCCACTTTACATTTCCCTGATGTTGTGTGAAAGCTGGATCACCTAATGTCCTATGAGTTGATAAAATCCCCCCTGTGTTATTAAGTTGTTCCCAAACCACATTAGATAAACTAAATCTTGGTGATGAGAATAAATCTAAGGCTTCTTAGAATCTAAGAGCTGAGGTACAAATATGCTTTCATTTACATTTCAAAACTACTCTTCAGTGTTTTTAAAGAGTCTTTACAAATGTTTTTGACCCATACAATGATAATCACAAATCCTGGAACCATCTGAAATAGCACATTTTTCTTCTGATGTTAGTTGATTGCGTCTAGAAAACCAGTAGCAGGCATCTATGTCTGCTCTGCAGTTTCCTAACCACCGTCTGCTTTTAACAATAACAAATGCAGATGATTCCATAAGGCATAAGGATTCACTGAATAGTTTGAAGAGTAAATAATTGCTATGGCCTTTGCAGTCACCAGATCACAGCCAATTTGAAAACCTATGGGAGATTTTGTATCACTGTATATTTTAATCCATCTATGTCTTATAGCTTTGCATGGCTGTGTGCAAAATGTGGCCGTAGCAGTCTTGCTCATCTGTGTTCTTTGATTTATGCTGCTGTGCATGCCTGCATGTCCTGAATGATGGATGTTGTTGTTTTGTTGTATCATTGCATCAATGTTTTGCTGTGTGATTTCTGCACTGTCTTGTGCATGCTGATGTTGTTGCTTTTGTGTTCATTCTTACTGTTTTATATTTCTTAACCTATCACTGCATTGGTTTTAGAACATTTTGACTAGGACTACAGTTGAAAATTAGATCTCTGATTACTGGCACATTTACAAAAATGTTGATTAGTGTGTGTTGTCCTTACAAATACAAAAACATTAAAAAAAAAACGTTAAGACATGAAAAGATGTGTTAGATGTTTTGAAAGAATGGTTCCAGAGACCTCAATCTATGCTAAGGAGCTTTGATCTGATACAAGCAAATTGTGGTGCCCCAACACCTTACAACACTTTATGTTGGGTTTTCTTTAATTTGCCACAAGTCTGTAAGTTGACTAATTTGGCAGAAATGATCATACATAAGTGAAGGCTATTGCAGCACTATATTCATGTCTGAAAATGGCAATACTGAAATGACAGAAAAGAGGAGCATAAAATGACATCTGCTGAGCTTTTCTTTTGTATACGAGAGAGCAGCCAGAGCAGTCCGGTATGTGGTGCAGAGTTCTGTGAGGCTGCTTTTGTCACTGTGTGTCAGGCCCTGTGAATGCATCATGACTGAGTGTTGGTGTCTTTCTGGGTGTGTGTGGACCCCTGGAGAGTACCCTTGGCCCAGCTAACACAGAAGGGGGAGGGGAGAAGCAGGGAACAGACAGTGTGTATATACCGTATATGTATGCGACAGCACTGAGGTATGTGTGTGTGTGTGTGTGTGTGTGTTTGTGTGTGTGTGTGTGTGTGTGTGTGTGTGTGTGTGTGTGTGTGTGTGTGTGTGTGTGTGTGTGTGTGTGTGTGTGTGTGTGTGTGTGTGCGTGTGTGTGAGAGGTAGAGTGCCTGCTTGGATGTGATGCCTGAAGTGACGGGACAGACAAGCTGATATGCTCCATAGACCGTTAAGAAGGCCTCTTTAATGTATGACAGCTAAGTCAGCATGGAGACAGCTATCCCAGTGGTCCTGCCCTGGGCACTGACACACACACACACATACAGACAGGCAGGCTGACAGAAAAAGACCAACACACACAAAACACAGCATAGCAGCACACAGCCAGAATAGTCACAGAGCCTCCACAGGAGATGCAGTACGCTAACAAATCAATGTAAGTCCTCTTAAAATTTAGAGATAGTTTATGTGAACCTATGTCTAGGACTGAATACAGCTGTATGTGATGATGCTAACATCTTGTTGATATTAGAACGGGTACAACAGAGAGAATGTTTGTGTTGCTCTTGTGTCTTTTGATGTATTCCTGCATGTGTGTTACCTGGTAATACAGACGGGCTAAGATACAGTGTGGGGTAAGGTTGGCTGCATGTATCACTAGATAAAAACAGCATAATCTGTTGTTTATTCACTCTTAGGAGAAGTAGGACAAAAACTGCCTTAAGTCATGGATGCTCGGCTTCAGAATTTGTGTGCCAACATGTGTCCCTGTGTGACAGAGTGAAGCATGTCCGCAGTCGTGCTTGTTATAAATGTGGAAACAACTTTGGAATATCTTCCGTGTGATGAACTGTATCTCCACAAGAAGATGTGTGTGTTTATTTTCACCTTTCAGATCTGCACACTTTGTCTGATCTACAGCAGAAGAGCAGATTAATTGTCAGCTGTGTGGGTTCAAAAAGACACTTTTTATTAGTTTGGCTTTTATTGTGTCCGCCTCTGGTCAGTATCATGCTAGTCTCGCATTGCCAGACCATCCTCCACAGTGGTGCAAAGGGGGTCTTGCTAGTCCACATAGCATTCCGGGATGGGAGAAAAATGTGCTCTGGTTTATTGCCATTTCTTTAAACCAATCACAATCGTCGAGGGCGGCGCTAAATGGTAGAACGTGTACATTCAAAAGTTGTTTTATTTGTGCAACAGAAAACTCGGATTCAACATATAGTCTAGCTAGCTGTCTGGTTTTAACATGCCGTAATCTGAGGAGCAGTTAACCATAGTCTGCATAAATCGACTGGAGTTTAGAATACCAACACAAAGAAAACGGAAAGGTAACAGACATCCAGCTGAAAAGAGGAACATCCGGCCGAATTTCCGGCAGCACCGGAGCAATCCCGGGAGTGGAACGTCATGGATATAGACTAGTATCCTGCTCACTGGGAGCAAACATGCAGCATTTAATCACATCTCTAGGCTTCAGTCTTAAAGGGCACAAAGGACCTGTGCATCTCTGTAAGAGCAGCGCGGGAACTGATGTGAACCTGACTGAATCCAGTTTAAGTGCAGAATATATAACTACAGAGGATGTGTGTGTGATTCACCAGAATGTGTTAGCCATGTGTTTGGATCTGTGGCCTTATATGTACATGTGAGGCTGCAGCGATGATTTAAGTCACCATGCCTTCATCCATAAGTGGAGAAAATTAGATGCTGGCAGGTTGAGGAGGAGTGAAGAAGGAGGAGAGGATAGATTAGCTGGAGCTGTGAGGTTATGCTTCTCTGTGCTGATGACTCACCTCACAGCACATAGAGAGAAAGCACTGCGACAGCACTGAGGTGTGACTGTATGTGTGTGTGTGTGTGTGTGTGTGTGTGTGTGCTTGCATGCGTGCGTGCGTGCGTGCATGTGTTTCATTATTCTTGTTCTTCTTGGTGCAGTGCATTCATGTGAAGAGGACTTTCTCTCTGAACTTCTCTTTGTTGGTGCAAAAGTAATAAATCACTGTGTTACAGCTGTAGTGGTTCTTAGGGCTTTCGTCCAGGTTTGTCTCCTCTGGGAGCAGCTTCTGAGTCCTACAAACCAGCTTTGATTTTGCTGTACAGAATAAAATGGACAAGAGAGTCTAAGGACACAAGAAAGAAGGGCAGCCCTGTCCTATTTACTTGCTGGGGGAAAAAAGTACTTTAGTGTGTTATTAGCATGCACGTGTGCCTTTGCATCTCTGTGGGAATGTGCTTGTGTCTGTGTGTGTGCGGCGCACAATAAAAGATGTCAGCAGTGGGTTCTCATGTGAGAAGGGTAATGATGGGGCAGGCTGCTCCGAGCCATTACTGTGGAGATGGAGAAGGCAATCAAAGTGCTGCAGTGGAGTGTGCATGGGTATGCAGCAAGCTCCAGACTGCACCACAACCACTGACCCACTGCTGTCTCAATGCTTCCCCACTGACACACTACTACTGGTTCCCATACTCGCTCCCTGTAATGCATATCTGAATGGCATCTCTGGTCAATGGGAGGTGACAGAGTGCTGCTGCTAGGTTTTTTGCTGCTCTGATGATTCCATTAGCAGTGTATTAGTTGAGTGTTGACTGGATTTAAGAGGCATTCAGCCAAGCCTCAATGTAGATGTTTTCTGTACGGGGAATACCTTAGTCTCACATTGCCAGACCTATCTCCACAGCACTGTGGAGTAAGGTCTGACTACACCACACATACATTCTGGGATAGGAGACAAAAATGCTCTGAGTTGTTTGCATTTCTTTAAACTAGGGCTGTCAATCGATGAAAATATTTAATCGTGATTATTATAAATAATTGCATGATTGTCCATAGTTAACTTGCGAATGATCGCAAATTAATCACACATTTTGTATCTGTTTGTGATTCAGGATTAGGTTAAATCTCTAAAGTCGTACAGGGTGTGGCCCTGCCTCTTCAGAGTGTACACCACATCCATGGCGGTTACTGTTTTCCTCTTGGCGTGCTCGTGTAGGTGATGGCATCACGGATCACGTTCTCCATTAACACCTTTAGCAGACCTTTAGCAGATCTCCTCGTAGATCAGACCAGAGATGCACTTCACCCCGCGGTGGCGAGCCAGACAGCGGTTTGGTGATCCCCTGGATGTTATTAAGGAGCACACTATGGTTGCATCGCTTCCTGATTTCCCAAACTACAGAATGGCCGAAGGCCCAAATAACAGGACGCGTGTGCGTTAATTGAGTGTCAAAAAAAAAAGTATGTTAAAAGAAATTTGCGTTAACTCGTTATTATCGTGTTAATTTTGACCGCCCTAGTAATAAGCAACTGATTGCTAAAAAGTTAACCATATCAACTTACCTTACTTATTTATATGTAGGTCAATGTTGTGTTTACAACTTGTGTCTGCTGCCCCCAAGTGACCAAGGAAAATCACCTAGAAATAAAATAAATGCTTATAAACTCAATTAAGTAAACTTATCTAAACTAACTTAAGTCTCAGACCATAGTCTCCTTTTTCTCTTTAGTTAGTACCAAATTACATCATTCAAGTAATAATTAGGAACTTATGGAGATAAACGGTGTAGCCAGACCATGCTCCAGTGCTGACACAGCGCTGTTGAGATAGGTCTGGCAATGCAAGACTATAACTGTACTGATTTTATTATACATATTCTGTTTCAAACCCTGTTTCAAAATCTTTGTAGAATCCATGCTTGTGTATTATTGTTTATTTCAAAATGAACTCATTTCAATTTCAGTTCACAGTTAAGGTTGGAAGCCTTCTCACCAGCAGATACTGCATGGGGAGATTTTTTTGGACATATGAGCACTAAATGAATTTAGGTCCCTTTAATGCCCTGAAGGGTATTCTGCTTCCAGTCACCCAGAAGTAACTAACTGGCATCCACAAAAAGAGCTGTTTTAAATAACAGAAAAGGTCTGATGTTCATTCTCTGCGTATTATATTAGGCTCTGTTGTAAATGTAATGTATAAAATACCTTAAGCTATATAAACTTAGATTATTTATTAATAGGTACTTTTAATAATGATTTCATTTTACATATCCACACTGTAGTGTACTGAAAACGAAAAAGAACTGCTATCACACCTGGGACTGTTCTGTTTGTGTGTGGTGCCGGTTTGTCTGTCTGTTTGCACTGTATGCACTTTGCTAAGTTTAGGAGCTGGACTGGAATATGTTCTGTACTTTTAATTATGAGTGTGCCTATATGATATGGGAAAAGGGGTTTTTCTACCCTTATCCTTAATGCAACTTTTTAACTTATATCTATTTATGTATTTTATCCTGGCATGACTGTTTGTGTTTTTAATGATGTGTTATGCCGTCAATGCGGAAGCTGTTAAACTGCTTTCGTTGTCTGTAAAGCAATGACAAATAAACTATATTCTATTTAAACAGGCAGTCCTGTATGTTTACCCTAAATTTGCCAAAGAGAGGTTTACACTGTCTGTACTGTAGGTTAGTATAATGCACATTATGTGAAGGATAGTTTCATCCATAGAGCACTACAGTGTCATGGGTTGCATACATTTTTAGCAACGTAAGCCACAGAGGGATTCGCTCCCCTGTCGCTGGCAGTTATTCACAGCTATTGTAGTGTTGTGTTGGTCATGGCAGATAAATATAAGATCCTCAGCTTCCATTTATCTGGCCTCCTCAGACCTCTTATACTGCTCAGCATTGTTAAAGTCTGTCTGGTCAAGTGAGAGTAAGGAAGTGCACTTCTCTACTCAGGTGAGCACTTCTCTACTCCTCTAAGACTTCAAAGTCTAGACTAATCGACTTACTCTGAAGCTTATAACGGCACCAGTGTGTCAGTCTATTGACCGAAAAACAACCCACGCCAGCCTCTATTTGCTGCTAATGGCAGGTTGTGTGGGCACAGTCTGCTGAGAAAGAGCTGCTGTGTACTGCACCTCTATGAATGTAACAAACACTAAATCACTGTATAATCTGCAGCAGAACTAAGAGGCATATTTTCTGTGTCAAGCATCAAAACATGTCACTTTAACTTTAAATTGCTTATGGAGGTTTAAGAGAGGTGTAATCTGTCTTGTGTCGCTCTAGGAATCTTATACCTCCTGAATGTGAAATATTAGGAGACAACCATATAGAAAATATGTAAGTGTGCTAAACCTTTAACACAGTATATAAGCACCACAGTCTAATGTATGTATGCTATATATGTCCCTTCTACTCTGAAATGATAAACTAAATATATTACCTTTCCCTTGAGTTAGGCTACATTTGTAACCAAACATACAATGCGCACACAATAATCACTCTATGCTAGGCCAGCAAAATATAACCAAAATTAAAATAGTTGCAGGCCTGATTCGTTGCTTGCAAACGTAGAGACCAAAAACGTAGCGGTCACTTCACTCTAGTCTCACATGGCCAGACCTGTCTCCACAGCGCTGTAGAGTAAGGTCTGGCAATGCACCACACATACATTCGGAGAAAAAAATGCTTTGGGTTGTTTGCATTTCTTTTAAGCTATAGTGGTAGTGTCTGCTTCTGTTCCCTCATGAGGAATTCTAAGTAATGACAACAACACTGACAACATGGAGGATGAAAAAAAACATGATGGACTTTTGGCAGCATGGGGCAACTTCACGGTGTCTGGTGGTTATCCAGCGTTGCCAGTGGACCTTTGAGCATTCCCTGGTAGCTCAACTCGTTATCTGGTTGTTGTCACTCGTGTAATGGTCGGAAGCAGTGCAGACAAAACTACTGTGTTGAGCTGGGTTAGCTAGCAGCAGCCTAAAGTCTGTTCACCTTGCTAATTACCATTCACTTAATTAACGAGCAGCCTCATACAGATCAACTTTGTGTTGCTCCAAAAGCATGTCCTCTTGCAGAATATTGAGTTGATAGTCTAAGACATTAGGAAATACAAACTTCTCCCTTGTTAATCCCTCTCAGCTCTTTTTTTTCTCCTATCACAATCCTGCCTCCTTTGTGTGCACACCACACACACATAAGCCAATCAACAAGCAAAAGCCTACATGGCTCGATACACTTCTCAAACAAATATTATTATATTATATTCTCTATTTATTTAGCATCATTTAATCAAAGAAATTGACTCAAATTACATAGGTGCATTTTTAACAGTTTTAACATTTTACGGCATGAACTTGACATTTTACCACACAATGAAAAATATATAGCCTTTTTTTACCATATTCTTTTAACAAACCCTATTTATTTATTTCTCACAGACAACTATTTATGTATGCATATTTTTAACTGTGCTACAATTAATACAGTGTTCACATCCAGGTGTCAGGTAGGTGGGGAGACATGAAACTGGTGATATTGGCATCATTTTCATTTTTTCTCACACATCCAACTTAAACAGATTTTTACTTTCTCTGGCAGTATATAAGATGATCGTACAGTAACATTAACACTGGTCAGGACTGCAACAATTTATGCATTTTCTGTCTCAATTTATGGTGCAAATGTCTTTATATGAATAAAAGTTATAATAGGTTTTTAGGGTGGGTTGCACTGGCCAGTTTTGATTATTGGGGGGGGGGGGGGGGGGGTTGAAACCCCCCCTGTAAATTACGCCTATGAATTCAACATCATTTATTGTATTTTTTGCACCTGAGCTTTTCCTACAGCGACATGTCAAAATGTCTTGTGAAAACGACACAGAACAGGAAATGCGCACAAAAATATCCCCCACCTCCAAAGAAAAAGGGGAAGGGGGCTCAGACCTTCTAGTTCCGCCCATTTCATTACTTGTTCCAGGATGTAGGCCATTGTGTAACAAAGAAAGTCCACTTTCCAAAAAAGATCCTGTTAACAAGTAGCCCAATTAAAGACTTCCTAAACAGATGCTACAACTGAATCCCTCCAAATGAATCGGTCCCTCGCCTCCCCTCCTCCCTCTCCCCCCTCTCCTCTTCCTCCTCCCCTCGCTCCCAGTCGCTCCCCTCTGACTACACTGTACACACTCTCTCCCCTACCTCACACACACGGACGCCTGGACGCTGCAGCGTTTTTAAGAGAGTGTTTCCAGCCCTGGATAGGAGGGAGGAGGCAGGAGAAAGGAGATAATGTCCAAATCCTGACCGTTTAAAAAAAGAAACACTAAGAAATTACAAATCGGATGGATCGGCGATCTGTTTGCGAGCGCTGAAACACGGTCAGAGTGTCATTGCGGACATGGGTCGCAGCAGTACGGCACCTTTCGCTCAGCTCCTTGGGGAGTGTTTTCACTGTCAGTCCTTCAGCGCTGGAAATGGCGTTGTGATGCTGAGCATGGAAGACGCAGCGGAGGCGGATGCCAGGGAATAAAGAAATATATGATCACCTGTGCTTTTCTTTGGGTTGGATTTTTAGTAGCGGTGGACAGTACCATGGTGAATTACCAGAAATACATAACTGTTATGCAGCTGGCTCTGGGGGTGACCGCCTCCAACAAAGAACATTGTCTTCCACCCAGGAAGCGTATGTGGTGAGTATGAATCTTGTTGCGGATGATGATAATAACGATGATGATGATAATGATGATGATGATGCAGGTTGGGAGAAAAAAGAGGGGGCTGCGATGAGCCGAGCTGTCGCCTCCCACGTCTCGTCAAAAGATGAGCGGGTCACCACGGTGCGCACGCTCACTCTCCAAAATGGCATAATATTCCATTCATCCACTGCAGCCAGTCTGCACCATGTTGCAAGCATCACAAACCTACTGTGGTCGATACACAGTAGGTAAGGCAATTGCTCCGCATGCTGAGAGTTTGTGTGCGTGCGTGCGTGCGTGCGCGTGCGTGCGTGTGTGACACCTATTCCAGTGGCCCTAGCAATGTCCTTCTTCTCCATCAGTTTGTAAAGTTGAATGCGTAGGGATGATGTCATAGCCTCATCATTGTTTCTTTGCCTCCAACTTCATGTGCTTTAATGGACTGTATGGCCTTCACTGCACTGCTGCTGTCACTGGAAATGCCATCATCAAGCTAACCATGTGGTAAACCATCACCCTTCCTCTCTCTTATCCCCACTGCTGTGTTGTAACTAATAAAATGTAAAGCATGAAACATGATCTTCTCTTGTTTTTATTTCCTGTGCTGCAGCCAGTGCTCTGTACACCTCTCATTGTCATGTCTATTAAACATTTTCTACCCATCTGCTCTCAGCATGTGTGTTTGTATCTTGTCTATCCACCTCTTTAGTGTCCTCATTACTGTGTGTGTCTGTATGCTACAGTTTATTGCAGTGACCACCTCTCATTGTCTCTCTTTTTCCTGCTGCCTCGTTCATTTGTTTACTTTAAGACAGTCCTCCTTTCATTCCTTTCATTCTGCTGTAAGCAGATTGCTGCCGAGGCTGCAACGTGTGACATAGTATCCTTAATTACCACCGGATTACCATCTTGTTTGAAAGCGAAGACGGTTAATTAGGAGTCTCATTGGCACTCTGATAACAAGTGTCTCAGACAAACTCAAAATGTATTGCACGGCGTGGATAATGTAACCACATGATGCAGTTACACTGGCGTGGCTCCAGTGTGTGAGAGCCTTTCCTATTATCATCATCTCTTTAAAGCCAACCTAAACCATTTCTGTGACTGAAGCAAGGACAAAACACTGATGCTCAAAATCTGAGCGTCATATTGGTTTGAAGAATATCATGATCAAAAGAGATTTACAGACACAAAGCCACAACCTGAATTTCGTAACGTGAAATTCCCTCCAAGTTTACATTGTACAAATAGTGTGTGTACAACAAGATGTTTTTACAGTTTGCAGTTATTAATTTCGTTATAAGGTGTTTATCTGTATTCAAACATTTACAAGAACATGCACCTTCTTCATCACACGTAAAACTCTAAGACGAACGACGTCTCCTAAGTCAAAGTGCTGCTGTAACCTCATCAGGGGTCAGACGCATATCACATGCAGGTTTTGTATCTCTTGGTCTCTTTGGCTAATCATATTGCTTAGTCATCCTCTTATTAGCCTAATTGCCCCTCTTAGGAGAAGATAAGGGATTTAACTGAGACAGAGGACTCATTTCATGTTTCTTCTGTCATTGTTGTTTTGCTACTTACATCTCCATATTCAAGTAGATTTTGGAAGGAGCCCTTCTTGTCTCATCTACAGCAGTGCCCTTCAAAAGGCTAGTTATTTAATTCTTAGAGCAAGCTCTGACCTTGTTCAATTGAATTTTTTGTTCTCCATTAGAGTAAAAGATCAGCAGCCCCACCTTTTGTGAGATGGAGTGAAAAGGCTGAGATCTTCATGCGCCTCCAATAATCCATTAGAAACGCCAATTGATTCATAATTGGTATTTTTGTTTCGAAATGTTATATTATTACAGTATGTCATTCAAGGGACCATACCAGGGATTTTGCATGTTTCGCTTAATTTACTGCAAGTGCGTTTCGTTACAACCAACCATTTTGTAAATCATGTTGCTGCAGTTTGGATCTGTGTCAATGTCAAAATGGGTTTCTACCTTTCAAGCAGGTGTTGTTTTTCACTTTAAATTTGTGTTAGGCGTGTAATTTACAACATTGAATATCATGTCTGCAGTGTTGGTATGAGACTTTTTAAACCAATCTGCATTTAAACGTGAAAATCTTTGACAACATTTTTTATTTTTTATTTATGTTTTATTTAACTAACTAGATTAGCTGTCTGCAGCACATTTCAATGGTCTACTAATTCATATTTGTGCTAATTCACTTATTCGCTTATTCTGTAATATCATACAGAAACCATAATAATAATGATTTGCAGAATGTTTAGCTGTAATCTAAAAGTCATGTCAAAATTGTCAACAGTAAAGTATACAGCATATCAGTTGTAGATAAGGACACAAAACTGGCAAAAAACTGCTATGCATCCCTTCTATAAATGTTAGTAGGAAAATATCTTAATAACATGGACTAAGAACTAATATTGTAATATAACATAAAGGCTTGTTGACTTCAATGAGACAACAGCAGCTACAGTTTGTTTTATATCATATTTACCAATAATATTAACAAGTACAGAACATGGTGATCATTCAAAAACACATGAAACAGAATCTGGAATTAATATTCATGGTAAACGTTTATCCTCGTTGTCATCCTTAGCTTTATTATTACTGATTATTAATATCATCAGTAAAAGTAGTAGTAGTATTAGTAGTTCAAAACAATAGTTCAAGTAATAGTTTAACCATAACAGTGGTAGTACTATTGAACTGCTTTCCTTGTGGCTCAAGCTGCCACACACCATTTACAAAATGTGTGTAAATTGAAGTCATAGTTATTCCACTGCTTTCTCATCCTTCTTGACTGTATATTATACAAGAAACTGTGAAAAAACACATAAAAAGTGCGTACAAAAGCATCTGCCTAATGAATGTGCTGTAACGCAATGTTATGCAGTGTCCTCATTTAGGCTTGTGCTTTTCTGTTTAGATAGAGACCTTGTAAAACATGTAATCTGTCCACCTGACTGAAATGCAGCATAGTGATATTGTCCACTCAATAGCTTAACTTTGTCACCAAAATCGGCGAGTTTCAGGTGAAGTACATGCATCATAAGCACTCAATGAATCCTGCATGTAGTTTTCTTAAAGCCAATAAGTATCCATCAAGTTTCTTTCTAAGTATCAGATGTAAAGCACAAAACAACATTTAAGATGTATTGCGACTGAAAGCCATGGGTTGCATACTGATTCATATTTTAGTTGTAATTCATATTCTTACACAACAACGTTGTGAGAAACAAATGTCACTCATCTTCTCTATTAGTTTAACCTTTTTTCACAAATGATATTGATAACTTGATTAAAGTGACCTTTTAGATAAATCCTGCTCTATACTTATTAATACTGTGTCCATACTCGAAAAAAAAATGAAATACTCCAGATAAACTCTGAAGAAGCTGAAGGTATTATTTGAAAATTAATCTATGGTAGTTTTAAATGGCATGATAATTGATTATTTTTTATCAAGTAGTTTCTGGTCGTAGTGCCCATATTATGAAAGAAATCACTTTTTCTGGGATTTGGGGTGTTATTTTGTGTCTCTGGTGCTTCCACACGCATACAAACTTGAAAAAAAAAACAACATCCATGCTGTTTTGAGTGAGATACAGGTTTCTGAATGATTCCTGCCTTCAGTCTCCGGGTGAGCTGTTCAAAATGTGCGATGTGCGAGTGCCAACAAAGATAATACAGAAATGAGACTCTCTAGCTGAAACAGAGACCTCAACACAGGGTCAAAAGAGGAGCTGCAGCAATGTGCAGTACAACAAAAAATATGGTGTTTTTTGAAAATGAAACCATGTAAACCTATTCTGGTAAAACCTCAAAATACAATTATGAACCTGAAAATGAGTATAATATGGGCGCTTTAAAGCTTCCAACAGTATTAGCAGGTTTCCTCTTTGACGTCATTGTTGTAAATTGTGTTAAATTTAAAGAAATCTCATCATTAATTGAGCAATAAAGAATAGATTTATAATAATAATAATATATACATATGATAGGTTACCTCCATAAATAGAATTATTATGTTGCATTTGTCACCTCCATAGACTCCCTATCAAGGATTTGAAAAGGCACTACACTGTATGTATTTGCTGTTAGATTACATTTCCGTCATTCACAAATACATTTAACATACAGATGTACGACAGGATCGCTGAAAGGCAGATTTAAACAGAGGAAACGCTTTATTGCATTTGAATACAACATTTAGGCATCATGTTTTTAGGTTGCTCTTTACATAATTGCTGCGTTAATTCTGTGCCATTTCTGGTCAAATGGTCAGAGCTGCTTCCTGTTCTGCTGATCTCTCAGCGTGTGGCGGTGAGATTACACACCGCCCTGCGCGGACACTTTTACACCATCCATCGAGCAGAGACTGTGTGTGCCATGTGCATCACATTCTCCCAAAATCAGAGGAAAAACAGCTCCGCTTGCCTTTGAAAAAAACTGAATAGCAGCAGCAGTTCTCTAAATTGGGAATAGTCTTTGCAAACAGATGTTCCTCTTGCCCGCAGTCTTTAAAACCCATTCCCTTTTGCACACAGCCAAAGATTAGCATTAACCTGGCTTAATGAACTTTACACTCTGTTGCAAGCCTGCAGGGATATTACAACAAGTCTATTGTGTTTATGTAATGTTTCCTCTTATTTTTAACCACCTTAAAAAAAAATGCAGTGTGGTTACAGTTAAATCTAATATTGTGTGTCTTTTACAGTGTGTGTTTTATTGTGTCTGTGTGTGGCTACCAGACACTGGTCAGGATTGCTCTCCTCGTTAAGTGTTACATTAGTAGTGGGCAAGATGGGAGGAATGGAGCGTAACATTGCCTATTGACCTGCTGATTAAGCAGTACCCGTTATTACTCAAACTAATCATACCTGATGGCTCCTCCAGGCACACAGGGAACAGAGGGACGGCATCAAGTCCTGTGTGTGTTCCTTGTCTTTTCTTTGTAATAGCATCAGGCATCTGCTTAACCTTACCTTATCTGTGAATTGCATTATCACACTCTGGGTGGACGGTGTGGGCCATAAGGGGTCTTTGCATTGATCTTATTCCATTTTCTTTTTAAGTGGATTCTTTTTTTTTTCACAAAACTGCAAAAGACTTCAACACCGTCATTGTATCAGGGTCAAGCAGACATTTATTGTGTTGTGAACTCGCCACACATCAAACACCTGCTGAAACAAAACAGTGAATAAAGGATCAAGGTTTCCATTTTGTGCATTAATGATAAAGATAATGATTTCCCAGTCTTTACACTGCTGTCTGAAATCAACAGAACAGAAAATAAAAAATCACACACTGCCCATTCAATGATATTGTGCATATAGTAAGGTATTATAACAAGCTCAGTCAGAAAGAAGATACAGTAATTCGAAGTGTTTTGCATTTTGTTCTCTGCTTCATGGTTGCCCTAAAGGAATAAGTTGACATTTGGGAACATGCTCTTATTTGCATTCTTGCCTCATATGTGTCTGTTAAATAAATACTAGAAACTAGGCTGGCTAAGCTGGCTCTGTCCAAAGGTAACAGAATCTGCTTACCAACACCTCTAAAGCTCACTAATTAACACATTATATATTATTTGTTTAATCCGTACATAAATCAAAGTTTAAAACTGGCAAGTTGTGGTTTCACGGGGAGTTACTGTTGGGGATATTTCTTGGCTGGGATCAATGACAACAGTGATGACAAGATTCTCTCTGCACCAGGCCAAGAAATAGTCCGGCACATGGCTTTTGTACAAATTAAACAAACAAGGTATGGCGTGTTCATTAGTCAGCTTTAGAGGTGCTGGTAGTTGGATTGTGTTACCTTTTCAGAGCCAGGCTAGCTGTTTCCTCATGTTTCCAGTCTTTGCGCTCAAACTAATCACGCATTTCATGTCCGTGAGCTTATATGAAGCTACTACCTTCTATCTGTAGCTTCATATTTAGCGTACAGACATGAAAGTGGAAACCATCTTCTCATCTAACCCTCGCCAAGAAAGCAAATACACGTTTCCCAAAATGTCAAACTATTCCTTTAAGAGTATGTCCTATATCATGAAATTGTGTCATAAAAACGTACAAAGGTAAATGGTTTTGACTTTCCATAATATGTTTTGGGCTCATATGCCAAATGGTGTTACCATGTGTATTACCGGGGCGGCCTCTAGCTCACATAGTAAGATTCGCCCCATGTTGGCAGAGTCCTGCAGCGGCGTGGGTTCGAATCCGACCTGCTGCCTTGTGCTGCGTGTCATCCCCCATCTCTCTCCACCTTTCCTGTCTATCCACTGTAACTCTAATAAATGGAAAAGCCCCCCCCCAAAATAAATGTACCTATTACCGGTATAAAGCGAAAAGGAGATGTTAACATTCACTCACAGTTTAATGTATTCTCTCAAACCTCAGGAGAAACACATTACACCTGCATATTTGATAGAGAAAAAGAATTCATCACAAAAGCAATATAAAATCGTTCACTGCACATCATATCTGAGTCGGCACAGTTGCTGGCACTATGTTACATTCTGCCTTTGTGCCCTGAAGTGTTTTGGCTGAAATCCATTTCAGAATCAAAATCTAAGAAATGAGCCTCTGAATGCGCAGGACTGAACCGGGCCTGTGATACAGTCCAAGCTGCTTTTCTCATTAGTCATGTTTGCTGTATAGTTTATGAGAACAATCTGAGGTCGCTTGTAATTGACTGCACGTATAGCAGAATGCTTTTTACCTTCCATTTCCAGCCAGTAAGCACCTTACACCGCTTCAGGCAACTATTGACTTAATGCAGAGAGAAAGTAGAAGGTGATTTTCTCTTTCCTCCCATTTTTGTTCATTCCTTTCTATCGTAATCACCCCTCGCTGAGTTTCCATACCTCAGGAGCTCCTCTGGGCCTGCTGCTGAGTTCGCTAATGGATATCTACTGTCCCTGAGCCGCACTGTGTAGACAGGATTTTTCCTCATTGAATATTGTGTTAGGTAAATCCTCATTAAGAGTGACTGTCCTCTATGACACTTAGAGAAATGACTGAAGAAAAGGAGGCAGTGACAATATTCCTAATTTGAGCTACACTGTGCTGAACATTGCACATTAATGAGAAACAGCCTTTTCTATTCTAAATGAAATAAAAAGGAGATGTTGTTTGGCCAGTCAGATATTCAGTGTACATTTATATAAAATCCAGAAAAGCAGATAATCCCTAACAATTGAAAATCTAGATCCAATGTATTTTTAGCATTTTTGCTAGAAACGATTAATCAAAATAGTTAATGATTATTTTTCTGTTGATTAATTGTTTTAGCTTTACTAACTAGTATGATGTAATAGATACAATGGTACCACTTTCTAATAGGGCACTTTTATAAAAAAAAAAGTTGTAAGTTAAAAGTGGTACCATTATATCTATTACATGGTTAATAACTAATTCATTAACACTTTAAAAACATCAGTTATAAGCCATTTATAAGAATAACTTTTGGGTTG
The DNA here is from genome assembly GCA_023631565.1 of Gymnocephalus cernua. Lineage (NCBI taxonomy): Eukaryota > Metazoa > Chordata > Actinopteri > Perciformes > Percidae > Gymnocephalus > Gymnocephalus cernua. Next base: position 24,032,958 of record CM042431.1, on the reverse strand, counting down.
CCACAGGACACCTAGTATGTCTTTTTGTAAATAGTGTTTAGTTAATCAGCTAATTGACCAGCAAATGGAAAACTACAGATATTTGGACCAAAATCAAGTTAATAACATCTTGTTAACATGTGTAACTGTAGACTTGACAACACATTAGACAGTGTGAAATCCACAATCATTTATTCATAGATTACCAATATTTATAAGAGATAAACACCAGCCAGAAAGATTTTTCACAACCTGACCTTCTGACTGTCTTATAGTTGATGTAGAAAACATTAGTAATTGATTGTAAAACAGTTAGTTGCAACCTTTAAACCCTTTATAAAGAGTATGTTATTAGAAGGTGGTACCGATATAATGTATATGCTTAATGTTTAGGAGATAGATGTAGCTGGCCCCAAAAGGTAACCCTGCTATAGATGGATTGATAAACTAAATTCCCAGTTCAGTTCAGCTTTATTCATCCCTACAGGGACAATTCATTTTGTGGCAAACACAGCACATTACAAAGCAATTAAGCAACAAACATGAGAAACACAAAGGAAATAAGAGGCGGAGGGTTTAATGTGGTCAGCAGGGTTCCAACAGTGCTGCTTAAGTATGTCATTTGTGAAGGGTAAAACATTTCCTGAGAGTATTGGTGATAGGTCAGCTAAGTGTGCCTCCTCCCCACATCTCACCATGACCCAGCTACAGTCTGGCTGGTTGTGGCCCACGGAGCTGCACAGGCCCTCTGTGTTTAAAGCTGCAGTGCTTCCTTCCTGAGCTCCAACCCGCTCCCCTACAGGGCCTCTGTGACATTAAATCCAATTATAGATTTCTTTAAATGTCATTTTATCCAGCGGGGGGACTGTGGCCTTTTAAAAGGAAAAACGTGACCACTGTGTTCTTCCTCCTCTTCTTCAGTCTTGCCCATGGCACTCTGTCCTGCTGTGATACAACCATGCTGGATGTGTTCTTACTTGCCCTGATGTAGTGCTGTTGTTTTTCTTTGTCCTCCTCCTCCTGCTCCCTCTGTGCTGACCTCAGGATACACCCCAGCCCTACTGCTGGCTCCATCACAGCAGCCTCCTCAGTGAGCACCATTCAGGGCAAACCATCACTCCGCCGCATCAAGGGCCGCATTCACAGGAGCAAGAGCCTGGACAGCATTGATCTCCTTGACTCCAATGTAAGTAAACTGTCTCAAAGCCTAAGCCAATGCGTTAATGAGCTGTACCACCAAACCACATACACTATAATTCATGACTAAAATGTACAGAACACCATCCTGACATTAGATATATTTGGTTATAGTACTGACGAATACAAATATGTACCTCAGGAATATGTTTCAGCAGTGAAGAAGTATTTTAGGACTTATGCAGGTATTGTGCAGGACAGTGCATTTTAATGTCTCTGTGTTTGAGTAACTGAAATAAACTACAGACATTGTTTAAGTAAATCCAACCATACACCAAATCTAACACCAAAAAAGTTTGTACAAAGCAAGTTAGGATCTATTTGTCTTGGGTAAAAACATAAAAGCAGTGAAATACGCAACACACAATGCTGCTTACACACAGGTGGCAAATAGAATGATCATCCCTCGCAACTTGCAGATCATTTTGTAAGTCCTACACGGCTCTTGCATTCTCATTGGCTGCAGGTATGGAGTTTGCTTTGATGAGTGAAATTTGCCAACATGTAAGCAATAGGAAAATGATATTGCAAACTGCAGCTTGCATGTTAAAAATTTGGTGAAACAGATTCACATTTACAGTTTAGACATGATGACAATGCTTTGTTTTAGCAGTCTTGATTGTGTTGCACCACACTCCACAAATATGATCACCATTTGGATTAGGTATTGTAGGTATCTACGTTGCTCCTGTGTCATTTCTATTTATTCCTTAATTAAAGGAATTGTTCAACATTTGGGGAAATATGGAGCTACAGCAAATTACATGTTATGGTTCCATGGGGGTTTTACACTTTTTTTAACAGATCATACAAATGAGATATAACGTGTTAGTTAGTGAGCTTGGGAGTTGCTGGTAGGTCGATTTTGTTACCTTTGGACAGAGCTGTTGGCCCCCTGATTCCAGTCTTTGTGCTAAGATAACTAGCTGCTGGCTGTAGCTTCATATTGACCCCACAAACATGAGAGGGGTGTTGATATTTTCATAAAACTCTTGTGGTATTCTCAAATGCATTAAAAAGGTAACTGTTCAAGTTCAACATTCACTATATTTGTACTGTATCTAAGAGGAAATTGGGTTTCAGCATCAAGGTTGCTATTTTATTGACACACTAAATGATCATGAAATATCATTTGCTGAGTGTTGTCAGATACAAAAGGCATATCAATTCACAAAGCATGTGAGCATGAGATCTGATGTGCATAAATCAAAGCAGACACAGTTGTAATACACACATGTACTTTGTTGTTTCAACTCAAACGCTTCATGTAATTTACAGTAAGGCTGGTTAGTAAGTTATGGTCACGAAGGCTGTTGAGAACAGGAGAGTTTTTGAAGAAATATTTTACAGCTGTTTTTGCTGATTACAGCTGCTTAAAACCCTGTTAAACTAGTATTTAATGTTTTTAGAAAAAAGTTTGAAATACCATTTAGTGTACATGAGGGTTTATCTTTACGTACCTCTTGTGTAAGTAATGACTCTCAGCTTAGTTGTTGCTGTGTGTCACAGAGCGTTGCGTCACTCTTGACATGCTGATTTGTTAACGAGGCAAAGAGTCTACATATATGCATGTTGCTCTGTGAGGCTGCTAACAAGCTCACAATGGCAATTAACTCAGCACTAAACACTAAGTACAGCTGAGGCTGATGGGAATGCCATTAGTTTTGCAGGTATTTGGTCATAAACTAAAGTGTTGGACACATTACATTTTTGACTTGACGATGGTGCTGATGTAAAGTCAGAGGATTACCAAAGTTATTACAACTCATCCTGAGGGTGACATCAATGTCTGAATATAATTTCATGGCAATAGTCGAAACACATTCACTCAAAACCATAAATGTCAACCTCACGGTGGCACTAGAGAAGAAGCCAGGGGACCAAATGGGCACCATAAATATCTGTACCAATGTGTGTGCCAGTCCATTTATTTGATGTTGCTATTTTAGGTACGTGAATATTTGGACCTGCTAGAAGAAAAGTTAGGGAATCACCAAAGTCAGTAGGATTTATCCTCTGGGTAACATGGATATCTGTATCAAAAGTAATATGTGTGTCTACTAGTTGTTGAGATACAGTATTTCACAAAAATATCAACCTGCTGGTGGTAATCTGGAGGGGATCATCAAAGTCATTACTGCTGGAATCATCCTCTGGACACCGTTAAGTCTGTCCAAAATGTCATGGAAATCCATCCAATAGTTGTTGAAATATTTTAGTCTGATCCAAAGTGGTGAACCAACTGACTGACAGACTGACATTGCCATTCCTATAGCCATGCAACTAACAAGGCTAAAAACTGTGAAAGTATTACAGCAAAAGACCTATATTTGAAAGGTTATTGCAAAATAACCATTCAGTTCCTGTCTATTGAACCGGACATTGGATGCTTTTAGGCTGTAATTGACAGATTAGTGGTGGCCTTGATTTTGAGCCATACACAGCATTCATAAGCCTTCATCTGAATGGAAAAAGGCAGTGTAGTGTCACTGTATTCTAATATCCTTTCCTGCTCTGTAAGTCATATAGATAGCGATTTACCACATCAATGTCATTTGTCTTTATGGCATGCCACTCAGAGGACGCTTCGAACGACTCAGGAGGCCACTATCTCACCAGAGACTGAGAACCCAGCTAAAGGCTCCTGGCCATTCCACGGTATATTTCTTTTGTACAGGCTGTGTGTGCACTAGAGGAAAACATGCTGACTTGCCCAAACTCGAATGCAGCTGATGGAAGTAACGGTCCGCCTTACAGTGAGTGATGAGACTGCAGGATGCTGAGCAGAGGAGCAGTTTCCATTGCATCCTACTAAAATGTCACAACAGACACAACACTGTCTCTGAGCCGTTGGGTGATCTGCAGTCGTTTTCTAACAGAATATCTCTCCTGATTGGCCATTTTAACAGACAACTGAAGATATTAATCAACTGAGTGTATGAATTTAGGTCCATAACTATCATTGCCCATCAGCGTATAGCTAAATATTCAATAGTAGTTAAGACTTTGTTTATATTGATTGCATCTTTTGATTGCTTTTCTCTCTTGATAGTCAGGGGAGGACTTTGGCACCTGGCCCACTCCCGCTGTCATTTGTGTTGGCAAGCATCGCACTTGTTCACAGAAAGCTTGAATCAGATTTTAGTGCTAAGGCTGCAGAAAGCACAACAGAGATGGAGAGAGGGGGAAAACTACAGTCTTTTATGCACCCATTGCCTTTGTGTAGAGCAGGAGTTTTTTTTCTACATTCATCAACAACACCTCATCAGCATTTCTTAATGTTTTAGGGAGATGCACTGGTCCATCTGTTGTTCTAGTATTACACAAAATTGTATTGTCTTTATTATTTACACCACTAGTCTCGCATATCCAAACAGTTTGTGACTTTTCTCTGACAACCTCAGTGATTCATGATAAGAAATAGTAAACTGTCACCTTTTGCAGGGGATTTGCCGTCTCTATGTGAGTTATATATGGATCAATGCTGAGATGATTCTGAATATACAGCTTATTCTTATGTGCATTATATTTCATCATGACAATGGGAAACACATATTTTACATACACAGTTTGCATGCAGTGTGGATGCTAAATTGAGGTTGCTGTTTACTGTTTCATGTGCTTCGATTTGGGGAAAGATCTGTTTTTAATGCAGTATTTTTCCTGCTCTCTCAGCTGTTTTGGAAAATGTTAAAGGAATGTTTGCTGCAGAGGCTATAACCAGGTGAGTTGCAGAGAAACTAAGATGGTATCAGCAGGAGCAGATGCAACTAAGCTAAGATGAAAAGCGCAATTAAATTAATTACTCCCTAACAGATCAGGATTGGTCACCAACTGGGCCTTGAGCTTTGCCTTGGTCAGAGTCCTAATCTCTTATTAGTTCTGCTCACCCCATCCCACCTCTAAAATCCCATCCTTGGCTGCAGTGTGCCGTGGACAGAGGCACTCCCCCCTAACCACCACCAAAAAAAAAAAAAGCTCCAACGTAAGCATTTATTCACTGCTCAGTCTTTGGAAAGTGCTGCAGATGCATTTACGGAGAGAGCAACTGCAGCTGAATTAACCAATCTGCATATTCAGGGCCTGTTAGAGGGAGATTGTTCCTGTGTGTTGAAGGCGTAGAGGTGCACAGTGGGAGCGGAGGGCTGGACCTGAGTGAGACACACCACAAGGGCTGTGGAAAGAGACAGAGGGAGGGAGGAGCAGAGCGTGGGGGGTGGGCGCAGGAGATTTATCACGACTAACACTGTAGGAGGCCTTATTGGAAGGAGGGGGAAGTTGGGCTGTGATTGGGGCAGCTGCTGATTTTCTTTTAGGAAGGACAGGTCTGTTATGTAAAAACAGAGTCGAATGGATGATTTTTTTTTTCTGTTCTTTAGGTGATAAGCCCTTGGGGATGGTTGGAGGTGATGGAGGGGGTTTGTATGTGACACTGAGGTGGAGCTGACAGCATGTGTGATGCATGTGAAGGTTGCGTGTGTGATCCCACAGGCTGCGTGGAGGAGATGGCAGATGTTGGGTATGTTTCTGGAGGCTGTGACTCATGAGCAAGGCTTGCCTATGTGTCCTCTGATGGGACATATGGCAGGTCACTGTAGGCACTGATGCACTGTGTGTATGTTGTACCATTATGAGACACATATTGTAGCAATATGTTGACTTTAGAGCCTCTGCAGCAGAAAGAAATAGACACATTTGAAATTAGATAATAGCTATGTTTTATATAATGTGTGATTATTAAGTGTGTTTAGTGGTTACTGTTCAGTTTTATATTATATCCATAAGTCTAGATGCCCTACAATGGATTTCCTGTAGCTCCCAGTAACACAGTTGGATCAAAATACCCTCTTGTTCCTTTCTTAAAGAATGGGATGGGATTATAAACAGCAGGGACCTTGATTGTCAGTGGAAGGTTTGAAGAAAATGACTCATGTTTCTGAATTGTTTTTGTGGCCGGGCTCGTGTCCCTCATCTACAACAAATCATTTTGAAGAGAGAAGACACAACCCCACATAAATCCCAACAGCTCTATTGACTTTCCCACATGATGTATGTCAGGAGAAGAGACCTGGGCAGTAAGCACCATCAGCAGCAGAGGATTAATGAAAATGTAGCACTAAACTAACATCACATACAATATTTTCTGTTCCAAAAATACAGTCTATACCACAATAACAAGTTTTCATCATCATTTTGGCTTATTTTCAAGGAGGACTTGATGTCCATGTTATTCCCCCTATTTGAGCAATTGAGTTTGGGGTCAAGTGAAGGACAACCAGCAGGATGATGTAATGTTTGTAGGGATCAAGATGGTGGCCATGATGGGGAAGACAAGCATGAAGAATGAAGCACTAGAAGGTTGTCCCAAGACAAGTTAATCAATTGCAGGATTTGAGGCTCACGGTTGTGTTCACTCTGCAGATTACATTGTCTGTTGATTGACAATAAGACAAATATGTACTGTTTTGTAGAGACGTTATTTTTTATGTACAAAAATGAGATTTTACAGGCAGCAAATACGCTTTGGATTTACTTGTGTTGATCTGCATGTGTCAAACACCAGTATAACATAATAGTCATGGACATATCTTCATTAATGCCCTGAATATAAATGAATGTTAAATATTTATTAGGATTGCACCTAAAAAATATTTGTTTTACCTATTACAGTAATCTGATTATTATTTTCTTGATTAATAGATTAATTGTTTATTCTATAAAATGTTAGAACATTGTAAAAGAAAATGCTAATAATTGTCCGACCAAAAGTTCAAAAACCAAAATTCTATTTAATTATATGAAACTGAGGAAATTGTTGCTCAAACGATTTTATCGACTGATGGATAATTGAGACTTGTTGGATTAACGGTTGACTCGTTTTATTTGTTATCAGCAAAAACTCAGCGAGTTTTTTTTAATTCTCATTTCCAACATGAAGCCAAAATGTCTATTCCGTGTTTGAGAATGAATGAAAGGAAGAAGTGTGCATAAGTGTCTGCTGTGTCAGTGGTGTGTGTGTGTGTGTGTGTGTGTGTGTGTGTGTGCGTTTGTGTGTATCACGCAGCCTGCTGTGTTGCTGGACATGTAGGATGTGTGTTGATGCCCCGGGAGGCACCATATGCTGTTTAGACTCAGGAGCATCCCATCACGGCGGACCCGTGGGTGAACAACCCCGACTCCTTCTTGTGTCTCCCTCCATCGGTTCACGCCTGCATCATCAGCCAGCAGGGGTTGAAATCACGCAGATCCACTTTTCACTGCACCATGATAAATTCTTCATATTGATTTCCTCTTGCAAGGCTGAGACATGCTCGACACAGATAAATAGTGTTCAGCTGAAGTCCTGCAGAGGGCAGAGTTTTACTACATATATGTTCAGGAACACAGTCAAACATCCATGTTGCATATAGAGAGTAGGGGTTGGATGTACAGTTGGGATGTTGGGTTTGGATGAATGTTTAGCTTTCACATGTGGTGATAGAAATGTTGTAGTTGCTAAGATAAATATGGGCAGTGCAGCCACTAGAATAGGAAGAATTTGTATGAGGACTCTTGATGCTCATGTGGTTGGTGATGTCAAGCAGGAAATCATACAGTATAACCTCCCACTCACCTGATGTATTGCACAAGGGGCAACCTTGCACCTTTCCCTCTGTTAAAAGAAAAATAATTGTGGTTTCTTATTTATGAACCTGTAGTTGTGATCAGATTAATTTCCAGTTGAATTGAGAAGCGGTTGAGATTTATGGCATTGTCTGGCTTCTTTCCGCAGTGCGGTAAATTACCCCTAGGTGATTTTTCGCCCTTTTTCTTCCCTGTCTCTGTTACCCCCGTCACCTGCCCTCCACAATGCCCCTTCGGTCTGGTCCGAAGGGAGTACATGATCCCACACCACCAAGGCCTCTAATTGCTTTACTCTCATTCTGAGCGATGGTGCTCTCTTGGGAAAAACCATGAATAGATAACTTCTTACTGTATGAATCCCAACTAATATAAAGGTCTGATTGATGGAAAATTAAAAAAATACCGCCACTTCACATCAGGGTTGTGAGGGGATTCCACTCTGATTGTAAAAGCATTTTATATCTTGCGTTTTTGAACAACATTTTGGGTTTGAGACAAGTGAGTCTCCCAGGGCTTATGTGAGAAGAGCTGCAGAGTATTTGACGGTTAATTAACATAAATAATTAATCTGCCGTCACAGTTTCCAGCTGTCCGTGAAATCACAGTCGGATTGATCAGGATCCTGCTGCTTTAAAGAGTTGTATTCCCCTCAAGGATTTCAGCTTCATATTTAGCACTGCAATCTATGATCTAGTCTTCAAAAGCAAAATAATTCCTAACTTACCATTTTGCTGTTAAAGACCTCTCTCTCATACACGTATCCACATTAACTGATTGGAATTGCTCATCTTTATTAGCATTAGTGCTCCCCTCCTGGATAAACATACTTAGGCGATTGCTTCTTTGCAACTGTACATGATGCTGTAGTTTGATCCAGAGAGGATTTGGATGTCGGAGGCCTGTTGTCACATGATCCGCAGGGCCGGAGATGCGAGGTCATATCATGTCACCTGATATGTCTGAGTTCTCAGCTGTTTGTGGGAAAATATGAGATGGAGATTATAGGTTCAATTGTGGAATCTTGCAAAATATGTATTTCCTCCCTGTACATGGGTTCTGATTTTATTTTATCAATTGTATGCATCCGTAAATCCAGATGTGTGCTTTGTCAATCACATCCTCTAGTGTCATATGGCATTTGTCTCCTTTTGTTACTGCCTCTAGCTCAACACCATTACTGTACTGTGTCACTTTTCTTACCAGTTCATGAAATATCTGCCTTTTAAAGTGGGACTGATTTGGATGTTGTAAACACCTTTCAGTAGACTGGTATTTTTTTATTTGATGATTTATATTTATTTACTTATTGCATTGCAGCATTTCCACTGCAGCCAGTGCAACACAAAAAATTGTCAAACACGCATCTCCTGGCAGTTGACAATCTAATTAAAACGAATATATAAACTACTAATTTCATTTGAACAAGGAAGCAAATCACAAAGATTAGTCCTCTACAAAATCTGTTGTTAATTGCTTTAGTTGGCCGTTGCATAACATCTGAGTACACAAAAGCCCGAAGAGCAATGTCAGCTGCATTATTATCTCTATATTCTAATGCAGAATGTCAATGTTATGCTGAAGATGAAAGATGAGATATTTCTTCTTTTGTAGGACAAGTGTTACAGTCGCATACTGTAAAATCAGCAGCTAATAAGCTGGACAGAGATCAGGAGGCTGCAGCCAAACTCTGTGTCATGCATGGTTCAGCTGCATTTTACCGCTATAAATCCTCAACTCTGCTTCACTGAGGTCACACTTCATTCCTCTATAAAGCACCTTTTGATAAGTGTATTTTTTTTCAACTGCTGACTTTACAAGACATCTTGTGCTCGCTACATCACGGACCATTGTCTCTTTCCTCAGCTCTAAATGTGCTACAACACGTAATCGTGAGGCATTATGACACCTTGTGTAAGGAATTTCTGTCCTGAACAAATGAGTTGGCTGTCAAGTCAGTGTGCTGCTTTCTCATGCTAGAGGTCAATGATACTGACAGAGGACAACACAGAAATACAAGCCTCTGTACAGTAGCCAGCTCACTCCCTTATGAGATTATATTGATGTACTCCAATTTGTAAAACCAAAGACTGGATAACGAGATAAGAAGCACAACGTTTTGAGTATCTTCTTGCAGCTTTGACAACACGACAGTGTCACATATTATCTATTCTCTCACACTGCTATTGGACAAAATGCATTTATTTTCCTCTGCTGCAGTGCTATGTTTAACGTCATGTTATATGATAGCTGCAGTCATTAAAGCTCATAGATAGCCACGCCAACCTTTGCTTGGTAGGCTGTTTTCCTGACCTGTGCAGCTGAGAGGTGACTCACTCACCGTCAGAGGCAGTGCACTCAAAAAGACAACATGCTGTGAATTTGTAATTTGCTTTTCCACTCGTGTGATTTGTTCCTGCAGTTATACTCTGGTTCGTATCCTGTCTGTGTGTGTCTAATGTGTCTAAATGTGCTGATGGGGGAGATGGGCTACATCATTTTGTTGCATGGCATTTGAAACTCTCTCTGTGCTGTTGGAGTCAGTGATGCAAACACTGTCGTAGCATTAACAGAGGGTATTTCAAGGGCTTCAAGAGAGATACATTAAGTAGCATAAGCTCACATCAGAGCCAATTCAGTTGCATGCAGATTGACAAAAAGTTTACATTCATGCATTTCCAGAATGGTTTGGTAGCTTGATTCAGTTTTTCTGCTTTAATACTTTCGCTAGTTTTAATACCGTAATGCATGATGATAACTAAAGATGCCATCATCTAACCGTCATTCATGCTCAGTGACATATACTATCCTGACATACTGCCAAAGGTTTGCATGTTATCGCTATCAATGGACACTGTACAGGTGCAGGTCACAGATACATTTACTGTGTTGTGCAGTTTCCTTGTTCCTATATTTACGACTGCTATTAATCATATTTTGTTTTTCCACAGAATGTATATGACTGCTTATCTAATTCTTATGACCTTGTCAAACTCGCATTCTTCCATTCAAGATGCCCCTGCCTCCCTCCTTCTCCCTTCTCCTTCGGATCCTCCAATGGAATCTGCGGCAAGTCTCCCTACGTCAGCAACATTGCAGGACCTCTGTGCTCCTCCAGCATTACATTCAGCCCCTATCTTCTCCTGCACTCATTAGTGCCAGAGGTAGAGGTGACAAGAACGGTCACACAATCTCAAAGTGATAAAATGCACAACAGAAGGTGCTGCAGAGAATTAGGTACTTCTGGAAAAGCCAGCACAAACAACTAAAGTGCATGCGATGGAGTCTTAAGAGTGGAGATTGGTGCAGTGCACAATTTACATTCTACTGTATATTGATTAAATCTGTATACCCCATGGGAAGGAGTATTGAGCATCGTGACTGTAGGGTGGATTTTAGTTCTATCCTCTGCATTTTAAATGGCTTTATGCAGCATGTCATTACTACTTAAGTAGCCTACCTCAGCTTTCCCTGTAAAGAGTTTAAGTTCGCGGTAGTTAAAAGTGAAATCCAAATAGATTTTTTTATACCGTCCTTCGCATTCAAAAAAATATAACATCAAAGTGAAATATCTTCCACATTAAGGGCCTCTAATCTTCATCCTCAGCAGCATATTTTGCAGAAAGCTATCATTTTATACAGTATATTAATAGCTGTTTTTCTTGATTATGGAGATGAACACGCACACACACACACACACACACACACACACACACACACACACACACACACACACACAGAGAGAGAGAGAGAGAGAGAGAGAGAGATAGAGAGAGAGACATGAAGAATAAACCATCTTGTCCTTTGTTTCAAAGGATGCCTAATCAATTAAACCACTCAGTTTTTTAAATTTAATTTGTCATATCAATATTATGACATGCTTAGCATGAGGAGGTTTTTTAAGTTTCTCATATAATTTTCTTTTGGCATATAGTAGATAATATGCATCTGGATGTGAAGTTCAGGGTGTACAGGTATTAACATTAACAGGATATCTACTGTATCTTGCTGTTGAATGTTTATACCAGGTATAAAAAAACCCTATTGTATACTTTGTCAAAAAGATTTTTATCTTGGAAAGGCTTGGTTAGTAGTACTGCAGTACTGCTCAGCACCTGGTTGAAATGTATTGTTCAAACAAAGCTAAAACTATAATATAAAGAACAGTTGTAAACACCCCTCTCTTAAAGTGCATGAGAGCAATGTAGCCTCACTCTTCATGACAAACATAGCTCTCAATATATCTCTCATCCTCACAATTATTAATTAGCTCTCTGTTTGATCTGAATGCTTGTTAAAGATCAAATATAACCCATACGTCACATGACGCAAAGGCAAAGCTTATGCACGGCGTGCACAAAGGTCTGTTAGGCCTTCTGCAGTCTACCTGTAAATACTGCACTGCTGATGCAATAGCAAAATCATATTACCTGTTTTTTTTATTTTTTTATCTCAAACAATCAACATACTTTGAAAAAGAAAAAGGAAAAATCAAATAAACACATAGATAAAACACAATCATATATGAACAAAGAACAAATAAAGGATGAGTTTGAGAAGAGCTGCCCCTACTTTATAATATCATAGTATTACAGAAAAAAACAAATAGCTATGCATATACAGCATACAAAAATTGTAAGTCATACAATAACTTACAATAATACAACTATACACTGTGTGTACCCATTAATATATTCAGGTCACCTTTCTGTAATGGTCAAGTATTGTTTTCTTCAATCTATTTTTGAACTGTATAGTATAATATTATTATTCAATAATATTGGAAAAGGAAGTTATTGTACTAGCTCATACAAAGTTAAAACAGAGATAATGACTATGTTTTAAGCTGCCTTGCTGCAGTAGCCTACCAGGTTCTCAAATAGTTGTATTCTGCTGAACACATTCTGAAGTTCTATGGGCATATATAGGCTATCTTTATGAAAATTGTTAGACCTACCAGTAAATAAAATCTAAATCCATTTTTGAGATACGAGCCTAGCTGTCAATTCTTCCAATTTATTTTCTGATTAACAAATCCAACACCAAGACAAAAGCAGTGGCCTATAGGTGTTTTTGTAGAGGCTAAAAATGGGCCAATTGAAAAGACCCCCTTTCAGCAAAATACACCAAGCACATCTATTTCTTATTTGCAATATAGGCAATATTTTAATGTCAAACGTTTATGACTTCTGAAATCAGTCCATACATTAAAAATAGGTAGGTAGGTCGAATTATTTTGTAAAAACTAATAATATACCCTATAAAAATAGGGTTGTTTGTTAGTATGGTCTAATATGGAAAAGTGTTATATCCCGCAGTGAGAATGCCATCACTGAGGATTATATACACTGGGACTTTTCTCTGATAGCAATGCAGTAGACCTCTGGACAGTTTTTGAATTAGTATTTTTTAGTCAGGGTGATTTGTAGACTTTCTGAAACATGGATTTTAAATAGATGACAAGATGATAACAGCCGCATCCATCCTACATATATACTAGGAACTGCTGTGTTCACGAAAAACTGATAAAGCTTCTTCGGTGTATTTTCTCCCTCATCGACGGCCGCTTGTTCTCACGCTGGAATGGCGCTTGATGCTGCTGGAAAGCTGCTGCTGCTGCTGCTGCTGCTGCTGCGGCTGCGGCTGCGGCGGACAGCCTCTCTGCATCCTTACCCCTCCCCCTCGCGGACAAATCGGAATGGTTTCTTCCAGGCGAACCTGTCACTGTCACCGCGGCGGTGACGGCAGCCGAAGTGTGAGAGCAGAGGGGGGGAGAAGGAAGGCTTCATCCACTGCCTGCCATTGCAGTGCGGCGGCTGCTGCTCTGGAGTCACACCAGGAAGACCTTTCCATTCATTTTCTGTAAGATTTTCACAAGCACGCCGCGAGGATCATTGCTTTTACGAAAGGTGAATGGGTTTCTTGATCTATCCGTGAGTACGTTATTTGGGAGAGTGTATTTCGCTGTAGCCGCAGGAGCTGACTGGATGTGTGTCCCTCTGCGGGTACGAGCGAGCGATAACGGTGCAAGCCGAGGTAACTGAACTACCTCACTGCTAGCAAACTGCATCTACGCGGTATGCTAAATGCTTTGCTAGTTGCCCAACATGCTAACGTTATCTTCTAGTTCAAAGCGTGAATAACGATGCTCATTGCCCTATTTTTGTTGAGCTTGCATAAACGATAATGTCAAGTCACAAAATGCCTTGCGGTCGAGCTGTCATCGGGCGGACGGGTTGTTCGCACGTCAAGTGTGCAGGGCGTCCAGGTAACGTTAGCTGGGATGAGCTAGCCTAGCTGCTGGAACAAAATGTCGGCCAGCTAGGGGTTGATTTTACCAAGAGGTTATAAACGTGTCAGAAGAATAATAAAGTGTCAGACTGCAAGAGGCAAGGAGGGAGTGGTATCGTGAGGCCAGCTGCTATAAATATGACATCGGTTGTTGCTTTTTTAATAAATGGAAGAGCATGAGGTGGCTTACCTTGTTTTGATGGTCTGTCTGTAAAGCCAAAGTGGGGCTTTGGTAAAGCTAGGTAGCAGTTGGCTAACGTAAGCTTGTTAGCTTGCTTTAGTTTGGTGGCACTTATAGCTGCTTGCCTGTCATAATAATGTCATGTCAGCTGTATTCGTGGGCTTTCCTGTGGGCTACAGTCGGTGTTTTTCTTAGCTTAGCCCGTCTAACCAACTCTCTATTTACCTTTCCATACCAAGGGATGTAGCTAGCTAAGTTACTGCTACTAACATGAACTAAACGCAACAGTCATCACCTGTTGAATATTGTTAACGCTGGACATTATCGTTTTGTAGATTGTTATTGTCTGTTTTGTAAGTTTGCATTTGGTGTAAACTAACTACAGCTAGTATATGGACATATAACATTGTACACTGCCCATTTACATTTATCTGGTGTGCAACATTAAAACATGTTGACTGGGGAGATAAAACAATATAAAATTAGATATTATGTGGGATTCTTTTTATCACCATATCATGATTTGGTTTACATTTCTTTACCTTATCCTAATAAAACACCTTAAAGGAACACGCCGACTTATTGGGACATTAGCTTATTCACCGTAACCCCGACAGTTAGACAAGTCGATACATACCCTTCTCATCTCCTCACGTTGTAACTCTGTCTGACTGTTAGCTTAGCCTAGCACAGATCCTGGAGGTAACCGGCTCCAACTAGCCTACTGCTCCGAGTAAGTGACAAAATAACTGCAACATTTTCCTATTTACATGTTGTGATTTGTATAGTCACAGCGTGTACAAATAACAACGTCACTTGAGACACAGCCATCTTCTAACCGTATATAAACTGGGAACTATATTCTCAGAAAAGGAAGCAGTGCTACTTGGGCAGAGTGATACGCTGCAGCTCTGAGCAGAGCTGCAAGCATATCACTCCGCCCAAGTAGCGCTCAAAGACAGTATATAAAGTGGACTAACATATCCCGTTGCTCTGGACGGAGACGAGTGTAGTCTATTAGAAGCACTTTTCCGGTGATGGTTGAGCGTTACTGCGCAGCTGCAAACTGAGCTTGCCGCCGTAGATGTGACGTGAGCAACGTGTCTGAACGTTGTAAGTCTTCTGGTAGCTGTGCCAAGAGAAATCTCAATCATTCCCAATCTTGCAGAGATGGAGAGCGTAGGTATATGTAAGAAGATAACATCGGCACAGGCTAATTATTGCTAACTAAAATGCTAGTTAACATTAGCAATTAAACTTAAACAGCTAATGTAAGTCCAAACTGCCTGCAAGCTTCTCCTGTACTGTACAGTAATTCCTCTACTATGCAACAGTAAGTCGCATGGTTATGACACAATCGTTAGCCTATTTTTACAAAAACGTCTGCTACGGAGCCATAACGGGAGGTACAAGGTAATGGAGCCTTTTATACAATGTCGTGTTTCCTTAGAAATAAACAATGGTCAAATGAAGTCTTTAAACGCTTCAGATGTAAAGTTATTCACTATCAAAATGACGCCAAAATGAATGGCAGTCAATGGAATGCTAACGGGGGGTGATGGTTTGTTAGCATCAAAATGGCGCCATAGGAAGCTTCACTCTGAGGAGGCAGGCTTGCCCCCTTGGTAGCGCTCAGCAGAGCTGCAAGCATATTACTCCGCCCAAGTAGCGCTCAGCAAAGCTGCAAGCGTATTACTCTGCCCAAGTAGCAGTGCTTCCCTTTCTGACAATAGAGTTCCCAGTTTGTATACAGTTAGAAGATGGCTGTGTCTCAAGTGACGTTATTTGTACACGCTGTGACTATACAAATCACAACATGTAAATAGGAACATGTTGCTGTTATTTTGTCACTTACTCGGAGCAGTAGGCTAGTTGGAGCCGGTTACCTCCAGGATCTGTGCTAGGATAAACTAACGGTGGAGCCGTCAGACAGAGTTACGACACGCACGGAGATGAGAAGGGTATGTATCGACTTGTCTAACTGTCGGGGTTACGGTGAATAAGCTAATGTCCCAATAAGTCGGCGTGTTCCTTTAAGGGATAAGTCATTACTGCTGTGGGAAATAAACAATGATGGCCTCGCTCCATGGTGTTTTAAGCCCCCAACGTCAATTTCAAGGCACCTAACCCTAACCTTAACCCTAAAGGTCGTTTTACAGTAGACGCAGCCCAGCTGGCGTGCACAAATGGGATGTCAAGGGATCACCATAACTATTTATACCCGCGCTGGTGGTCGCGACACTAGTTGCAGTCTTCTCCTGAACAGAGGTAGCGCTAATGAGGAAAAGGCTACAGACTTTGCTCTTTCAACAGACTAGAAGAAGAAAAAGATCAACAACGGCAGAACTGGCAGCAGCATTGACATCAATGCTTCGATTTGATGACCCACTTGGTCGTCACTCAGTAAGTTTACAAGAGAGACTTGCAGTCACTCTGAGAGTCCTGGCATCTGGGTGCCCAGGAGCTCGTTCCTGTTTCCGCTTTGTCGCTTGCCGCTGAAAAAAAAGAAAGAAAAAAGAGTGGTGTGCAACCTCTGCTCGTGCGCTATAAAGCCAGCTTGGCTGCTGCCACTGTAAAATGGCCATAACCATTGCCAAATCATAGTGCCTTTCAGGCAGTGCTGCCTGGAAGACGATGTTGGGGGCTTCAAACACCGATGGCCTCTGCCTGGTTGGCCAACATATCTCACAAACATGTCTCACGATCTTGGCTTAGATTACATAATGTATGCAAGCATCATTAGCAGTGTCCAAATTATTAGGTATTAAATATGCTCTGAATGTTGTCATTATTGCCCACCTCTACAATCGAGTTGTGTTCACTTTGTAAAAGGTTGGTCATGGAATTGTATTTGTCAAGTTTCTATAATGGATAACATACTTTGAATTTAAACAGACTATTTAGAGAGCATACATTACATGTCTTCTCTAACTATAACATATGTACAACACAACATATAATTGGTATATCTGTCAGTGGAAGTATGATGAATTATTACTACACATCCCCGGAGCTTGGGTCTATGACTTAAACATGTCATCACTGGCCTCGTGATAGTCATGGGTATATAAAATGGGAGCTGGGCAGGACAACATATTTGTCAAATAAAGTGGGGGAGGCACAATACAGATGATATTTGTGGCAGCCATTAGATGTGTTATTGCATGATTAAACCGTTTTTTTTTGTTTTTTTTAATAATTCAGATGGCAGTGTTGTGCAGGGGATGTTTCTGGCATTGCAAGCATGTCGCTTGAGAGGAAGAGGATATCTCAAGGGCAGCCATACATGTTGGCCTGTAAATCATGTTGACCTAAGCTGTCATGGGAACAGCAGCCACCTGAGTCAGACATTTGTCTTTGGAAGGACAAATGTATCTGATATTTTACCTACTTAAGTTAAATTTGACTGCAGTTTTGTAGTACTGTGTATCTGTAGAAACTGTGGAATAAGGGGCATATCCGTTGCTGGTTATAACATACCTACATGACAACAGATGTACCAATGAGACTGTATTAATATTGTGTGGACACTTTCTATATTTTTAAACCGTAAGTGTGCATTGGCATAATGCTTGGTTAATGCCAAACCAAATGGCTTTTTTTCAATAATAAAAAAGAGAACAAAGTGGATGTCCTCACTTCTTTGAAGAGAGTAATGGTCTAACTGTGAAGAGAGAAGGTGCTGAAAAGCAATGCCAAAGCAATGGCGGGAGACTGGAGAGAGCCATGTTTCAGTGTTAGTAATAGCCTAGAGGTGCCACTAGAAAAAAATGATTTAATGAGTTAGCCTGTGCTATCCCGAAGTACTATAATCTCTGCTTACACCATGGATTCTTTTTTATAATTAGTATCATTGTGATATTTTCATCCACTGAGGTGTGACTTCAGACTGAGGTGGCTTTTTGAGACTCCTTGTTCCACCCTTTGGTTGAGCTAATAGATCTCATCCTTTTTTCAATATAAACTGCAACCCAGTTAAATCCCGTCCACCTCTTTATGTCCACTCAAATGTTACTCTGCATGCTCTATTGGCACAAGATGAATGTAATTATAATGTAACTGGTGCCAATAGAGAGTTTAAAAAAAAAATGCTAACATAAAAGGTACACATTCAGCTAGTAAAGATCTTTTACTGTAATACTGTTTTTTTTGTGTTGTCTGATTTTGTCAACCTTCACAACCAACTGTATCAATGGACAACATTTAATTCATAGTATATTGTACTATACGTACTGATAGGCCTCGTCAATGACATTTCAAAGGTCAGGCTTTAAATAGTTGGTATCTATCTTCTTTGACTTCTTACAGATTGTGTGCTACCTCAATTTTAGGCTACTTTTTGGACATGGTGTGAGTTGATTGTTGGGTGCTGTGAGCATTGAAAGGTAATTTCTCTGTTAAATGGCGAAGCTAATTCTTCCTAGCAAACGCCTCTTAAAATAGGACTTTAAAGTCCATGTCCCCATTGAACAGTAAGTCTCCGTTTCAATAAATGGCCCCTTTTTCGTTATGTTTATAGCTCTCCAGTTACACAGAAGCTTGCTTGTATAACTCAAGTCCAATCGTAAATCCCTATTTGAAAGGGGTGTGGAATTATCAGGATGAAGAGGCTTGCAAAAATCTCTCATCAATCACATTTCAACGTGAACCTCCTTTTTCTTATAGTGCAGAAACATCCCTTATCATTAGTGTTTTTCATTGGCTCAATCACTGTGACGGAGAGGAGGCGGGGTGCAGGTCAGTGGCTCAGCTTATCAGCACATTCCTGCCCTCTTATGTGCTCTGTGTGGGGCGCTGATAACTTCCACAGTGCTGATTGAGTTAAGGGGCTGATTTCCTGCTCCATGTCTTTAGGACACACTCAGGCTCTGGTTATGATCACTGACTCCAGCTGTGGAGCCTGGAAATAGACTGCTCACACTGAGCCACTATCCCTGAGAGCGAATATCTAAGGTTTGAATGTAATTTATTTTCCTTTTTTTCATTGATCTGTAGGAATCTAAAACTCAAAGCAGATTCTTAAAGTATGCATTTTTTGTAAAAAAAAATTGTTTTGCATACTTAAGAAAAAAAAGAAACATTGTATCTTTACTAAAAGCAGCTATAATCAATATTTTTATAATAAAATGTTTTGCTTTCAGCCACAACAGGCAGTGTACTGCAGGCTCTAAAGACCAACTGTACACTACCTGCTCAACACTAAACAGTAGGTGAACATAGTGGAGCATTTAGCAGCTAAGGAGCCAGATATCAGGAGTTGGTGGAGACCATTAAAACCACATGTAATAATGTAACTCAGCCTGACCACCTGTGGTTGGATTAAAGTATTTTTTGATGATTTCAACACAACTTGACTTGGATTGTAAAGATGTGTTTTTATGACAAAAGAAAAAACTTCCAGCAATACAATATGTGCCCTTAATGAAGTAGGATGTGTCTTGTCTCGTCTGAGGAACGTGTACCAGGTCTACGCTATGTACAATTCTCATTTCTTTCATTTAATGTATGTACGACTTCACTCGGTTACAGCTAAAGGGCCTTCGTGCAGTAACTTGCTTTCATAATTGAGTAAGTTATCTGTTTGCTTGATATGTTACTGTTATACACATTATACAGCAGTTGAATTCACATGTATGTACATTACATAATTACTATGATAATTAAAGCATGTTATTCCTACCTTTCATTATGTTGCAGAAACCACACATCACTTCACTGATCTGAACTCTGTCTAATACAGAGTGGCTTGCATTATGTGTGTAGTAGTTAATAAAGCACCATTTGAGGATATCTTCTCCAGTTCTTACCAGACTATCTGTGTTGATTGCAAACTCATTTAAGCAACTACACCTAGGAATTCTTCATTGTGCTCATTCAACCAACACCTTCTCCATCACAACACACTGGCATACTGTCTAAACACAAATTTAATCTCAACACTTGTTAATTACAGTGTTTCCGGTCATCCTCACTGTTAAGCACATCAAATAAGGTTTTCCTGCTGGCTTCCTCCATTTTGGAAACTGCAACCCAATCATTGGTGGATAAAAGTACTGCGGCATTGTCTCAATGCAAAGCAGCTTTGACAGGTTGCATTGGGTATCTGTGTGTTAAAGTCATATTCAATGTTTTATGTCCATTTGTCACATGGACTGCCTGAGAGACATCCCGCACAAAAATCTTTGCACTCCACTAACTTTATGTCAAGTGTTTTTCCCTAGACATGTGTGGGATAGAAAAGTATGACTTTTTTATAAAAAACATTTATTTAGAATAAAGAAACATCAACATAAAAATACAGATTGAAGTCTAAAGTTTAGATATAATGTGCAAATGTCAAAATGTGCATTGTGTTATAGAAATAAATTAAAAAAGAGCTTTAAAGCTTGAATGGTTAAGTCCAGTTGTCTGAACAATTATTGTGATATTCTTGATTTTTGAAATAATTGAGTAAGAAATGTGCTGGGAAATGAAATATAGCTTGAGCTAAGGAGGAAAGACTGTTTATTTTGCTGAGTGTAATCACATCTTTGCATTCTGTCTTCAGTGTAGTATTAAAAAAGAAGATCTAGAAGTGGCTCAACTGCTGAATTGAGGCAGTTAGCAGTTTGGGATCCCTACATGCCTCTTGGTTGATGTAGAAATAATTTGGAGGCTGCCTGGTAGGCAGAAGGTGGTGGAGAGAGCAAACTATGCGTGGAATCTGTCACCACTCCCAGGCTTTGCTCTGAGGGATGTAAAATTAACCTGGTTGTCGGGCGCGTCCAACTCGTTCATTATCCTGACTGATATGTGAGATGTCATGACCCCCGTGGCCTTGGTTTGGTGTTAAATCCATGTTCTACCTTGATGATGAATCTGGGCTAAATATTTGTAAAAATGTATTTTTGTGTGTGTTGTGTGAGTCTGTTCAGCCTTGGATGCTCCTCTTTGCCAAATTGTAATTTCCCTGTATCACAGGTTTGTTTTTGTGATATTGTTTTTCTTTTTATCTTCCTTATGTCAGTGCATTTTGTGTATTTGTTGGATATTACTGTGATGCATTTTGTCTTTCACAATCAAGTCTGTAACAGCCAATATAAATCCTTTCTTAGCTGAGTCACCGATTTACTCTATCTGGATGCACAGTGCGTCCATGTCAGTGGTTACTGCTGGGTTATCTCCCGCTCACAGAGAACAGGACATAGACAGTGTATGCAAATGATGACCTCACATAAATCAATATTAGTAATATCCATCTCATAGATGTCAGGAATTTGATGAGGAACAATCAGTCTGTTTGGGATGTTTAAGTTCATGAGGGTGAGTAGATGTTTTATGTTAAACTAAATCATCTTGAGCTGCTTTACTGATCATGTCATGCATTAGGATGAAGTTCACTGTCAAGTGTTGCTACATCTGTCTGATATAGAAGTACAGTAGTTTCTGCCCTTGTGTCACCTGTCTTCTCAATATGAGCTGGAACAAAAGTTGCATTGTAAAGAGAAGGATAGCCCCAGCCTTTAATAACACCTCTGTCTACCATGTATTTGCTGTTGGTGGTGACGGAAAATGCAGTCCTTAGACAACATGGAATGCCTCAATATGTATGTGGTTGGCACATACTGCAGATGCTTAAAGTTGCCTTAGGGTAAATTCACATGTGTGTGCAACCATGCACTATGCCACTCTATAGAAAACAGGGAAGTCTTAACAGTACTGTGGTGAAATGATTCAATTACTAAAATAAATATAAACACTTTTGACAAGTTGTCTAACCGTGCCATTGCAATGCTGCTTGATTAGATACAAATAATGTTTTCCACAGGATAGAACAATGTTCTTAGTTTTGTTGCAAACTGCACTGCAGTAAGCTATTTTCTCAATAACAACTTTTATAACCTGGGCTGTAGTTTGTTATGAACATTTCCTGAAGGGGATATTAAGCGCAGGCTGTTGTTGAGTTCATGTTCCCATGGAATAGTTGAATTTATTGAACTGCTTCAAAATAATGGTAACCAAAATAACTAATTGTTAAACATGTGTTGCCCTACAGATGTCAGAATTTCCTAAGCAACCTTCCTCATTGAACGAGGGATGTTACACATGTGCCTCTTTGCTTTCCTGTCATTCTGCCTCCACCTCTCAGATTTTGTTCAGTTTAGTTGTATCTGCTTTATTAGCAGCCTGCTAATTTTAGCAAATGTTAGTGTTCGAGGTAAAACATAATGGTGTTTGTGTTTTCTTCAGATGCAGTGTAAAAAAGAAAACTAAGTATAATGTCCTTTTTATTATTAACTGTCAGTTTGATGGTCAGGAATCCTCTCTCTAACTGCCATGTTGACACTGAGCATTATTTATGCATGCAATGCAGTACACCTGGGGAGGAGGGGCGTAATAATGTTCCACATGCAAAGAGAATTGATGAATTCTGCTCTGGCTCAACCAGCACTTCAGGGGTTAAGTCCGATACAGCAGTTTACACTGCGGATGGATGTTCGCTAGTACAGAGGAGTCCCATGCTGTAGCGGAACTGCAGATCCCACACAGATCGCTGCCAAGCCAGAGGGGATTTGCTTCGATCCCATGAGCACGTAAGGAGAGAATTGGAGGAAGGGATACATTTTGAAGAAAGATGTTGGAAAAGGAAAGAGACCTTTGCAGGGCAGAAGAAGCATTAGGGTTTAACTGCGGGGTGTGTTTCTTAACCCCTCACCTGTGTTCATAATTTCAGTTGCTCCAGAGCCAAGAAAAAAGAAAGGAAAGGAAGGTGGGGGCAAGTCCCCCCTAGCACTGATTGGTGCGGTTATGCACTGAGGCTGCTGATGTGCGTCTGCTGGAATCTCCTGCTGGATTTACTGAGGAGTAGCTGGAGGTTGGAGATGTTTTCTTCTGTGTCCTCTGTAGTGACCAGGATGAACTGATGTAAGTACCTCTGAGCTTGTATGCATCCAGTTTTATCTGAATACTGAAGCAACAAATCAAAAAAAGAAGGGAATAAGGTGGAGGTCTGTTTTGCCGTAGCCTTTAAATAATGCAAGTGTGTGTCTTTCATGTTTGTAATGGTTGGTAATTAAGTTTTATGTCCGAGTTGATGTTTCCTCTGACCTTCTTATCACTTGTGCATTGCTGCATCTCTTCCCCTCCATTAGAGATCCACAGTACAGTGTCTAACCATGCTGTATGTGCAGAGTGTCACTTAACTCTCAGGGGACCCACTGACTGGTGCTAAGGCATGGGCCCTCATTAGCATTTGAATATGTTCTCTGAGGTAGGGGAGTTTGAGCAGTTGTCAGCACTCCCCTGCACATCATTTTCAATTTCTGAAGTGATCAATCATTTTTTTTTTACTTGTTTGCTGCTGCACTGCCAGCAGCCACAGTGGAGTGTGATCCCGGACTTTTTTTCTGTCTTTGGCCGCAGTGCAACTTGCATAGTGTCCTGAAAGTATCCTCGTTTTGACTTAGCAATTTGTTCATTGCTGGCGTGCTCGTCTTTGTGTCAGTGTCATTCGTGGTTTGATTTAATGGTCGTATTGCTCTGACTACTCAGAGCAAAATGAGAGTTGTTTCTTTCCTTGCTGGAGAGACTGAGCCTCATTAGCTTTATTGCTGCTCTTATCATTTGGTGGCCCATCTGTAGTTGGACTGTGGAAGCACATTTGGGTCCCAAATAAAGATCTAGAAAAAAAGTGGTGTCATATCTCACACTGATACTAGAAATATGAATAATAAAATAAGAGTTTAAGAGTATTTTATTAGAAGGATAAACCCCTTGAGATGAATCACCAAATTTTTAAAGCTATAGTGCGTAGTGTCTGTCGCCCCAATGAGGAATTCTAAAACCCCTCCCCCACGCAGTTGCTAGTAGCCAAGGAGGACACAGAGGATTACAAAAACACGATGGACTCTTCAGAAGAGGTCATTATCTTCACTCGAGCTTCTGCGCGGGAAAGTCACCGGACGACACAATCTTCTGAACACAGCCATACTGAGAAATACAGAGAGAATTGTGTGGAGCTGATAGTCTTGAATTAACTTTGTAGCAAGTCATTTGGCAATGACTTGAACATAACGGACATTTCGTTAAAATCAAAAAGTTACGCACTAAAGCTTCAAGGGGGATCCTCGAAAGATGAGATGTGGTTATCTGTATCCTTTAATGGAAGAAATGTATCATACCATTATGATGTTTTATTAAATTATTTTAAAGTAATTTTCCTAGCCATTCTGTAACATGTGAGTAGCACAGCATCAACATTAAGTATCCTCTGTTGTAGTACTTGTTGCAATAGCTACAATTTCACGGCACTGGCACTGTAAAGGTGAAAATGAACTACCTTTCTTTGTTTTCCTCAGGCATTACAAACAAATCCAAAAAATGGTCACTAGAGAGAAAGTAAATGTATTTTCTATGCTGTATTGCATCATTTGTTCCAGTCACTCCGTGACATTTAATATAACAAGAGGTTATTAAACGCTCTCCAGTGTTCATGCTGAAAGTTTCCCTTAAATCACTCTGTAGCAGCATCACAACGGCAGAATTAATAAGAGCTATTTTTAGCTACTCTTTTCCCAGAGCGGTCAAAATTGAGTAAGGTTCTGCCTCCCCCCTAGACCATACTACAGCACAAAATCTATTGTCAGAGATTTGAACACCCCACCATACTGCTTCTGTTCCCTCTTTGGAAGAAATATGATTTTGTTTTTCTGCTGAATAGAGAGTTGGGGAGCCAGCAGTCTTTAATTTAAACGATACTCCAAAGTGAATACAAACTGAAACACCATCTTAGCTTCTCTCTTCATGGGTTGTGTTAGGTTAGTATTGTGATGACTTATTGTTTATTAAGGATTTTTGTCTCCAAGTGGAGATATTCTTCTACTTTTTATGATGCAGATTTTTTACTTACCACATATGGATTAATATAACCTAAATCACTACTTATAATATACTTAAACCATAATTTACAGAAAATTATTATTTCTCTTGATCGACCTATTACCGACCTTTACAATTTAGGAAATGAATCATTAGTTGCAAATTGATTTACATGCTTAAAAGGCTAATGTTAGAGCATTTATTTGACAGACATAGTTTTTTTTGCCGAGGAATAAAAGCACAGTGGGCTTATTGAAGAATTGTGTCATTTACCATTTGTGTTTTGACTTCACAAAGGCTTCACTTTGACCACAGCTTTCCTGTCCTTCCTCCACTCAGCTGTGTGATCCATCTGTGTTGTAGTCCATCTGTGTTGTAGTCCATCTGTGTTTGTAGTGCTGGGTCCCAAGTTGCCTGGTTGTAATCCCCCAAGCTTGACCCAACCGACATAGTGTGTCTCCGCTGTGGAGCGGCTGCCAGCCCTGGCTCTGGCTTGTTTCATGAGGCTTCTGTTGGCACCAGTTGTTTGTGGCCATAAAGGGTGTACACAACAGTGCCACAAAAACTCATCAGTCCGTGGATGCTGACCCGACTTTAGTACAAACTGTACACAGGAGCAGCAGAGAGTTGACTCAGACTTTTCCCTTGTCTTTCTTTTATGATTACTTGACTTTTGAGAGTAGTCTTTGGCTCATAACAGGGGGCACATAACATGTTGGTTTGGTAGTTAGACAAAATGCCATGAGCATACAATGTTATATTTTTTATTTTTTTTCTGCAAAGTGTTGTTTCTTTCTAAATTAATTCAGCTGTGTCTTTTTTTAAACCTCCCACGGTTGAGAGGAACCTTCAGACACGGCCTGAAAATGTCAGGCCACTTGAACAACACCACACTGTTCCCCCTGTTACCAGAGCAACACACTCAAGCAAAATTACATCCCTTCAAAGTGAAATTGAATTGGGAAAGAGGGGGATTGGGAGAAGGAGAGATGCTCACTGCTGGACCCTTTGTTTAGTTTTTTCCTCCTAAATTATGTTCAGTTTTTACTCCATTTCAGATTCCTTCTGTTTTGCTCCATTTGGGATTATACATTTCATTAAGTTCATGGTGATTTATGTGTATAGGATCAGACGCAGTAAGCATTCTCTAATCATATTTTGCAGACAACAAAATCACATTTCTCACAACCCCGCTGCAACACAGAGCCTAAACATTATACGTTTGTGTGTGTACATGTTTGTTATGCTGCATAAATGCCTATAGAGAATTAAGTAAGTAAGAATGTCAACCGAAGTACCTCCCATAACTTTGCAATTTAGTGGCAACCATCTATAAAGTTAGACAACATGTTTGAGTTCTTTGCATCAGCGTTTTCACAGTGCTGATCAAGAAGACACAAGGCATAAATCCTCCTCCCCAAAGAGCAAACTTTCCAGTGAGAATTCATGCCTCGTTTTCAGCAGTCTTGTTAATATTCAGATGTCTTTTTTTCTTCTTTCTAGTGCAGTGTATTCAATGTAAAATGCCAGGGGAATTCCCCTGTTGAAACCTTTGTTCCCTTTCCTCCCTTTCCTTATGCGAGTCCCACCATAAGCTGCTTGAGGAGTTTGTGACTGTTGCTCCCAAGCTGAGAACGTCTGGGGCCACTTGTGGCGATTTATTCAGCTGTCTGTATTCCCAGACACTAGCTAACATGGCACTTGGCCGACAAGTCACGACAGACATGAGGACGATGTGTTGAAGGAAGCCTAGATGGTAAAACAAATAAACAGGATGGGTTAGGGCTAACCCTGGCTAAATTACCTCCTTACACTTTTCTATCATACAACAACGTGACATCATGACTTCACGTAAACATACACGCCACTTTCTAAAGCCAAGTGGCGTGTTATCTGTTTGCATTTTGAGCTATCCGCGTGTATGTCTACGGCGTGTATATACAGCGGACGGGTTGGGTTTAGTAAAAGAAGAAAGCAATGGTTGGTTTAGGAAACGTGACACGGGACAAGATCCCCGGTCTCCTGGGTGAAAGTGCTGTGTTTGACCCATCCACCACCCCGACCAACCTCCCTATTCAGATTTTTGGACTTTCATACTACTTGCTACGCCGTAAATTGACACGCAATCACAAGGTAATGTCAGTCAATGGAGGCCAAACGGCGTTGATAAACACGCTAAAAAGTGATTATGCGTCTTGATAACACGCCAAAATGGCATACGAATTGGCGTGTCAAACATAAGCCACTTATTGAGATCAGTCTGCAACAAGGTGGCAACAATGTCAGCTGAGGGTCCAAGCCCAGAAACCGATGCTGCTTTTAATGTAAGATTCATCTCCCTTCGCTCATCTGTCATCACACTTTGTTGTTGTATGCCGCAACATGAGATCGCTCTTCCCAATGAGTCCTCTGCCTAGGTGGCCGTACTATAAGTGTTTGAGGTGTCAAAGAAATTATCAGCAAAGCAGAAGGGAAAATGTGTGATCGTCTCACCTATTAAGGTCACACTCCTCGGATCAATTTACATGACGAATGGGGATTATTGCATTAGGTACTGTGATGTGGGTTGTAATTTCCCCCAAAGGGATGGACCTGATAGTATTTTATAGGCAGCCATTAAATGTATAAAGTGTCGTGAGATTGTGGTGGAGGTAAAATGCTATAGAAGAAGAGATAAGAAGTGAGCCGTGGAGGGCAGAGGACAGTGCTGACCTAACAGCTGAAGGAGTCAACCTTCATCTTATCCTCTCTGGTTGTTAATGTGACGCAGGGCGTGCTTTAATATCAAAGACGTACTGTCAGCGTGGCCTCGTATCTAGCATTGTGTTTATCATTGACTTGTTGTACTGCATTTCGCTGTCTTTGTACTTGTACACTGCACAATGACAATAAAATCTAATCTAATGATTGTATTCAATGCACTGTAAACATGGGACCTCATACTGTGGATCTACTATAAAGGAGTATGTTGATATTGTGTGGTCTGTTTTGCAAGATGTGTGAGTGTACTGCAGATAAAACCAAACAGTGCTATCTGTATCACTGTAAATGGGTAACAGTGTAAAACCTGAAACAAACTCAATAACCGGCTGTGACACTTTGCATCCTTATTAGATTTTGCAGAGGGGAAATGGGAGTCAGTCAATTTCAAAATGTGTATAGTTTTAGACTGTTGACTGTTTATCATTTTTCCTTAATTCTTCTGTGTGGGCTTTTGTTTTCTAAGCATGATGTCTTCCATCCTTTATTTGCAGTGCAGGAGTGATCTGCAAATCATAAAATAAAACCCAAATTCCTCAGATGGCTATTCGTTTTCTTAACTCAAGATAATGTTTATACTGCAGAAGCACTGACTGTACGTCTGTGCCTGGAAGCACAAGTGCACACATTAGAAAGGCAATTAGAAAGATTGTGCTGATAACATCCACATTATTCACTTGAAAAAGATGATGCTGGACCATCCTGCAGAACTAGATAAAAGGTTAAATTCACAGTTTTGGTGGAATGCTTCTGTGTAAATCTGTTTCAGGAGCAAACTGGCTTGAACACTGATATATTGACTGCAATTTATTACCTTGAAGATTTTTTGCATGGTCTGTGACATGTTTTTTTCTTGACAGAAACATTTTAAATGCAGTGTTTTGTATAACTAACAGTCCAAACCCCAAAGATATTGAGTTACCATCATAGAAGACTTGGAAAACCAAGCTGTGAACCAGCGAGCTTTTGCAATTTTTGCTCAAAACATAATTTGCAGTGAATGACTAAATCTGTGTGTCATAAGACAACATCAGTTTTCAGGATCTAAACTCGGTTGGACTTCATGTGTTTATCGACTTATTGTGTTAATCACACCGTACTGTGTCTCTGTCTTCCAGAGTGCAGCGATGGAGGAGACTGTCATTTGGGAACAGCACACAGTAACACTACACAGGGTAGGTATCCTCCCTCAGATGCTCTTTATATCGGTCCATGTTGAAACTTGTCCTGGTCCCAGTATCTCTATGCTATCTTTGCTTGCACCCCCCTCCTATTTTCAGGATCACATCATGTAGGAAATGGCTTACTTTGTTCCCAGTTGCAGATTTAACAGTTATCACAGAGATTCTTCTGCGTGATTCTCTCCCACGTTTTTGGCTGTGGAGCCTAAAAAACCTACACATGAACTGCACGTTTTGCATACAAACCAAAGCCAACTTGCTACAGCTATTAATCTATATGCTTGCTGGCAGTGAAAAATACAGATTTTGTGTATGTTTTGTAATACTGTAGATTTGATTTAGAGTATCAATGGCATATGTACAAGTTGACCTTTCTTTTGTCAGTCAGCTCTGTCAGACCTTTGTATAATGTTCAGGATTTTAGTCCGCACAGACTGCTACATCAACATCCTAATCTATGTTTCTCTGTGTGCAGGCACCAGGGTTTGGCTTCGGGATAGCCATATCAGGAGGTCGAGATAACCCTCATTTTCAGAGTGGCGAGACCTCCATTGTCATCTCAGATGTGCTGAAAGGAGGCCCAGCAGAAGGCCTACTGCAGTAAGATTTTGTTCTATTAATGGAAGTGCGGTCAGATTGCTAGTTATTCTTATTAAATTACCCTTCCTGCTCCAGAAAGACTCCAGCATGTCGCGTATCCCTGTGTCCCCTCTGTAGGGAAAATGACAGAGTTGTTATGGTCAATGCTGTCTCCATGGACAATGTGGAGCACGCATATGCAGTCCAGCAGCTTCGTAAAAGTGGGAAAATTGCCAAAATTGTGAGTGTAAAATTCCCATTATGAATTCCTTTTGGAAACTATTTTGAGTATTTTGTGGTTAGTTGTTGAAAGTAAAACTAAAGTCAGGAACTACAATGTGTTGTCATATGTATATTGACATGTATGACATTTAGACATTTCTTATATAGTTCACAATTGATTGATGGAGAAATATACATGATTGATTCTTCTTACTGTAACTGATCTCATATCTCATTTCCTTTGGCCAGACAATCAGGCGGAAGAGGAAGGTGCATGTCCCCATGGGCCGCCTAGGGGAGAGGGAAACTATGTCAGAGCATGA
Source organism: Gymnocephalus cernua (assembly GCA_023631565.1). Lineage (NCBI taxonomy): Eukaryota > Metazoa > Chordata > Actinopteri > Perciformes > Percidae > Gymnocephalus > Gymnocephalus cernua. The sequence goes on along the minus strand of CM042431.1, from coordinate 24,002,767 downwards.
CGAGGAGGAGGACAGCTATGATGAAGAGATATACGAGACGCGGAGCGGACGCAGCGGCGCATACAGTGGTGTGGGCGGGGCGATGGGCAGGCGCAGCGGGCGGAGCAGTGGGCGAAGGGACCGCGAACGTGAACGCAGCGGCTCGCGGGAGAGAAGTCTCTCCCCACGCTCAGACCGCCGCTCCCACAACCTGCCCCCACGTCCTGCAAAGGTCACACTTGTCAAATCCCGCAAAAATGAAGGTGAGGCTCACAAAGTCGGGGATAATAAAAAGGAAGGCAACGTTTTTTGAGGTAATCCAGGAACTCACCTTCCATTTTATTTACCCAACTATTACCAGACAGCCAGCCTTTAAGGAGAGACTAAGAGATCCAAATCAGCATTGGTCAACTGCCAGAATAAACAAAACTTGCCAGCCACAGCAAAATCCAAGTTTCCTCAAGTAAATCTAAGTAAAAGAGCAATTAATCGTCTTTAATCAGTACTGTTAATCCCAGTGGGAGCAGCAGCTCGACAGTAAAGTGCAGTCAGTGCGGTGTGGACACGTGAACTCTGTGCTAACATGGTCTTTGTTGCTGTCGTTCACTTTGTAAGCAGAATATGGCCTGCGCCTGGCCAGCCACATCTTTGTCAAGGACATTTCCCCTGAGAGCCTGGCAGCCAGGGACGGCAACATCCAGGAAGGAGATGTTGTTCTGAAGGTGAGGAAGAGGGAGACAAGAAGCCTGGTGAACATTTCATATCATATCATATAAAATACTACACATGAATTAAAAAGATTGAAATGACATTACATTATTAGCTTTTTTTCCATTTTTGTATTGATGGAGATGGAGAGAAGAATTGTTATTGTTCTGGAATTGATGAGTACTCACTGTACTGATGTATTAGTCTATATTTTCTACAGTCTAATGTTGCGTAAGAGCACTTATAGTTGCAGCTTGATCTGCTTGATGTAGCTTAGTTCTTTTAACAGCTTTATGTAGCTTTTTGTGCATAACTGTAGCTGTTCTGAATCAGTCGTTTCTCACATCCAGCGCTCTCACACATCATGTTACTTTCATTAAAAGCCAGCACTTAGGAAATAAAAGGTTACTCAAATGATTAAAGGAATAATTGTCAAAATGATGTGCAAGCTAGTACTGGCCAGCTCATTCTGAAGCTTACAAATAGATTTGACCCTGACAGATATAATCAGTGTTGCACTTAATTTGCATGTGATCTTGTGCTTTAACTTCTCATATGACCATTTTATTGGGTTTGAATGTGAAACAAAGACCTCCTTTATTTGATGTATCTTATTTTGAATTGAAATGATCTGTCTGTTCTTTGTTTTGCCATGCCTAATAGCTTCTTTCTCTGATTATCTCAGATCAATGGCACAGTGACAGAGAACCTCTCCTTGATAGATGCCAAAAAGCTCATAGAAAGGTCAAAGGGCAAGCTAAAAATGGTTGTTCAGAGGGATGACCGGGCGACCTTGCTGAACATCCCTGACCTCGATGACAGCATTCCTTCAGCCAACGCCTCTGACAGAGACGGTGAGAGTGGTGTTAAGTGCTGGATTCAGCTGAAATGGGGCACAGCTGAAAAGCCAGACTTTGTCGGTGTCTATTTCAGAATTCAGTCGTTGAACAGTGGCTCTTGTTTGATCAGACATTTCAGATATCCATTCTATGGCATCCGACCAATCCAATCGATCACATGACAGACATCGTAGCAGCCGCTCTCGCTCTCCAGACAGAAGATCTGAACCATCAGACCACTCCAGACACTCGCCCCCACAAATCAGCAATGGCAGGTAAAGACCATCCATCACAAATTTATATTTTAGGCAACAGTGTAAAATTATAATCTGTCACTTTCATATAAATTCAGTTTTTATTTCTGCTACTTTTCTCTCTCTACTTAATATAAAAAGGAGCATTTGAGTACCAACAATAATTAAGATTTCAACCAATTGATGTCTCAGTAGGGGAAAAAAATATTATTTGACTGCAAACTAATCAGAAACACCACAGCAGTGACAAATTGCCACTTAAGATGTTACTAATATTAATAAAACTAGATTATTACAACCACTTAATTGGCCATGTTTGTGACTGAAATTGCCATTTTTTTTTCCTTAAGTTTTGGGCTTTTTATTTTATATTTTGAGCTAGAGGTCGACCCTGTTTTTCATATCAATAATGTAGAGCTAAAACAATTGATCAATTAGTCAATCAACAGAAAAATATTCACCATGATAATCAACTTATTTTTTAGGTTTGGGAAAACAAGCAATTTGATCACTGTAAGCTTTTAGAAATTGTGATGGGTGCTGTTTACTAAATATTCAGCAGATTAATTAATAGTTTAAAAAGAATTCAGCCCTATATTAATATTTAAAAAAAGCTTTTATGAAACTCATCTTGTCATAATGTATGTGCTTATATTTGTCAACGTTTATTTTGTTTAAGGTTGTGAAAGATTTTCGATTTTATGTTTGGGTTAATACCAGCCATCAGCCCATTCAGCAATTCTGTGACTGGAACCTTGTTTGAAAGTACCTCATTAATTCTTCATCTCAACTCAATAGAGCCCCAGAGTTGTTCCCCTTTCACACTGCTTATTGGCCCGAGGAAAATATAAGTCAACTGTTAAGCTGCAAAAGAGACTTTCTTGGTCAAAATTAGGGTTACTTAGTGTAAATGTTCATTGCTCAACCTATATTACTGTGTGTCTGGACTTTAACGTCCTCTGTGATTTTGAAACAAAGGATTTTTGTATTCATCAGTTTCAAAAACTGCTTATTTGTTTGAACTGGAAAAGTCTTGATGATGAAGCTATATGCCAAACACAGGAAAACTGCATTGCAAAAAGCAACAATGCTTATAAGAACAGTCTCACCAACACTCACTTAAAGCCCCAGTGTGTAACATTTGTAGTTGTTCATTATCAAAATCTGTATTGCCCTTCACAAACTTGTCCTTTTTTATGAATATTGACCACCACCATCAATTCCAAGTATTCCTATTGGCTTGAAATTTTACATTTGCACTTACATGAACTGGGGTAGACGCTCTATAGCCATGCGCCATCTTGAAATATGGTAGCCCGTAAGGGACATACAGGCTATACTGCTCCGCATTTCGCGCTTTTCACTCAGTGGCACTGACTGTGACATATGCCAGGGAGGGAGGGGGAGAAGATTATTTGCGACTCACTGCCGGCAGATTTGAAAGCCTGTTGCGTCTATTATCGAGGACATGTAACTGAGTCGCAGAGGAAATTAAAATGACAACGTGACAGGCAAAGCAACGCGACCAAAGTTAATATTGTTGTGGCTTTTCCAAGATGGAAAGAGCTGATGAGGAGCAAGGATTTTAAAAGGGACGCCAAAGTTGCCTGCTTTCTTCTCGACAGGTAATTCTGCCTATTTGTGTAAATTAGAAGTTTTATAGTTGCTACTTGCTTGGCTAACTATAGCATGGTTGTGCATAATGCTAGAACGACATCTAGGATACTTTTCCTCGCGTCAATGATGCTAGAAAGTGAAATTCAGTTGGTTGTCATATACAATTTCACCGCTAGATGGGAGAAATTCTTACACACTGGGGCTTTAATGAGATTTGTCTGCCCTTTTTTATACGCCCTTTATACGTCAACAGCTGGAGAATACCGTAAGTTTGTGACCATTACTCAGTGTGAGTAGTTACTAATAATAGTAGTAGTAAATCCTGAATAGATTTAATGTAGATTAATAGACAAGTAGGTCTTGTTTTAGGTGTTAGGACTTAAACGAACAAATCACTCATTTTCAAATGTACAATTTCTCTATTGCAACGATGACTATAACAGCAAATTATTACTTAATGGAATATTGCTGAAGTGATGCTTTACAGCTCTATTTCGGTTGCAATATATATTTTGGGGAAATATGCACCAATATTCACTAAGATGCCAAAACCAACAATATGTTGTAATAATTTATTTATGACACATCTAGGCTACTGGAGCACATTTTAATAAGTATTTTAATTAACAGAAAGGAGATGGTGGGACAGGATGTTATTGTTTATCTGAACCTGGATCTCTGACCTGTGACCTTTTTTGTCAGTTCAGGAGGTTGGCAGTTAAAAGTAGGGCCTCCTCCTGGATAGGTTGAAAAAGAAGTTTGTTCTTCTAGCCTGTGAATAAAAGCAGTATCTTGCCAGTAAAGTTGTGCCAGTGAGCAGCCTTGTGAGTCGGAGCCATAAAACCTGCTTTGCCTACTTCTATTCCCGTCTGAATACTTATTTTAAAACACAACGGGATTGTCAGCATTTATCAAAACAAGGAAATTCTGTCATCATTTACTATTTACTGACTCGTAATTGGCCAGGGTCACTGTATCAGTTTACGTGGCCTAACGGTTTTAAAACTGGCATCCAAGTCAAACCTTTGCTGGTTTACAGCCAGAGCCACACAGTAAAATTCACCTGCAGGACAGAATCCACTCTGACACCTTAGATAAGCTGCTCTAAAAATAGAGCATAAAAGAGTGGAAAGACAAAGTGGTGTCCTTCAGGATTAAGATTCAGCCTCAGGCGCGAGACGTTCTTTTCACCTGTTTTTCCTTTTTGACTGCAGTCAGGAGAAAATTTCATCCAGTCTGGGTTTTGTGTTGAGTTGTTTGCGGCCAGTAGTCAAGATGTAGCCTTAAAGCTCCCCGGTTGCCTCCAAGCTCTACATCTCCAGAATACGCTATTTATAATCTTACATATTTCTTTTATAAAGATACATCGTACAAAAACATCTATTTTTGTCTGCAGTCACAGAAGTCGTGATGACGACCGGATCTCGAAGCCGGCTTCAACGCCAGTGAAGCTACCAGAGGAGGTTCCTCTGCCCAAACCGAAGGAGTCGGCTATTGCTAGAGAGGAGAAAATGCTCCCACCACTCCCAGGTCAGACACAAATCAGCTGTTATTCATTTTGTGTAAGACATGTTGGTACACCCATAATGTGTGTCTTGTACCTGTGAGCAAATACAACATGTTGGTGGGGGTTTCCCTGTCCATCATAAGCAGTACAACATTAAATGATTTCATGACAGTAAAATGGAATCCTGTCTGAACCAGTCATTTTTGCCCTTTTTAAAAGCACGACTATCGGAAAAAAAGTTAGATCCAGACGCCTGCTGAGCCTGGCTGAGTTTGCCCGGAGCCAAGTGAAAATAGACCGTATGAGTTGATCGTGTCTGACGTTCCTCCCCAGCCTGCAGCACTCTGCTGCTGTCTGTTTGACCTTCCTGCTTAGGACACTCTGTGCCTTGAGTGTGTGTGTTTATGCGCAAGTGTGTGTGTGCGATAACACTTTGCCTGTGTGTGGTTTTGAACAGTTGTGTTCTTTCTTTAGTTGTCAGTCTAACGTGTCTGTGGTATTGTTAGATTGTGACTGTGTTTGTGTTTTTGTATTCATTTGTTTGTTTTACATGTTCATCATTTATCTTCATGAATGACCTGAGTTTGTGTTTTTGTTCAGAGCCCAAGCCAGTGTATGCTCAGCCTGGACAGCCAGATGTAGACCTGCCAGTCAGTCCCTCTGATGCCCCTGTGCCAAGCGCTGCCCATGATGATAGCATCCTACGGTAATATTTACAGTATCATATGTCCCACCATCAAATATTAAAGTCTTTTTAAAATCTACACTAAACTAAGGTCACTAACCTTTAGGAGCACCTCACTCCATAACTTCTCAGTTCACTTCATTAAAAAGAGAAGGCAACCGTGTGGGAGGAATTTTAACTGCAGCTCACATACACATACAACAGCACATCTTTGAATAACAGGTCACAGTTTTCAAAATACTCCCTCAGTTATCTAACTATAAATTGAGGTGTGTGTGTGTGTGTGTGTGTGTGTGTGTGTGTGTGTGTGTGTGTGTGTGTGTGTGTGTGTGTGTGTGTGTGCAAAACACGTCACACGCAGCAAGCTGTTGTACCAGGCTCTGTATAGCAGCGGGGTTGCTACATCCTTAGCGGGCTCATTGATTTTGCTGTTCACCAGCTCTGGCTCTCTACCAACAAAATTGTCTTCACTTTCCTGGAGTCTACGAGCACATGCGGAAAGCCTACAGAAATATCGCAACTCTTGTGTGAGGTTGCCATACTAACTTTCACCACTAACTTATAACGTTAATACCTCCGGTAACACTAGCAAATAATATGGGTTAATCTGATGTTAAGTACACCTATAGCTCCCTCACCAAGGCGAAAATATGAGTGATATATTACAAGAAGCCAACGTTAGAGCTGTAACAATTCCAAATTTTACTCTACAATTAAAGCTATAGCGCATAGTTTCTGTCTCCCCCATGAGGAATTCTAAGTAATGACAACAAAACTGTCAGCGCGTCCACATGATACAAGCCTTCCTTGATCGCGCACAGCCCCCACCCCTTCCCCACGCAGTTGCTAGTAGCCAAGGAGGACCATAAAAAACCATGATGAACTCTTCAGAAAAGGTAATTAGCTTCACTCAAGTTTCTGCGTGCGGAAGTTACCAGACGACACATATCTTTTGAACATAGCCATACTGAGAAATACAGAGAGACTTTTGTGGAGCTGATAGTATTAATTAGCTTGTAGCAACTCATTTGGCAATGGCTTGAATATAACGGACGTTCATTAATATCAAAAAGTTACACACTAAAGCTTAAATTGTCTCAGAAATAATTGCGATTAACAATATAATTGTCTCTTTAGTTACTTTTGCAAGCAAAAACAAGTTTTGAATGAACCCCAGGTTACATATTTTGGTTATATCACTGTAATGTGACCCAGATTACACCACTGGGTGTACAAATAACACAAATACTAATAAAGTACACAGCCTAGGAAGTAAACCACACCTCTTTATTATCATAAAACATTGTATTGTTTTCTTAAAAGAACATCAAATTGACTATTACCATCAACAGTTGGGACTAATGTTAGCAATTAATTGCGGTTAAACAAAGAAATGGCGATTATGTAAAAATAATTGCGATTAGACAATTATGTAATAATTGGTACAAGCCTAGCCAACGTTGCATGCATTACTAGAATCATTATAAACTACGATGTCGTTTTCATCCTGCCATTCCGTTGAACTGTGACTGTGTTAACATTGAAATAGCTGAAATAAAGCCACTGAATGCTGTTGAGCCAAGATCTGGTTCTGGTGGTTGATTAATGCATATTTTTGCTGATTGGCTCTCCTATCGGGCCAGATGGGTGGAGCATGGTGCACTCCCATGAGTCCATGACACAAATGTGATTACTCCACTTTTAAATTGTGAAGTTTTGTGATCTAAATCTGCAACGTAACCAGTAACATTTCTCTGTCAGGTAAATGTAGTAGTACAATGTTTTCCTCTGAAGTAGATGTACACAGTAAGTCATAGTATACAGTGGGGTTGCATATTAAGTGCTTTGGGGTCCCTCTAAAGTTATTTTGGGGTACAATGGATCTGGAGAAAGCTACAAGCAGCAATACCACTGGCCAAGCAATCAGCTCTACCAAACGTCCACTGTCCTAGTCTATATAAAGCATTTTGGCTCCCACAAGGCATAGATTTCAATGCTGTTAAAAAATGTTTTATTTTGTGGCACACACTGGTTTGTTGGCAATTTAAATAAGCAGCTTTGAATATGACTGGATGCACAACTATCAGTGTTTGTGCGCGAGACAAACGGTTTACTGTGGTTATTTTTGTCTTCAGCAAAACTATTGAAATGTATTAAAATGTTCTGTTTCTACAGAACAGTTGTACATCTTCTGTAATCTCACTGAAGAGTAAACGGTCCCAACAAAAGAGAAACCTGGCTTCCATTCAAGAGTCACTCAACTATTCATGAATTTAATTTTGCATTGGAAGGAGGGAAATGCCATCAAATGTTGTCATGTCAAAGAAAATCAGCCCAACTATTGTCTTTATTCCCCTCCCTCAGGCCAAGCATGAAGCTGGTGAAGTTCAAGAAGGGGGAGAGTGTGGGGCTGCGGCTGGCTGGGGGGAATGACGTGGGCATCTTTGTAGCCGGAGTGCTTGAGGATAGCCCAGCTGCTAAGGAGGGCCTGGAGGAGGGCGACCAAATTCTCAGGGTGAGATACTTTATTTTTAACACAGCAAGTGTATAACCCGACAGCTGAAATCAAGTGGTTGTTTTTGAATTCAAGAGTTGTTGTAAAATTGTGTTTGCAAGAAGTTACATTTCCTAAACTTAGAGCTGTTATTAAATGTCACAAAGGATCATTTTTTTCTTCTCCTTGTTTTTACAATGGGTAACTGATAGTGTCTGTAAACAGCCATGTTTTATGGGGTATGCATCCTCAAGCTCTTCCCTTTTTTATTCATGGTTTTACACACTGGCTGCTCCAAAATTCCTGTACCTCCAGGCTGGTCTCTTAGCAATGGCCCCGAGGGAGCACACACAGAAAACTGTGTTTCCTCTCGCTGTGTTCGTCCCATTTCCTCAAAGCCATATATCTCTCTGTTTGTACCTCCTCCTCCTTTTTCCAAGTATAAAGAGGAATGGCTTGAGTTTTTGCAGTGCAGTAAAACTTGCAGTTACCCAGGCAATACTGAGAACAGGAAGAGCTATGTTTGAACAATGAAGCCTACTCCTTTACTTAAGCTTAGAAGTACTCGACAACAGGGAAGTTATTTTGTCAAAAGCATAAAGCAGTAACCTCTTTGTTCCCAAAATTTCAGGTAAATAATGTAGATTTTGCAAACATAATCCGAGAGGAGGCGGTGCTGTTCCTCCTTGACCTTCCTAAGGGTGAAGAGGTCACCATTCTGGCTCAGAAGAAGAAAGATGGTAAGTGAAGTGAGTAAGGAGATGAGACAAGAGATTAATTTATATCGGTCACATTGGCCCGATGTTTCTGACTCGCTCTCTCCTCTTCAGTGTATCGGCGGATCGTGGAGTCGGATGTTGGCGACTCCTTCTACATTCGGACTCACTTTGAGTATGAGAAGGAATCTCCGTATGGGTTAAGCTTTAACAAGGGTGAGGTGTTCCGTGTGGTGGACACCCTCTACAACGGGAAACTGGGCTCCTGGCTGGCTATTCGCATTGGCAAGAACCACCAAGAGGTGGAGAGGGGCATCATCCCCAACAAAAACAGGTGAGGGCATCCTGACAGACACACATGTCTACTTTGGCTTGAATCGTCAGTTATATCTCAAAGAGTGATGTGCTTGATAAATGTTTGTCACAACAGTGGACAGTCAGTCCCCCTATTTATATTAAATTTGGTATGATAGTCATTGCCATGTATTGTCCTTAGGTATTGGCAGAGTTTAGGTTAGCTGTGCCAAACTTATGACACATCCATTAGCTTGTGTTACATTAAGAACTGTCTCTGTCTTTCTGCCCTTTATCAACAGAGCGGAGCAGCTGTCCAGTGTGCAATACACTCTCCCCAAAACAGCAGGGGGTGACAGGGCTGACTTCTGGAGGTTTCGTGGTCTTCGCAGCTCAAAGAGGAACCTGAGGAAGAGCAGAGAGGACCTCTCTTCTCAGCCTGTCCAAACAAAGTTCCCGGCTTATGAAAGAGTTGTACTGAGAGAGGGTGAGGAATTTAACATGTAATCTAATATGTCAGTGTGAGACTGAAGCTGCATTCTGAGTCTGTTAATATTTTTATTCTTTTGTGCAGCTGGTTTCCTGAGACCTGTGGTGATATTTGGGCCGATCGCTGATGTTGCTCGAGAAAAGCTCTCCAGAGAAGAGCCCGATCTTTTTGAGCTAGCAAGTATGTTTGTATACTGCACATACAGTACGTTGTAGATCAGTTGATTGTGAACATCAACTTGCACTAAACGTTTTAGTACTTCAAAATGTTTTCTTCTTAAATCCCTCTAATTTTTTTTTCCAGAGAGTGAACCGAGAGATGCTGGAACAGACCAGCGTAGTTCAGGAATCATCCGTCTTCACACCATCAAGCAGATCATTGACAGAGTGAGTATGCCTCCTTATAAACAGCATTGTAGGTTTTTAGATTGTTTTGTCACAGATATATTTTTAATCCCTCCGCTTTCCTGTCTTTATCTCATGAAGGACAAACATGCTGTCCTGGACATCACGCCGAACGCTGTGGACAGGCTGAACTATGCTCAGTGGTACCCAATTGTAGTCTTCCTAAATCCCGATACTAAGCAGGGTGTGAAGAACATGAGGACCAGACTGTGTCCAGAGTCCAGGAAGAGTGCCAGGAAGCTCTATGAGAGAGCCATCAAACTGAGGAAGAATAATCACCACCTGTTCACCAGTGAGTGTGCAGAGAGTGTAAATTGTCTTTTTTACATGTTTGATTCTTCATGAAGTGACTGTGACTAAAAATGATTCTCTTTTAGCCACCATCAACTTGAACAACATGAATGACGGCTGGTATGGAGCTCTGAAAGAAACAATCCAGCAACAGCAGAACCAGTTGGTGTGGGTGTCAGAGGGCAAGGTGAGAGACAGGTTTTTTTTTCATTCCATTTCGCGGAACAATTTTTTTTGATTCCTGTTAGTCTGAATGAGCGACACATGAGATGATCATTTCTCTGCTCTGCTAAGGCGGATGGCACTACAGAGGATGACTTGGACATCCACGACGACCGTCTGTCCTACCTGTCGGCGCCAGGTAGTGAATACTCCATGTATAGCACGGACAGCCGCCACACTTCTGACTATGAGGACACAGACACAGAGGGTGGAGCGTACACAGACCAGGAACTGGACGAGACTTTGAACGACGAGGTGGGTCTTCCCACGGAGCCCGCCATCACCCGGTCTTCAGAGCCTGTGCGAGAAGACCCACCTGTAATTCAGGACACCCCTGGCTACCCTGGATACCAGCATCCTGTGCAGCCCGACCCAGCCAGTCGCATAGACCCTGCTGGGTTCAAGATGGCCGCTCCGCAACAGGTAAAGTTCATATCTAGCTTGGCAGGCAGGCCACTGCAGGCTGCATCCTTCAGAGATGGATGAATGGCTAAAAGTACTGCAGAGCTAAGGAATCGCTCCTTTGTGTTCATTGTTGTGTCCTGACCTTTGTTAAGATTAAATGTCCTTTGCTAAGTAATAAACATGTTTTAGAAGCTACTGGTATGTTATCTACTAACCACATTCTCTGGCTGGTGTAAAACTGATTCAGTGTAAGGAAGAAGATCATGGTGTTGCGGTGAGCTGTACTTTGTGTGCCCTAGGCGGGCTGTGTTATAAATGTCTCTTAACAATACTTCACAGCAAGATGAGGCTGCTCTGCCCATGCCCTCGTTGCCTCCGCCGGTGGTAGCGCCTCCTGCTGTTGAGCAGCCGGTACAGCTTGAGGGTATGCACCTCGAGGAGCCGCCTGCTGCAGCCGCAGCTCCTCAGGCTGACTCACTTAGCAGCCCCAGCCCTGCCCCTGAGCTTATTCAGCCCCCACCACCACCACATGAACCCCACCCGTCTGGACCGCCTGGTCCAGAACCAAAGGTACCCGCTGTTTCACCAGCCACTCGGACCGGGCCTGGGCCCCAGCCTGCTGTTTTAACTGCCTGTCTTCTCGCACATGCTTTCCACTCGCTCTCTGCATGACATGCCCACACTGTGTGACTCACTGAGCCCACTGTGTGCCTCTGGCTCCCAGAGAAAATGTGCGACAGACTAGTCCACATGCACCACAGTGGGCTGGGAGACCAGAAGGACTGGCACATCTGAGTCTTTGACCAGGGTGAAGACATCCACAACCAGCCCTAACTGTTGCCTTTTACTTCCTTTGCATGGCTCCTAATGTTTTTTGGGTTCCTTTCAGCTTTAACTCTCTTCTGTAGATGAACGATAGTAGCACTTACAGTGGCATCGTAATGTGTCGTCTGTTGTAGTGCCAGTAGTTTGACGTTGCACTAGATGCAAACTGAATGTTGGTTGCATGATGAAAGCTAACCTGCAGACAGTACTCTTGGTAATGATTTCTATCAAGCACTTCACCCTATGGAAAAACAAACTTACATCAGCAGATCAGCACACTGCATTGTGTCTTCTGTGTAGTAGTAGTTTTGTCCTGAGTAGATGTCAACAAACGAATCCTCCTCCATAGGAAATACTTTAACTACATTTGCTGTCTACAGGCTACACATCATATGTTTGAAATGAGGCCTTTCAGAAATGTGCAAAATGCTTGTTAGTTCACTATTTATAAAAATGTGTTATTGTGTAAAACCCAACTGTGTCCATATGGATTATTATCATCATTCTTGAGAGGCATCTTGTCAAACAGGCATTCAGAACACTTTTTGAATAACGGACAAAGGTTTGCTTGTGTAATTGCACTTTGAATTTTACCTTTTTATTTAATTAAATGGTAGAAGGATTTATTTTGTAATGATTTGGTCAATGTTATATATGTTCAGTTCTTCAAGGTTTCAGTTTATATTCCAGTATTGAATTTAATCTTTAAATTAATATATCTGGTGTTGGGAAAGCATTTTTCCCTGACTGCATTCTGTCCTCCAACCTAGTGATTGTCAAAATAATGTCAATATAATGGACGTATTCATTCTGTGTTTCTTCACAGATGTACAAGAAAGATCTGTACAATATGGAGGACCCTGTGCGAATCAACCATGGCCTGAAGCAGTCTTTGAGCTACAGTCACCAGCCGCCGTACCAGGACAAACAGCCATACCGTGAATACGACCACCCGCCTTACGGATACGATGGAGGCGGCTACACAGAACCAAAGCCTCACAACGCTGACTCACACCTGCACTACGACAACCGTGTGCCTCATTACAACGAACAGTGGCCCCCCTATGACCAGCAGACCTCATCCTCCCAGCCCGCAGGGTACCAGCCGGGCCACCAGCAACCCATGGGCTACAACCCACGATCCCCCTACGACGACGGACCAGGGAGGGACTACAGCCCCCCTCAGCCGCGCTACGATGAGGCCCCACCAGTGGGCTACGATGGCAGACGACGCCACAGTAAACCTGGGCCTATTCGTTATGATGAACCCCCACCCCCGCCCCCATCTGGCTATGATGCCCGCTCTCCTTATGAGGCAGAACCTCACGGCTTTCCCATTAATTCACCTCGATCGCCGGAGCCCCCAAAGCAGTATTACAGTGACTCTGGTCTGAGGCCCACCTACATTTCTGGGCCTCCAAACCGGGGTTTTAAGACAGGGATGCATGACCCTATGATGAACTCTGAACCCACAATTCCCCTCCCTAAACCAGAGTCCCTGCAATCTCCAGGTGAGCCAGCGATCACTCCGGGCTCCAAACCCCTCCCCCCTCCGCTGCGGGAAGACCTGGACGAGGACCCGGCCATGAAACCGCAGTCGGTGCTGAACAGAGTCAAGATGTTTGAGAATAAACGGTCTGTTTCTATGGACAGGGCTAAAGAAGGAGGAGAATCAGCACTCAGGGTAAGCTCTTCACAGAGGTGTACAGCTGTCACCTCAATGGGTCAAACCTGTGCTATTTATCCTTATAACTGTAATGAAGTTCATCACAGTTATAAGGATTGCTAACAAAGATGGCTAACATAGTTAGAGTAGTTTCCAAATGGAAAATTGCATCCATGTCAAATACTCAAAGAGGTAGATAAGAAAATAGAATAATAAAAACATAAATACCTAAAGTTTAACTAGAAACTTGACCTAAAATGAACTAGAACCATAATGGGTCATGTTAGGTTAAATGTCAGAAAGGAGCCTTTTTTACCTATTAAAGATGTTTCACAATTTCTACTTTGATATTCAAGTATTTCAAAGCAGCACAAGATAACTAAAAAGCTCCACAGAGGCCAAATGGTATTTTCACAAACTACAGATGCATCAGTCAAAAAAAACTGCAGAATGAGTCTTGAGACTTGAAGACTTGAAACTGCAAGCTTGTTTTAGTAAAATATTCTTACTATTACTTGTTGTAATTGTGTGGCCTGTAAGATGTCAGGCACAGTGCTAGATATCTATGTGCATGCAATCCATTCATGTGAACAAAAATCTGGATCATATGCAAGAAGCGCTGAAGAGATGCCCTTCCTTTGCTTTTCAGCCTGCAGATGTTCCTAAACCTGTAAGTGCACCTGGCCCAGTCCTCAAAGCCAATTCCCTCAGCAACCTGGAGCAAGAGAAATCCACCTATAGGTATGTAGTCCTCATTACAGCACCCCAGGCTGCAGAGTAGGTGATTGAAGGACAACTCTGAGATCCTTGCTAAGGAGTCATTGGAATTTATTTATTGCTGTTTGAGCTCCACCTTGTGGACACAAGTCACTGTGCAGCATGCCAGACTCTGATTAGGTGTGCATAGACACAAAAGGCATCCAAAGGTCAAGCATGGTCATTCTTCCATTGCCAGACCTATCTCCACAGCGCTGTGAGTAAGGTCTGGCTACACCACAGATACTTTCTAGGAAAGGAGGAAAAAACGCTCTGGGTTGTTTACATTTACTTAAACCAATCACAGTCCTTTTGGGCGCAACGACGGTGGCTCTGCAAAATGGTCTCGGGAAGGAACTTGTTTTGGTGGAACATTTGCACCCTGCAAAAGAAAACGCCACATGAAGTTAACTGTACACACAATACAGTAATGTGAGCTATTTAAATTAGCTGGATACATGGTAAAATGTAATTTGCTCTTACCAGTGTATTGCAACGTGAACTTCGTCTGTAGCAATCCCTGACAATCGGTCTTAAAACGTCCCAGTTAGAGAATAAATGACGTAAACATATTATTTGTAAATCTTTACAATCATTCCCCGAAAGAACCAAGCAGACCTACCTTATTGCATGATTACATTTTTTTTTTTTAAACTTACTATTTGTGGCGTGTAGCTCCGAGGTTGTTCTTGTTGTTTCCCGTAGCGAAAGGGATTTAGACACACAGATAGCAGCAGGGAATGGGCAAAGCCAGACGCTGGATGTCCGGCTCGTCAGGCTTATTCTGGCAACATACTTCCTTTGATCCAGACTAGGAACCTCATTTCTCTCTGCTGTGAGAAGGTCAGCACTACTGTAGTCTCATCGTCCGTGTGAGCGCCTCACCTTGTCTGGGATATTCAGATTGTTTTTTAAACATAACTTAATGTCATTGATTCGTCTTCAAAGGAATTAGTAACGGCAATTAGGATTTATGAGGTTTCTTTCATCAGAACGTTGTCCAGCAGGCC
The DNA here is from genome assembly GCA_023631565.1 of Gymnocephalus cernua. Taxonomy (NCBI): domain Eukaryota; kingdom Metazoa; phylum Chordata; class Actinopteri; order Perciformes; family Percidae; genus Gymnocephalus; species Gymnocephalus cernua. The sequence continues at coordinate 23,987,605 of CM042431.1, read as the reverse complement.
AATCCTACTGTCTGTCTGTCCCTGCTGTTTAAATCTCTGCAGCTGTTTTACTTGTTACTTTTGCTTCCTCTCCAGGGCCCCTGAGCCACAGAAGCCCCATTCTAAACCCCTGGATGATGTCGTGCGTTCCAACCACTATGACCCAGATGAGGATGAGGAGTACTACAGGAAGCAGTTGTCCTACTTTGATCGCCGTAGCTTTGACAGCAAGGCCATGGGCCAACCCAGTCCTGGCGTGAACCGCTTCCACGATCTGCCGAAACCAGCTCAACTATCTTACCCATACAACAGGTATAACTGCACACCTCATGTCAGCACTGGTTGCTGATATACACAACTCCTGAGCTCTTTAGTTACACCACCTGCAGACTCTTTTTTTGTTTTTGGTAACTGTATTTGTTTGTGTCTACCTACTGCAGAGTTGAGTCTGTAGAGAAGGTTAGTCCAGTGGAAAAAAGATATGAACCCCTGCCCCAAATCAGCCCATCATCACAGTATGGACCCCCCGCGTCTGCCATCCCACCCAACACACTGCCCAAGCTCAGCCCCAATGACGGTAAGCTCTCGCTACTTTTGCTGCCTGACTCTTCATCATGTACTTACCTAGTGTACATTATTGACATTGTAGAGATACAAAGATGTGTCACTTCTACTGTTCAGGGCTGCGCATTTTTTATTATTATTGATTAATCTGCCAATTCCTTTTTCAATTGATCAATTCATCTTTTGGTCTATAAAATATTCCTCACAATTTCCTTTAAGCCCAAGGTGAAGCCTTAAATTCTAATATATAATTAAATATATATAATGTTTTCAATGTTAACAATACAGTTTTATTGTGCTTACTGTATATACAATGAAAGCCTTATCCAAACATCTAAAGTGCAAGAATATAATAGTTTGGCAAAGACTGTATTTAAGTGACTGCATCTTCCTTCATACGTTTTCAGTGAACTCCATACCCGAGCCGTTGAGTTCACCCAATCCTAAAGCCGAGCTCCCAGCTCTCTGGCCGGCCAGCAGGGACGAACCCGCACCAGGTGGCTACCTGCCCCCGAGGGGCCTCCCCGACAAATTCCCGGTCAACGGCACCGATGCAGCACCCCCAAAGACCCTGGGTGCTCCTCCTCCAACTAGCTATAACCGCTACGTCCCCAAGCCGTACACCAGCTCAGCCCGGCCCTTTGAGCGCAAGTTTGAGAGCCCCAAGTTCAACCACAACCTGCTGCCCAACGACACACAGGTGAAGACGGACCTCCTCAGTAAGCCCACTGTGGTGAACAACAGCAGTGGGAAGCCTCAGCTGTCACCACAGCCCATAGATCACGACAGTGGCCTGGACACCTTCACGCGCACTATGGACAACAGGCCCAAATACCAGCACAATAACATCAACGCCATCCCCAGGGCCATCCCTGTAAGGTGAGAAACTCATACATTTTCCCATTCAACAGCAACAGGAAGTTCTCTGAGGGTAATTACTGAGCTGCTGAAAGACAGAAAGAGACTTGTTTGTTCTCGTGTCCTCTGCTGTGCATTATTCTCTGCCTATACTGTTTTGACTGATGATGCTGACTTCTGTGCCTCCGTCCCTCAGCCCCAGCACGCTGGACGATGACGACGAGGACGAAGGACACACAGTGGTGGCCACCGCCCGGGGGATCTTCAACTGTAACGGAGGGGTCCTGAGCTCCATCGAGACGGGTGTCAGCATCATTATCCCCCAGGGTGCCATCCCCGAGAGCGTGGAGCAGGAGATTTACTTCAAGGTGTGCCGGGACAACAGCATCCTGCCCCCCCTCGACAAGGAGAAAGGTCAGTCCTTTCTTTATATCCTGAAAAACTATATCTGAGAGAGAGAGAAAAAAAAAACAGTTGAAGTTATATAATAAGCGCTGTAAAAAGTAGTTTTAGATGTAATGCAGGATTTCACTGCATACATGTTATGGGTGGAGGAAAATGTCGGTACAGCACAGTATCGCGATATTTTCTGTGCCAATACTGTATCGATACACAGACGCCAAGTATCGATCTATTATTATATATGTGTTGGTCAGTTCAATCCCATTTTGCAGCAATAAAATTGAAGTGAGATGAATAAACAGAGACATTTTGGGGACATCATTTGAAATTTTGGAAAAATTTGAAGTTGGAAAAAAGGTAATAAATTGCAATATATCGCAGAATATTATATTTTATAATGTATATAATATTATATAATATGTTTAAAATCACAATAATATTGTATCGTGACATAAGTATGATGATATCGTATCGGGAGGCCCACCCCTAATACTGTACATGTATTTTTTAAATGAATTGCTATATCAGGATAAAGTTTCAGCAGTACATTTTGTTGGATAAATGTAGATTTGATTTTGCCTACATGATCTAATATTTGATATGTCTGTGACTAACTACAGTTTACACTTCACATTGATGCTGCTATACAATGAAACAAAAGCATGACCATATCTTTATGAGAAGAAGTATGAACGGGGGATATAAAAGCCCTAAAGAGATAGAACTAAATAAATAGCTGATTTACAAGCAAGACTTTGGTTATGCAGTTAGAATGTTATATTTATAGGATTTTTTTTTAATTAATATCAAGCACCAGGGGAGTATGGTAATTTAATTAACCTGGCAAGTCGGTTAACAGTTAATTCTCATTCACCATGAAGGCCTGGGAACAGAATCCATTTGCCTCCTGATTGGGTAATAAATAATCCCTTTGTGCTGATTAATTCCTGCATGTTTAAGTGGTGGAATTTAAATCTTGTTGTGTGTCCGTGCAGGAGAAACGCTGCTTAGTCCGCTGGTGATGTGTGGCCCCCATGGACTCAAGTTCCTGAAGCCGGTGGAGCTGCGCTTACCTCACTGTGCGTCTATGACCCCTGATGGTTGGTCTTTTGCTCTAAAATCCTCCGACTCCTCGTCGGGTACGCTGTCCTCTGTCCTTTTGGGGTCTTTGGGCTGGCTTTTGTGATTAGAGAGGAGAGTTTCTTTCTGACTCATTTTAATCATCTCATCCGTTTTCTGTATTCCCCTCCCTTCTTCTTCATGCATGTGCTGTTTGAAGATTTGAGTTGTTTTCTTATTTTCATGCATAATGTAAACTGAAGAGCCTTGTTTTTTTTTTTTCAAATTGTGGGCTTCCACACTAGAGCAGAAACATTTAGTTGAATAATAGATTTGAGTCAGACATGCCAGACATTACATAACTTCCAGCTCCTTAATTGTTTTTTCTTTGTCGTATATATATGGCAGTAAACTGAATGTCTGTGGGGTTTTTGACTGTTGATCAGACAAAACAAGCTATATCAAGTGACTTTTAACAGCTATTTTTCACTATTTTCTGTCCTTTTTTATAGACCAAACAATGAATTGACAATAATCAGCAAATTGATCTGTAATTAAAATAATCATTACTTGCAGCCTTGAATGCCTTTTATATGTATACTATTGTTTAACATGACAATTAAGTATTTTGAACTGCAGCATGTGTTATAGATTTATATATCTTAGGAATTTATCATTTCACTATTGGTTTATATGATTAGTGAATCATTAATGAATGCCTATTTATACTTAAAGTGGATATACATTAAGTGATTGTTTGTAAATTAGTATCATGACTGTATTTGAGGGGACAGAATTGAAGCAGGTAACTTGTACTGTCATGGTGATCTGTCTTATTTAAGCTCAGTGATCACTTTATTGGGTACACCTACAGCATGGTGACCTATGATGCTGCAGAGATAACGTCGTTTTTCTATTCCACACGTTCTTCTTCTTCCCTGTCAAAACCTGGTGCCTATGTTACCCACAATGCAACTCAAGTTACTGTATGCTAGTAGCAGCTAAGGTAGCCTTGAGCCACCAGCCTCATAAAGATAAACAAAGACCGTTGTGTCGTGTAGCAACATGTAGTTTTTTGCATCTGACCACCAAAAACAGCTACATATTTCTATGAGAACCAGTGCTGCTGTGCTTTCAGAGAGGCTGATCAGATGCCCTTTTTCCATGGAGCTGGATTCTAGCTAATTTGGTATCATATCATTTAAATAATCACATAACCTCATAGTAAGCAGCGGGAATTCCTTTCCTGCTTTAATGTATGCATTAAATCATCATCCGTCGCACATGTTCTTACTGAGACACATTTTATTTATGATACATCTATCAGAAAAAAACAACCCTCTTTTGTTTGGAGCATCTACTGTTTTTTTTTCTTCTGTATTTTGAAGAGGAAGGGAGGTGCTCCAGCAGCTGATATCATGTCTCTATTTCCTGCAGGTGATCCCAAAACCTGGCAGAACAAATCTCTCCCTGGAGACCCAAACTACCTGGTGGGTGCAAACTGTGTGTCTGTGCTCATTGACCACTTCTGAAGAGGGCAACAGCTGGCCTGTTACTGAATGTGATAAACAGGAGACCTCAGTTGTCCCTGCCGTACTCCCTCCACCGAGGCGGGGTGCACGATGCTCGACGAAGTATGAACCTGATACTCTCACGTTGTTTACTGTGCCCACAAATTAAAAAAGAAGAAAAAAACTACACACACACACACACACACACACAAGGAGAGTCGGAGGAGTCCAGCATCCCCAACGCTGTACTCTTGTTCTTTTCTTTCTTTCTTTTTTCCGGTGCTTTCAAGGCTTGCAAAAAATAAAGATTAAAACAAGTTATTTAAACAAAGGAACTGAAGTTGGAATGCATGACCAGTGCCACAGACTGAATAATCCGTTTTGACATTTTTAGCCAATTTTGTAAAAGGTCAGAGCGGTGCGAGAAAAAGGAGAATTTTGGAAACTTTAATATTGCAATGGGATTTTTGCGTACTGTAAAAAATAAATTGAAAAGACAAAAAAATAACACTCACAAACAGCAAAGTTGGTATATGCAAAACTTTTGTTTGTGAGTTCTGTGGTCATGCGTTTCACTCATGAAGGATCTCTGAGGACTTGAGAAATGCTGAGCCCGACTCTTGAAGGAAGACGTAGGCATCGCACAGATGAAAAAAAATAAAGAAGAATGAAGGATTAGTATCAGACGCCCGTTTGTTCTACCGGGGCTCTCTCTGTTTAAAACTGATGTTTTGTAGCAATGTTTTACCGTAGATAAATATACTGACTTGATTTTACAAACTCCTGCTGTCTAGAGATCTATGCATGTGCTATGACTCAGGTCCAGAAGCCTGCTACTACTAAGTTCAACACATGAAAATCCCATCGTACACTGCAAGCAGTGATGCCTTATCTGCATATTAACTTTTCAGTGAAACTTTAAAACATTGGATCCTTCAGTTATAGCGATCACTACGAAAGAAAACGTTGTCTCTGCATTTTCTCATGAACAGTGAACTTGGATTTAGCACACGAGAATAATTGAGGCTGATGAAAAGGTATGCTTTCTTTTACTGCTATGCATATGAAGTCTGAGGAAATACAAAAAGCTAGAAGATGTTTAAATTGTGGCTGTACATATTGCTAGTATATGGCCTTGGTTCTCTGTAAATGAACTTTTGTACATCTTTGTTATTTTGTATAAAAGAGAAAACGTTTGTTTAAAAAGAGAAAGCAGTTACATTGGTTATGTTTGTATTCTGGTTATACCCCTGAGCCTTGGAACTGACATAAGCAGTAATAAGTCTGACTTTTCTACCAACATCTACACACACTACTTAAGGCATTTTTAACAGTCGGAAAACTTTTTATTCTTATTTACAAAATAGAGAAGTGCTTGGTTTAAATGATTTTAAAAGATGTACTTGAGGGGGTCTGCTGTGAAGAGTGGTCCCTTCCTTTATTTGTGATACTGGATGCTGTATTGTGTGCCCTGAAATGTATTTTTGTACTAATAGACAATTTATTATGGCACATCAGTACTATTTTCTTTTGATATGATAACACTGCTTCAACCCAACACTAGTTTATTTTCCCGTGTGGCTGACATTCGGTTTTATTTATTTTGATTTTTCTTCAGTTCAACTTCTTTTTTTTTCCTTTGCAACACATTTCTAAGTATACCACTGTATTAATAAAGAACTTCATTTTCAAAGTAACTGCTGCTTCGATTAGTGTGTTGTGTTGATCTGAACTTCCAGATGTTTTACATATCGACACACCCAGGCTGTTTTTCTGCCAAACCGCTCCAAGGACTCCTTTGTGTTTTGTGAAGTATGTATTGTCAGTTTGCAACGCTTCTGCCATTCACAGCGGCTTCCCAATTTGTTCCATATGTAAACTCAGTGAACCGAGTTGTCAGGTGGATGGTTCTTCTTACAATAATGTAAATCCAGTGCTGACAGTCAAGTTAGTGGCATGTTAACCACAACGTCATCTCATGTTCCTTAAACAGCCAGTGAACCGGAAACAGAAACTTCATTTTTAAGGCCAGAAATGACCCTAACCTGCAGGCGTGTTTTAGGACACGTTAGTTGCCAGTTTATCAGGTACACCTAGCTAAAGCTGACGCAGTCTTATACAACAGTCCTGCAATAAATCCTACTGTCATGAAGGTTATAATGTAGGGAGGTGTTGACTCAACTTTATTTTATTTTGGAGGCTGTAGTTTGTGTTGTTTAACTGTATCGCGTGATTCAGTACAGAGAGGTGTTTGTTATTTAACCTACCCCCAGTGGCGTGGACAAAATAATAGAAACACCGTCATAAACTACAGCCTCCAAAAGGATAAAGTTGAATCAACACCTCTGTAGATTATAACCTTCATGACGGTAGCATTTATTTCATACTGCTGTATTAGACTGGATTAACTTAACTAAAGGTGTAGCTGATAAACTTGCAACTGAATGTATGAAGCTACTCATCTTAAAATAATTTGTCTGACGACAAAAAAATGATTTGTTTCAAAACAAAATCTTAAAAATCACATCTATGCCTTCTACCTCCAAATCTAAATATATTTAAGTTTAACTAGATAAAACATGTCTCCTACTTTAGTGAAAAGTCCATTCTCAGTATATTTGTTTTGTATTTTTTGTTACTTGTATAGGTTTCCACATCACACGAGTGTACTGAACCAATTGCAGTAAAGTGAAGTAACAATGAGACAAGTCAATGTTATTGACTGAGTGTTGGGGGGGTACTGACGTTCAACTTCAGACATAAAAAATGTCTTTACTTTCAGTTTTATGAAACTAGCTGATTTCAACATTTTTGCCATGTGACTAAGCTTGTGACAAAGTCTGAGTATTAATGTTTGTCAAAGGTTGTATGAGTGAACCATCCCACCAGAGTCAGAAAGCATATTATGGAGGCATCTAGGTTTAGAGAGAATTTAGGGGCAGAGTAACCTAAAGACCCAAATGCTCCCTCACTTACGTTACACAATAAAGCTGTAGTCAAACAGTATGTGATGTTAGTGCACACAAGCTGATAAACCAAAGACAGGCTGTACATAACAGTGCAAAGGTTCACTGATAAATCCACCACAGATTGTACCAATATGTAACACATATAGGTCTTATAGGTGTATGTACATCTGTGTAATATCTGGCCTGAATGAGTTCTTTCAGTCTAACGCAATCTTTTTTTGTTGTTGCCTAAAACTAAAAATTTGACATGCTACAATTTATCTGACGAATCATAAATTAATAGTCAGGGGAAAAAGACAACCAGAGTTTAATTATCAAAAGTACAACAGTGGCAGTAAGACATGCCTGTATAGCATATATTGTCAGCATTATGGAATACATTTACAAAAACTGTAAAAGCAAAGGTAGTTGGGTTAATTAAAACAAGGCTATTAAAACATGATGTAACGTTTCAAAGTCAGTCTGTCCCTGAGATTAGTTGACTATTACAAAAGGTCCATGAATGAGATGTTACATCTGTGTAAACAAACGGGTCGCCTGGTTCATTTCTGAGTATTAACGTTTCTGTTAGAGTTTTATTTCCCTGCAAGCGATCGCTCTGTAGATGTCCTCAGTCAGGGGAACGTACGTCTTGTTCTCAGTATCTAAAAAGTATAAAGGATCTTCCATGTGAGCTGGGTTGAATCCCTCCTCCACCAACTTCACTTTCTTCATCTTGAATGTCCCCGTCATCTCCAGGCAGGGCTACAAGACACACGTTTTGAATTTAAAAAAATGTATACATTTTCTCCAACTTAGCGTTTGAAAAACAGCAACAAACAGAGGGACAACGCTCTAGGGATGCACCACATATACTGATCTTAGTAAGCGGATTGGGTAACCGTCAGATGTCACACATCCTCATTTGTCTCTTCATCAAAGTCCTTATAAATTCAGTGTTTCCGCTACATTCACACTCGCAGGCAGCTGACTCAATTTGCACTGCCACAGAAATCCCTGGCCTCATGTTAAGCTACATTAAATGATCCCAGTCACTTCCACGCAGTGAGGTGTACAGATTTTAAATTTGGGAAAAGAAGAGCACTGATATCTGAGTTAAGGTATCAACATGGGTGTAGATTTGGTTTCAAAAATGGAGAGGATCTTAAAATCAAATTGTAAAAAGGTATCTGCATGATAAATGTTATTTTCTATATTTATATAATCTAGCCATGTTTAAATTGGCTATCATGCTTTCCATGATGTAAGTATACAAAAAGCCACATAAATTGCTGCATTAATGCACTAACACAAAAATCACCTACAATGTCCTTGATAGACCCTGATACTCATATTCTGCATTATCTGTAACTGATCACCAGCCTCGCTTTAGGAGAATTATCTGTAAATAAAAAACGGAATGATTTTTTTTTTTTACCCAGAAATGCAGAAGAGTTGAGGTGACCTGAACTGAGCAAAGAGGTTCGGCGTCGTATAAAATGAGGTACAAGCCGTGGTAGATAGATCATGTTCTACCTGCCGCAAGTGGCACACAGTTGCAGGGGCATGAAGTAAGACAAAGCAAATTCATTTGTTTTTCTTACCTGAATCCTGATGAATCGAGGTCTTGCGTACGCCGGGAGGTAGTTGACGACCTGCTTGTAGGTCTGCAAACAGTCAAAATCTTCTCCTTTCAAAAGGACAGCTGCCATGCCGATCCGCCCCTCGTGACCTTATCAGACAATTGAATTGAACACATATAGAAAATATTGAAAAGCACAGAATACAGCAGTTTTAAGATGTGCTTTAACATCTCGATCAGTGTTTTTACCTTCAACTTTAACACCGTAGACATTTGCCTCCAAAATGCAAGGAGCCATTGTGAGAATGTCTGCAACCTCCGATGTGGCAACGTTTTCTCCTTTCCATCTGCAGCAACAAACAAGCAACAGAAGAAGAAAAAAAATTAAGAAAGAAACATGCTTCACTTCATATCAAATGACTTCCTGAATTTAGACATAAAGCTGAAAAGAGATCTTGATATGTTTGGAAAGAACTGAACTTATGGTGTATAAATAAGAGGCGTGCAAAGTCAGAAATGTTGACGTTTAACTGTAACTTCCCAACTCTGCAAGTCTTTTATAATGTAAAAACAATCAAATAAATTGAAGCTTTAAAATTTCACACAGCTACAATGCTTGATCCCTAAAAATGTTCACACTAAGCCGTTTAAATCTGATCCACCGATCAAACAGTTACATCTTCTCTTCTTAGTTTCTCGTTTAGCAAAAGATAAAATTGTAAAATAAAGCCGAACTCACTAACTGGATCGATGGCTTTCTCCTTTAAGAGAATTAAAATAACTAACAGATCAGCACAAAATGAGTCGCCACTTGCCTGAAAGTGTCACCCACTCGATCCTGAAAGTACACAAAGTTCATGTGATCAAACCGAAGCAAATCTCCAGTGTTGAAGTAGAGGTCGCCTTTTTTCAACACGTCACGAAGCCTCTTCTTCTCTGTCTGTTGCTGGTTGCCAGCGTACCCAACAAAGGGAGACCTCTGAGTAACCTTTCCCACCAAAAGTCCCGTCTCACCTGACAAAAAGATGCATAAAAAAAATGTCCATCACAGTTTCCCTTAGAGCCGAGGTGACGCTTTAAAGGTCGCATGTTTGGTCTGACCAACAATCCAAAACCAAATCATGTGAAATTTACAATAAATAAAACAGATAAAAGCAGCATATCTGTACATTTGAGACGCTGGAAGCCTTTTTGCTTGATTAATAATTAAAAAAAAAACAATGAATCGATTATCAACATTGTTATCAATTAGTTTTATTTCATTTTGATTAATCGATTAATAGTTTCAGCACTGAAGACAACAAATGACGTACAGCTGCTCATGTGTCAATAAAAGAGAAATAAGAAAAACACCTGTAATATAGACTCACCTCTGGCTGCCTCGATGCACAAACCCTCAGAGTTCCTGACCGGCTCCTCCTTCTCAATGTCAAACTTGATCAAAGTAAATGGGAAGAAAAACTAGACAGAAGAAATAAAAAGTGAATTTGTTAAAAGGTGTACTGTTTGTGAATAATGGAACAGCATCCAGTTGATGAAGTTCAGCTTCGCTGGTTTAACAAGACAGAGTCTTCAGACACGCTAGCAGCTCTGTGAGGCTGGACTCAGACAGTGGCGTTATTATGACCCGATGGAGGCGCTATAGGGAAAGTTAAAGAATCGCCAACATAAATACAATTCATCTTGAGGGGAACACGAATGTCTGTAACAAATCTCATAGCAATCCGTCTATAGTAGTTGTTTTACTTAAAGGAGAACTATGCAGTTTTTTTTAAGCTTAATTTACCTTAAATTTACCTTAAGCTTCGGAGTCATTGGAATGGTTATATGACTTTTTTCGAGTTGAATGGTGGTCGTCTTGCTTCCCCCTAGCGCCTGTGAGCGGAAAAACCACCCTTGCAAGTATCGCGTGATATCAGGTCTCGCGATGTAACGAATTGCTTCACGGCACTGCACACATACGCCCATTCAGGAACCGGCTAGCTATGAGAACAAGGTAGCGATGGAGTTTTTCACACTCACAAAAAAAGAAGCAGAAAGCTAGGAAAGCATTGTCGGAGGAACAGAGAAAGAGGAAACAGCAGACTGACCGAGCGAGGACTCAGACACAAGTAAACATAGGAGGTGCCAAATATCTATTCCGAAGCTGTAGGGGGAGCGAGCGAGAAAAAGGCGCCCCTTTAAAACCAAAAATGTCAACCTCATGGTGGCGCTAGAGGAAGAGTCAGGGATCACCAGTGTTATTAAGATCCATCCTCTGGATATATCTGTACCAAATCATCCCATAGTTACTGAGATAGTTCAGTCTGGACTGAAGCAGTGCTGCTAAAAGCAGCGGACATGTTTCTCTACTTACCCTGTGGACAAAATTGACTCGCCCCACTGCACCGATCTTGGACGTGTAATTGATGAAGCCGATGTTTCCCTCTGTGGCCGCGTACAACTCTCTAACTTTTATGTCCCCGAAGCGATTCAGAAACTCCGACCAAATGTCTGTCCGGACTCCATTCCCGATGGCGAACTTTACTCCGTGGTTCTTCTCATTGTCTTTCTGCAAAACGTGACATTGGCTCAGAGTCGAGGCAGAGATGCAAATCTTCATATCTGGCATCAAAACAACACTTCATTAATTTGTACCGGAAGTTGATTCCTCTTACCTTGGGCGTGTTGCAGAGGTAGCGCATCGTTTCACCGATGTACTGCATCACGGTCACATTATACTTCCTGCAGTCGCTCCAGAACTGAGAGGCAGAGAACTTTCTCTTCAGAACAATGGTATTACCTGCAATTAGCATCACATAACAGCTTTTAGCTTAGTGTACACTTAAACAGAACCTTCTTAAGTGCCCAAACAGGTGTGTGAATGCGTTTGAGGGTGAAGAGGATTATTAGCCTACCTCTCTCGATGGATCCGACCATCCCGATGAGAAAGCCTGCACTGTGATAGAGAGGCAGATTGACGTAGAAGATGTCCTCTGATGTGATTCCACATGCTGCTTGGATGAAGGAGGCGGCCCAAACCCTCTCCTGGGTGACAACGGCTGCTTTAGGCAAACCTTCCAGGGTCAAAGAATACAACAGGTTCTTGAATACAACTGGTAATGGGACGTCTACCCGCATTGGTATAATTGCAGTGGATTAAATATTAGAAACATCTCTTAGTAGAATGCAACACAATTTAACAGCACCACAAACTCCAACATGACCATAGAGTTGAATCAACAACTTTGACAAAAACTGAACATTATGATTTATTGCAGGACTGTTGTATTAGTCAAGTCAAGTCATCTTTATTTATATATAGCACATTTAAAACAGCATAATCTGACCCAAAGTGCTTCACAACCAGGGCAGATGGGGTGAAGTATGCCTCGATACATAGCTGCTAAAACAACATCATCATAAAACAACTTGCACGGTAAAACCAACGTCAATAGAGAACAAAGTTAGAAGAGTGAATTAAATCAGCAGTAGCTTAAAAGCAGTATAGGGAATAAAAAGAGCGCATTGGTTTTGCGTTTCAGAGGAGTTTCCTGGTGTACCTGTAGTGCCCGACGTGTAGATGTACAGAGCAGTGCTCCTGATGTTGACGTTGGCTCTGAGGTCCCGGGACAGCGGCTGATCTGAGGCCTGGGAGATCTTGTCAGACAAAGCGTTGATGCCCTGAATGCTGCAGGCCTCTGACAGGAGGTACACACTGATGCCTTGCTCTCTCAGTGTGGGTAAAACCTCCTCCACAGCATCCTGCAGCTCTGCAAACACAGAGAGGCATTCAAGTTCTACACAATACGTCAGAGCGCTGTGTTGCGCAATGCAGCACATGTAGGCTTGTATCACATTACCTCACATCCCACTGGGACGCGAGCACATGGTGTAGGCACTTCAGCCTATATGTGTGCATTTCTCTGGGGTGAAACTCTAGCGCCAAATTAGGAGAGCAGAGAAAGAAGTTTGCAGAGTGCCTCGTATGAACACAGTCATCAGGACTGAATTTACAGCACCCAGACTACAACCATGAGGGGAAAACGAGTGATTCAACTTTGAACTTTTGCTGAGGAAACTGTTAGATACCGACGTGGAATTGTCCTGTCAAAATGTATTTTCTCGTCCATG